>OX387251.1:4489964-4507464 GCA_947562095.1 Branchellion lobata | reverse complement strand
AATCATAGTTGATCTCATAAACGCGAGTTGCAAAATAGAATCAATAAAAGCTGAAATTTTAAAAAATCATGATTTTTTGAAAAAATCATGGACTAATTATTCAACTTTAACTCGAACAAGGATTTCTGAGAAATATTCACAATACATTAAGCGTTCTTTTTAGTTTGCTGGTGGTGGACTGAAGAGAGGTGTTCTAAGAAGGCATCGCTGAAAAGAAGAAATTTAATGCTTATCTTAAAACATGCCTCATTCATCCTTAAAATAGATCAGCTTTAATTAATACACAAAAATATGATTAAGAAATAAACCTATTCGTGTTGTCACTTTATAGTCAGTCAACCATTCATTCAACTATAAATCATTCATAAATCGATCAAGCGTCTCTGAGGCAACCTAGTTTGCGACTGTGAGCTATAACAAATTTTACATTCATTCATTCATCTAAAAGGTTATTCATTCATAAATTTACCCATTCATCCACCAGTACATCAACCAGCTCATATACGCATCCACCTATTCATCAATCAATCAATCAAACCACCCAAGTGCCACCCACATTTGCTGTTCAGACAGCAGCATCTGAGGCTTGCAAAGAGCCATGAAGCCCACCATTTTCTTGTGCACCTCGTATCTGTGACATGGTGAAAATAATATAAATAATGATGTAAATGAATGATGAAAAAAAGTGGTAATGAAAAAATAAACACAATATAATGCAAATACGATTATTTCAATGGCATTAATCCCGGAGAGTTTGGAGACCACTCAAAAGGTAATTATAGTAAAAAATTAAGTTTGAAGAGAAAATACACAAAAAACCTATAAAAAAAAGTATCAAAAATTCATTGAGATTAAAACTAAGGCTGATGCAAGGAGTCCATTGTCAAATATTCCTTGATGGATCTTATTTTACGTAGAAAGGTAAAACACATCTGCATGGCTTTTGATATCTGCGCTGACATCGGGAAGTATTTTGTTATATAGATTCTTAAGTTCTTTACATAGTTTGATAGAATTATGTTGCTTTCTAATACACGGACAGAAAAAATAGAAACATTTTTCAGATTCCGATGGGAAGAGAACCAAATCATCTCAGTCTTTTTACTGTTGAGCTTAAGACGATTGGTTCACATCAAACTGCAATTTTATCTAAGCACTCAGGCAATAGTTTGTGCCTGAAGCATAATGATTAGCGAGCTCCGCTGTAAGGCGTGAGACTCAGAGTCAAATTTACGGCTGAGCTCAGGTTTGAGTTTTAAAAGCAGCAACTTAAGTGAAAACAGAGCCTTTCTAGAAGGGTTTAGTCATTTAGTAGCTCAGCAACGAATAAAACCGTTCCCCTAAGATCACTTTAGAAAAAAGGCAAAAAAAATCATCTGAAACTCTTTTTTGCCATATATCTGAGTGTAATCAGCATATTGATGAAATCCTATCTTGTAGTTCATAGTTTCAAGAAACCCCAGTGTTAAGTGAAAACAACAATAGTCCAAGAACGGATCCTTGTGAAACAAACAAAATCATATTTTGTCCCACTGCAGCGTATATCAAAGTGTCTGTCACTCAAGTAGTTTTAAACCATTCCAGTAAGAGACCTCAAAACCATATTTGCTTTTCAGCCGTTTCAACAAAATACTGTGGTCATCCAAGTCAAAGGCAGCTGACAAATTAAAAACGGCAGTTAAAAATTAAAAATAGAATAAAATAAGAAAAAAAAATTGAAATAAAAGAAGTATTTCTAAAAAAGTATAGTTTTATTAGTATGATTAAAGGAAAAATGTATTGAATAGGTGAGTCTTCAGAGGTGGACAAAATGATTTTGTTGAACTTGAAGATTTTAAGCTGTTAGACAGGTTCCACAAATTAGGTCCGCTGACGCTGAACCCTCTTAATCCTAATGATTTAAGCTTGTGCTTGTTGGGAACAACGTTTTTTGACTTAGCCGATCTCAATCTTCGTTTTTCCGGCAGAATAGCAACTGGAACTAGGTCACGTATCAGATACGCAGAACCCTCGTTGGACAAACACTTGTACATGTGCAGAGCAACTTTATATTCAATTCATTTATCGATTTTCAGCCAGTAAAGCTCCTTGAGTACACGGGTAATGTGATCCTATTTTTTTACTCCTGTAATGAGCCTGGCTGTTGTATTGATTATGGATTGAATACTCTGAGTTGCTACCTTAAGTAAGCTGACTAAAACCATGTTGCCATAGTCAATACGACTTAAAACAAAGGCTGATGCAAGTGTCTTTAAGGAGTACATTGTCAAACATCCCTTGATGGATCTTATTTGGATATCTGAATACATCTTCTTACGGAAAACTTATTGTTGGGTGGGAAGAAGAGTTGAATTACTTAAATAGCTTATGACTCTGTTTAGAACTTTTCAACACAGGAGGATTAGAGATGGGTCTGTAGAATAAAGAAGCGTTGAGATAAAAACTCAACTTTTCAGACCTGAGCCGACTTTCAAAACTTTGGGACACCTCGCTCTGGGCAAGACTGATTGACAACACTTTTTAAAGAATGAATGAATAATAACTTTTCTATGGCGCGCGGTTTGCGAACTAGGTTTGCCTCAGAGGCCCTTAGGATCTTTTGAGTAGCAAGTTGGAAAAAGGTGAGCTTTCAGCTGTTCACAACAAGTCATCAGCGAAAATTACAAGCGGAGGTTGAATGGAAAAAGGTCCGTAAGCTAGGAACATTATGTGAAAAAGAGCGATGGACAAAGGGGTAGTAGTAGTAGTAAATTCACCATCTGGGCGCTCGGCAGTTAAGCCATAACCCATCGACCACTCTCGCTATCCCTTTCCGGCTAGTACGTACCGGGGCGAGTAAGATCTCCTAATGGCGCACACGAGAGGCTCAAACGAGCACTTCAGCCATTCCTATGCTTTCTCGACACATTATTGACTACATTTATTTGTTAACCTTACCCAACAGGTCTGATCCAAACAATAGAATTTTCCATGGTCTAATTACTTATTTTTGCTATTGATCTAGTGATCAATATTCTTTATTTTATTATTTATTTAGTACATATATATATATATTTTTAAATTAATTTAATTAAATTATTTTTTTTCTTCTTAAACCAACCTATAAGCCTCTACCTAGCACCGTTACAACTACACCCAAAGCTATTCTCCTAATACGTTTCTATTGTCGAGTCCACCAGCACTGCCGGTTCGCCACAGCACTGACGCTTACGACATTCTTCTAACATTTTGCCTCTCTAACTAATCCATTGGCCAAATTTATTATAGATTGGCTAGGAGGTCTTACAGTTCCTTAAAACTGATTTCTATTCCAGTTTTTGCCTCCACTTTGTCAGAGCTTTGGCGCAAACTGAAATTTATCATTCGCATGCCTCGCGCACCATTCTCAGAGCACTCCCGTTCTGCGCTGTCTTATATCACTCCTGACTTACCCCTCTTTAATTATTTCAGTTTTATTAAAAATCAATTTTTTTTGTTTAGTTAATTAATTAATTAATTGTATCGATTGGCACCGTGAACAGTTCACACCCGATCGAGTATCTCTTTAAGCATACCATCAATCAATCATAGTTGTCTGGCGTTGACCACAGCGAGCGAAACCATGGGAGCGCCATTTAACGAAGTACCAAAAACACACACACACTTTAAAGTTGTGTTTATAAGTTAGAATTACTTCAATGAAAAATTCCCTTTTCCCAAAAGCAAGTTAAATGAAAACACTGAATTAGGAGAAGCGTGTCTCACAATTTATCAACTCACTCCATTCATGCATACACTCGTCAAAGAGGGTGGGTCGGAATTGGACGTAATTTGGACAATCAAAAATTAAATGTTCGACCGTTTCAGGCTGACAGACGCAGCAAGGACATCTGTCAGTTGAGGACACCGCTCTGTCAAAGGCCGCTTTACAGAGTCTGCCATATCCAGTTAGGATAAAAACCGTCAAAAACCCTGGTCTGAACCAGCGGTTTATAGATGCAAAGTCCACACTCGAAAGAAATCAATAAGTCATCCTAGCTCTCTCTTCCGCGTTCCATCTTCCTTGCCAAAGAGAGACCACGTGCTCGTTTGCCCTCCCCATTTCATCCGCTACCGGAGCCTCAGCGTCACTTGCAAATCCCAGAAGTTCTATCGCCCATTTTGCTTTTATAGACTGTTGGAGTCTTCTAAGGCATACGGCCAAGTCCAAGGGCATACGGCCAGCTACCACTTCTTGAGAGACGGTAGAAGCGAGAGTACAGCCTCGAGTCACTATGAGAAGCAGCACCCGATATAGAGCCTTGAGATGCCTCCTTACGTGACTTTTAGTCATACTTTTCGCCCACTCGTCTCCGCCGTACGTAACCATAGGAATGCATACAGTATCGTAGAGTGCTTCTACCACCCTCCGCTGGATTCCCCATCCCCTATCTACATGGGCTTTTAGATAAAACATGTAGGGAGAAACCTTCGCTCGTACCCACTTAAAAAGTTAGGTAGACTACCCAGAATAACACAAAGATACTTATACTGTTGAACGCATTCAATAAGTTCACCAGCACATAGAACCCTTCCATCATGAACCATGGCATCCTCGACTTAACCATGTGACCAGCATGCACTTGGCCTTCAGCGTGGATAGGCGGAGCTTATACCTGCCGCACCATGACATCAGATGCGACAAGCAGTGCTCGGATAGACGCTCCAGTTCAAGGCGGCTATTGACCTTTACTGGGATCGCTATGTCGTCCGCATACGTGACCCACTCCACAGTGTCAGAAGACCATTCACATCGTGCATCGTTCAACAATTCGTCCATGCACCACCTCCATGCATACAGGCCTACGATAGATCCCTGATGGCAGCCTCTTTCAGCTTCACGGCTTATTATCACGGATCTATTTTCGGCCATTAACGACACCCTTCTCCCACTAAAATAATCCTTCAAAATATCAAAAATATAAGAGTGAATCCCTACTTTAATTGAACGTTTTAATATCGAAGGCCACCATAAGTTATCAAAGGCGCCTTGAATAGCAATAAATAATAATAATACAAACTTTTTATTTGTATTTTTGAAGGTCCCAAGCGCCTTGCATATGGCGTCTTCTGCAGACAAAGACGCTTTGAAACCAAGTTGAGACGGACTGTTAAGTCCTCTGGCGTCATAGTCCTGCTCTTCTCTTGAAACCAAAATCCGCTCGTACAGTTTGCCCATTGCACTCAAAAGTGAAATGGGTCTGTAGGAACCAGCCTTGGTTAGCGAAGCCCCCTTACCTTTGGGTATCACAGCCAGCTTAACTGATTTTCAATTAATCGGGTATGTCCTATTATATAAGTATTCATTTAATAAACCGACCAAGAAATCTGAACAAATTTTTTGTACAATCTTCCAATGCTCACAAAGAAAACCGTCAGGTCCAGAAGCCTTACTATTCTTCAACATCTTGAGGCACCTGCTGATCTCTTCTCTAGTCACTGGACTCTCAACATTGCAGTTCTGGTAACTTTTTACCAGTTCCCTAATATGTTGATGGGACCCATCACAAGCATCTTCTTCATCACTGGGGAAGAAACGCTCCAGAAGAAGCTCCGCAGACTCTTTCCACGAAGTTGTCCAGCTGCCATCGTCTCTTTCCAAATTTCCAAAAAACACCTTCTTTTTTGTCTTGCCAGCAGCTTGCCTGTGAAGAGTTCCCCAAGGGTTTGCTGGGCCCCTTTCATCTACGCCGTAGCACTCAAGGAAGTTTTTCCAAGAGCGCTCTTTTGCTCTCTTGATAGCCTTCACGTATGATGATCTCACCTCAGCGAGATATCTTTTTTTAGCCTCGACCAAGCAACTCCATTCCTCCTTCTGGCCAGCTGCTTTTTGGCTGCAACTACCTCCCTTCTCATACCAGCCAATTCCTCGTTCCACTACGGTATCTGTTTTTTCCAACCACGCTTCCTCTTTTTCATCCTATGCGTCGATTTATCTATTGCCGTCATAATCACGTCCTCATTCACTTCCTCAGCCAGATGTGCCTCGAGAATCCGTTTGAAGTGCTCCCAGTCTGTTTTCTCATAGTTATACTTAGTTTCGTCTATTTTATTTTCACTACCTACATACCTATTTTCACGATTGCCCTTATTGAACCTACCTATATTGATGGAGAACGTGATAGACTTGTGGTCACTACCCACGACGTCATCCGTGACCCTCCAGTCAATCACGCTCCCCCACATATTATCGGTGGACGCCGTTATGTCTATATTTGAAGTACCTAATACTGAATCAAAAATATACTTATCACTACGTTTGTTACATGTCTTAAAGCTGCGTAGCAATAGAAATTCGCAAAGCAACTTCCCACTGTAGTCATCATTTTTAGAAAACCACAGCGGAGAGTTCGCATAGCAATATCTTAAGATGCCTATTATCTATTTGATTTATTATTATGTTATGGTTAAAGCTATATTGAAAATATGCATTTAAGACAATCAACCAGCAAGACATTTGCCTCGATCCGACACTAAAAACAACTAAATGCTCCGAAGGGGTTTGAGAAAACTAACTGGTGCAACTGGGAGCTGGATTGAGAAAACTTAGCGATTAATGTGGGTCTAAAAAAGAAAAGATCGCATGAGAAAGCGACCAGTGACCAGTATTAAAGATATTTGCTAGAAGCCAAGCTAATTTGAGCTTAGACTTTTGAGAAACGGGTAACCATTGCAAGCGATCAATGCAGGCGCGCGAAAAATTGGAGTAATCGGTCTGGAAAACAATTCTTGCTGCGTTATTTTGAAAGAACTGCAACTTAGAAAGGAGATCGGTTGGAGAACCGCAGAGAAAGTGATTGAAATAGTCCGATCTTGAGATAACTAATGAAGCTGTGAGAGCAACTGCGGTAGTTGAAAGAAAAGTTTGCGTAATCATTTTTGGCTTGTATGCGAAAAATTAAAGTTTGGATGGCTCTTGAAACGAAGGGACCAAAGTTGCAGTAAGAGTCGAAAATGGCGCATAGTTTTATTTTTGAAGTGGTTGTGAGAATGAAGGAATGAATTCAGCTTTAAGTATTTCGAGCAAAAAATAAGATTGAGTCTTGACAAGATATAGCCTTGAAAGATCAGAGAAAATCAGAGAGATGCCACAGCCGGGTCTAATATTGGGCGGTGAGAATGTAGTATAAACAGAAAGAACAATATCAAATAAAAATTCAAATTTTTTTCAAAAAACAAGTGGGTATCGGAGCAGATTTACACTGTTTGTTAGGAAGCCTCTTGATAGCCCCAATACTTCGTCCTCATCCATATGCCGGAGCTTACAAAGACTACTTTTTTGTGCATAGGCTAAATAAAAAGGGCCTTCCCTGGCTTCGATTGAGTTCAATGCTGACTCAACTTTTATAGAGAGAAAGATTGGAATTCAACAGGCTGAATTCTAACAAAAGAATTTTTTTCCTTCGACCAGAGATACTATTAAAGTGGCTCCAAGTTTTAACCATTTTTTTTATCACTGAGTTTGTTATGTAAACGGTACGGCCTTCAAGGTCACTCAGAAAAACCATAACAAACAGCTCCTCTAAGAATACTTTGCAGGCCTAGAAAGGTGAAAAAAGATGGGTTTTACCCCAACAAGCTGTACTAGCATCAAAATCGCCTCTCAACGCTGAAAAATCGTAGAAGCCCAATACAGTTTTCAGGGTCACACGTTTGCAGTTGTTGATGCCACCATAGCCTGAAGCCACAGCCGGGATAATCACATAGACAATATCACAAACAAGGCAAGCCGGACACTGGGATTCTTAGGCAGGAATTTGAAGAAATGCACATGACTTGTCAAGAACTTATTTTAATGTAATGGTTTGACCCCCACTTGAAAATGCACCTTCATTTTAATATTTTCACGAGCAAAATTACACAAGGCTATAGAGCAAGTTCAGAGCAGAGCCACCCACTTTGTTTTCATGACTGCTCTACGAAGACCCCAGGATGCATCACAAAATGCTTACAGACCTCAATTGAGTCTCTCAAATAGCGTCAGACACAGCCGGCTGTCCATAATATACAAGATCTGCAACAGCCTCGTGGTCATTAAGGCAAACAAGTTCATGCATAGCAGTGATGTCCGAACCAGAAGTCAATATCGAATACACCATGTATCAGCAAACTCAGTTCCCAGCGACAATACGAGAATGGAACACTCTACTAGTCAGAACAGAATCTGAACCTGCCCTGGATACCTTCAGGTGGAGTACTAAGGCGTTTTTTTACTGAATTAGTTACGTTTTATAAAAGCCAGCTCGAGAAGAAAAAGAAAAAAAAGATGATGATCCTGATGAAAAAAATGAAATAAGATTTAAAAAAGAAGTAAAAGAAGAATAAAATCGACATTCATGATAAAGAAAAAAATTGAAAAAACTTAAAGTAAGCTAAAACTGATAAGTAAACAAAAAAGAAACAATTATTTTGAGAAATATCTAAGCTGAATTAATTTATTTAACATGCCATTTTTTAAAATCCGCTCAAAACAACTAATAATAAGAAAATACCTAAAAAATATATAATATAAATGCCACCACCACGCCTTCTTTACCACCTCCTCATCATCTTTCCTCCCTTTACTCTTTCTCCTTCTCACCTTGTTTTCCGTCCTTTAGTCGCTTTTTGATCCACGTTTTTCTTCACAGCCCTCTTCACTCTTTCCAACTCAGCCCATTGTCTGTGGGTGACTCTCGTTAAAAATATTTAAGCGGAAAAAACTGAACTGAGAAAAATAACAAAATGCTGAAAGTAAATTAAACAAATTATTTTTTGAATATCTTGTTGGTGTTCAATGTTTGCCAGTTAAAGTTAAAGCAACTACAAGTTAAAATTAAATAATTTAATTAAATATATACAATAAAACTATAATTATTTAATAAAATTAAGCTGTCAGTGCTACCAGGCAAGGTTAAGTTGAATTAATATCAGCTAAGTTTGTACCAGTTGTTAGCAGTTGGAATTGCTACCAGCCAAAACACCACCAGTTGGTGCCACCCGGCAGACTCACTTGCTGATGAGGGTCATGTCGCTGGTGGAGTTGGTCTTACGTTTGGTCTTCTCCATCAGCAACTTCTGGTAGAAGTCCCCATCGTCAAACACCTCCATGTCCTTCTCCGCCTCTTTTTTCATGCGTGCCTCTGCTTGCTGTGCGGTGGTTTGAGTGAAGATAGTGGTGTAAGTGATGGAGGCGGAAGGATGGTGGGGATAGTGGTGGAAGAGGTAAAAGAGATAGTAATGACGATGAAGATTGTGGTGGAGGAAACGTGTTGAGTGTTGATATAAAATGCTATTGCTATTGACATTGTAGATGTTGTAGTTTTTATTATTGTAAATGTTGAAGATGGAGGGTTGAAGTTGGGGTAGAAAGTGTTCCTGATGGTGATTTTGACATAAAAAAATAAAATAAAATGAATTTGTATCCAAAAACATTAAAAAAAGCGTATAACTACCTGACGGCCATCATGGGAACTGAGTGAAATAACCTTGTAGACACTCCTTTTCATCCTTGTCCTCTCCATGAGACGATCTTTGTCCTGTAAGATCTGGTGTGATGTTTTTGTATGTGCGCATGTGTTTGTGTTTGTGTGTGTGTGTGTGTGTGTGTGGGAAGGGGGGGAGGGGAGGGGATGGTGTAAGTACCTGTTCAAGTTGCTTATGAATGGGAATAAAAAAAGATGAAAAGTCCTTTCCACGTGAAGAAAACATCCATTTATTCGACAGACCCACCAAGATCTTAGTTCTACAAAAGAGGGATGGAATATAAAGATAGAATAGTAGGAGGATGGTGAGATTGGATAGTGGGAAGATGGTGGGATGGAATGGAATGAATGGATTGAGTGGTGGTATAAATTGTAATATAAAGAGGTAGAATAAATAGCGTTTTGAAATTGATATGTGAAGAGTGTTCAAAACCTTGGTATTAAAATAGTAATAAAAAATGAGTAAATGATCGATAAGCAGTTAATTGGTGTGTTCATTTTCAGTGTGGTGTTAATTTACTGTTCATTAGTTATGCCTTCAACTGTTTTCGAATCATATTATTTTTCGAAAGATTTAATAATTTATAATTTTTTCAATAAAATTGAAATATAATAAGTAAAAACCTGTAAGTTTGGTACTTCTTATCGTTATTTATGAGTCTGTCCTCATATAACTTTATTCTTTTATTGACATTACTTTTAGATGTCTTATCCTTGAAAGCAACAGCATTTTCATCCTCCTCTTCATCATCATCATCATCATCATCATCATCATCATCATCATCATCATCATCATCATCATCATCAGCTTCTTCGGCTTCACTATTTTTGTCATCATCAATAGTTATTTTCTTGACTTTCAATCCATCAGTAGGATCAAGCTCACCAGCATCATCATTATCATCTTTGTCCTCTTCTTCATCACTACTGATTTCCACATCATCAGTGCCATTATTTTCCCGTTCAGATCCACTGGGTCAGTTTTTATGAAAAAGTAAAAAGATGAATCAAAAAGAAGTTCAAATCTTAATTACTGAAAAAACAATATTTCAAAGCAAAAAAAAAGACAATCATTGTATTTATTCGATAGTTTCAAAATGACTTTATTCCATTTAATAAATTCAATTTGAAAAATTATCATTTTAAAAATTGAATAATAAATAGAATTATGGATAGAAAAAAAAGAATAGACAAAAATCATAAAAACAAAATTATAATAAACTTCCACTACCCATCTAGTGCGGCAGCTTTGAGACTGAAGTCTTCAAAGTCAAACACATTCTTCAACAATTCGCTGAAGTTTGAAGTGACTGTGGGGAATTTTGAGTTTTAATAATTAATTTATTAAAAATTAACTGACAGAATTTTTTTCAAAGAGAATGATGAAAGCACATAAAGTATAAAAATTCTAAATCCATAAAATATTTATAATTAATCGAAAAAAAACTAGAGGGTTCACTTTTATTGACAATATCAATGAATTCAAGTCCGATGTGTTGTTTGAAAGCAATGTGGTGTTGTGGGCGGGGAAGAAGGTTGGCTTTGTAGAGGATTTCTTGTTGGGATAAGCGCAAATCCATCAAGACATCCAGAATATCTGTGGGATATATGAAGGAGATTGCTGGATGGGATGAATAAGTGAGATTTATAGATGGGTGGGTGGGTGAATGGGTTGAATGGGAAGATAAGTGAGCGTGAGAAATAAAAGGCATAAATGTCGAGAAAAATTAATTATGAATAATGATTCAAGTTTGCTCTAAAATATGATTGAATTCATTTGAACTGACCGTATTGTTTCAAAATTGCTTCATTTGAGTTAAGTTCTGTTAATAAATGGATATTGTAGAACCTTATTATTCTATAGGTGATTTAATCATCATTATTATAAATTAATAATAATATAATACTACTATTACTGCTACTAAAAATAATAAATAATGAAATTTTAAAATAATAATGATAAAAATAGTAATGATGTAATCAATATAACCAGCGGATGATTTTGATTTCGAAAGCCAGTACTTTATCATTGTGACAATTCCAATACTTAAATGATTTTTATAGCATTATACGAAATTTCAATAAAATAAACCTTTCAAATTGGTCGTTCCTTCATCTCTATTTAGTGATTGGTCTTTGCTCATTTTGTTTTTCCTTTTTCTTTCCTCTTCTTCTCTCTCCTCCCCCTCCTTTTTCTCCTTATTACCATCAACAACACCATCATCATAAGATCCTTCTACGTCTTCATAACCCACATCATCTTCAGAAGCATAAAATTCGTTATCATCTTCATCTTCGAAGTTCGTGGATTTTAACTTTTTATATTTTGTCTTGGTTGCTATTTTGTTGATCATATAATTATTTAATTTTTCATTGATTCTATTTTTTGTTTCAAGCATTTCTATCTCACCAAAATCAACATCACTTTCATTCCTTGACATTCCATTACAATCATCTTTAGCTTCCTTTTCTTTTTTTTCATCCTCCTCCTTGGTATCACAATGATCAAAATCATTTTTCACATCAGTTCTGTCATTATCATCCTCATCTTCCTCATCAATGTTTTGGTCTATAGAATTTTCATTTTCATATGATTTCAAAGCTTTTTTCAACCTTTAAATAATGCAAATTTTAGTGGTAAGAACAAAGAAATAGGATATAAAAAAACTAAACAATGAATTTATAATAACCATGAATCTGAAAAATACAAACCTGATAGCTCTTTTTCTACTGGTTAATTTTTTTTGATTGGTAACTGATATTGAATTTTTGCTTATATATTTTTTTTCTTCATTTTCGCTGTCATCCTCTTCATCACCAAAGCCTTTGAAATCAAATGTACAATTTATTAAAAAAATAAAGTATTCAAAAATAATCAAACTATTTGTGAATCTTCGCTTACTAAATGGCCGTTTTTGTCTGCTCTTTAATTAGTCTATTTACGGTTTTTTAAATTCTAAGTTTCAATTATAAGTTGCAAGTAAAATAAATTAGTTTTGAAATAGTTTGTTTTTTAGGGAATTAGCTTTTGTAGCGGTTAGGAAGAATCCTCTGCCATTTATCCTCCCACCAGTCAAATCTACATCCCCTCTGTGGAGACGAAAGCACAACTACACCAAACATTTCTACTCTTACCAAGACAAAACATTCATCCCTGTTTTTCTCAATACACCTTTTCTATGGGAGCGCCTTTAAGCATAAACTTCAAACGTGCCAAAGAGCGCGTTACAAACGTCTTGATTAGATTAAACAATAAGCTCATAGTAAAATGTGACGTTACAGATATCTTGATGAGATTGGATTGGATCAAAAATATTCATTGTTCATCGTTTTTAAGTTAAACAGTTTTTAAACAATTTTTTCTCGGTATCTTTTTTGGCCGTTTCACGTATGTTTAATGCTCACTTTTATGATTGATAACTTCAGTTCTCGTAATTCTCAATTTTTTCAGTTTGATTGTTCGCCATGTTCTGTACCATTTCCAGCGTCTGTCTGGACTAGGTTTTTTTTAAACCAATTGATTTTTCACTTGAAATAAACAACATGGGGCTGAAAGTGTCAACCAAGGGGTTTTCTGTGACTATGGAGTTTGGCCAAAAGGAAAATGGAAAATAATAAATGTTCTTTCATAAGGCTCACTTCACAAGAATGAAACATTCTTCAATTTTCATTGGATGTGATTATAAGCAATTTTTGTAATCTGATTTTTTTATTAATCGTATTTTGTTTCTTTAGGCAATTATTCTCTTAAATTTTGGCACAGACTTCTTTTAACAAGAGTTTTAGTTGGTTTAACTTTATTTCAAATTTTGATCTTTTTGTTGTTTTTTGTGGCATTTCTAGCAGCAGCAACCATTCTTTAATAGTTTTTCAAATGAATATAAGTTATGGTTCATTCAAAACTGTTGAGGTTCACTGATTTGATTTCATGGTCAACTTTGCTTCTAATTATCACTTTGGATTTTTTAGGACATTACTGATTTGGTAAATCTGACTTTGTCCCTTTTTTGCTATTAAGTAGGGTTTCTTGTAACATAAATTTTTTTTCAGTAATAATCTTATGTGAATGTGAACTATTATAAATTTTTGAGATATTATAAGTTGATTTCTTAGTCAATTTTGCTTCTTATCTAAACGTAATATTCTATGACATTAAAGTCTTGGTTAATTTGTCCCAGTTTTCTTGTTTCAAAATTTTTTCATTGTAAAATTTTCTGTAACTTGAAAAATTTCTAAAAAATTATTTGAAATGGTTGTGAACTTTTTCATATTTTTCTGTATTAGCTTGATTTAACCCATACTTGTTTATACTTTAAACTTTTAAGGTTTTGTAAGTTTGTTTTTATTTTCTATAGTCAATTTTGTTCTTATTTTGCACTGACTATTCCTATTTTTATGATTATTTCATTTATAACTCCTGCATCTGCAGCATAATGATTGGCCTGTTCCGCTGTAAAGTGTGATTGGTTGAGCCCAGGTTTGAGTTCTAAAAGCAGTAATTTAATTAAAGTACAGATGCCGTCCTCGAGTGTTTAGTCTTCTAGTAGTCCACAGTGAGTGAAATATTTTCCATGGGAGCGCCTTTGAACATAGTGCTAAAGCGCGTGTTACAAATGTCTTGATTAGTTTCGATTAGAAAAGGCAGTAAGAATTATAAAATTGAAAGCTTCAGTCAGAAAATGTTGCTACCAAAGAGGTTCTTTCTTGTTATTTTCTTTCCTCTGTACTTGGCAGACTGGTCGATCAAAGGGACAGCCGAGCGCAGGAGACTTCTACTCACATCGATAGCTTCACTCTCATACACTTCTTTCTCTTCATCTTTTATCAATGGATTGATGTAAAAATAAAAATTTTATCGAAGAAGTTTTTATATTCATAATAATAAAGTATTTTGAAATTAATTCCATATTTTCGAAAACATTCTGTATTTTCTAACCTCGATCATAATTTTGAAAAACTTGCAAAAAAGAATACAAAAAAATATAGAATTTTACCGCCAAAAGAATCCAAATCAAAAAACTTGGAGGTTTTTTTAGCGAGAAACTTGTCAAATTCATTGCCTACAAAACTCATGCTTTTGAGCTCATTTGTTTATGCTTAAATGTGAAGCATGCGAATCACCCAAAGGTTTCACTATTTATCGCACTTAGTAACTAAAAGTGTTTCATTGATTAAATAAATGGCTTTATAAAAGTGTTCACTGAATAATGGAAATTGGATGGAGTGTTTGTTTTACAATTTTGATACAAAACTTTTATTACTACAGCTGGTGCAGAATTTTATTTTTCCCTTATCTACGCATATTTTTAACCTGCTCTCTTCATCTTTCTCCATTGATTTTTTTGCACCGATTGAAACATGGGATAATCATGCCGCTTTACTTTTTTCACTTTTTGTTTCTTTTTTCCACTATTTTTTTATAGAATTTACGAAGACTTCCACCAAACCTTCCTTTCGAATCCCTCTTTTAGTGGTCACATCTGTAGACATTTTTATCGTGTTTTTCAAAACTTTGTTTAAAAGCGCTCTCATAGAAACATTTTCACTTGCTGTGGGGTACTGATGTGGGTTTTTCAAAATTGGAGTTTCCGGTTTCGCAAAAGCGTGTATGGCCGTTACTAGAATTTTTTTTATTTAAACTATTTTTATTAACTATTTGAAATTTGAAGTTTAAAATATTAGTTATAAATAAGTTAATTTGCCTAAGAGTTTTTGCCGATTACGAAGATTTTGAAAAGATTTAAAAGAGATTGCCGAATCCGGCATTTTCTCGTTTGAAATACATATATTGCAGTTAAATCGTCAACCAACGCCTACAAAAATACTGTTTGCCGAATTACTCAACAAAAAAGTAAACAAGGGTTGAAAAGCATTGCAAAAATTTGTGGTATCTTGACGGACTTGTGAATTGGAGAAATGGCTAGGAAGAAAAAGACATTGCTGTAAAATCGTCAATCAATCGGCTACAAGAATACCGTTTACCAACTTAAAAAAAAGTAAGCAAGTGTTGAAAGCATCTCAAGGGATTGTGCTATCCAGACAAACTTCCTTGTGAATATGAGAAATGACTGAGAAGAAAAATTAAAGAAAAGATGAAATAACTGAAATAACTCTGCAATAGTTATGTTATGTGGTTTTAAAATATGATTCAATTCTCAAATTTCAACTCATTTATTTCATTTAATAGACAATTCTGCTTTTGAATTTTTCAGAACCTTTCAACATTTCATTTTTGGTTAATTTGATGAAAAATTCTTCAATAGTCGTTTACTATAAACTATGATTCAATTCTAAATTTTGATAGTTATAAATTGGATTCTGTAGTCAGTTTTTAATCTTTTGCAACAGACAATTGACAGTTTTTATGACATTCAGTTATTGTTGATTTTAATTTTTTTCTTTAATTTGATTAGAATAGATTAGTTCTTATGGCATTCAGTTATTGTTGATTTTATCTTTCATTTTGATTGTTCACCATGTTTTATGCCATTTTCAGCGTTTGTCTTAATTTGCTTCAATAAAGACTATGAAGGCTGACAACGGCTCTTGTGAGTTCTTAAGTGTCTGCACAATTCAATCTTGTTTATCTAAGGCCTTTCGGAGGTGTCTCCAACCCGCTATTTGGCTTATGATCTAGTTTTGTTTTTAGTGATTTCTCCATGCAGAAGCTGCTTTGGAGCACGATGATCTAATCCAATCTGATCAAACCATTTGTATAGCGATGCTTACACACTGTTCAAGAGCGCTTTGCTACGAACTGTTTAAACAACAAAGTTTCAAGGGCTTTGCCCAAACAAAGTAGAGATATAATAAAAATAAGATGAGGGGAAAGATAATTCCATAAAAGGGACTGAAGTAGGAAATGCAGATTTATTATAAGTACTATTAAATGATCGGGCATTCTGGAGACATGACTTGCTCATCTCATTTGATTCTTTTTGAGATATTACAAATTAATTTTTTTTCTCCGTTTTTTGCAATGCTACTTTGTTCGATATCTTTTAGAATGATTTACTTGAAGCAGGCTACGAAAACGGCTTAAAAAAAATTGTTTAGATGTCTCATATGTTTCGACTAAACTGTCCAGATTTCGATGGCATAGAGAAGCAGAGGGATGATTGCTGCTCTGTAAACCTTAATTTTTGTCGCCAGAATTTGACCATCTCTATTCCAGAATTCTTTTATATATAATCTTTATTGAAACAACTCCAGACAAATGCTAAAAAGGTCACAAAACATAATAAAAGATCAAAAAAATGAAAAATTGAAATCAACAATAAACGAATGTCATAAGAACTGTCACCGCATGTTAAAAGAGATCAAAAATTGACTATGGAATCAAATTTATGGATCTCAAAAATTTAGGATCGAGTCGTAGTTTATATTGAATGACTAATGAAGAATGTTTCATCAAATTAACCAAAACTGGAATGTTAAAAAATTCTAAAAAAATTCAAAAGCAAAATCGTCCAGTAAATTAAATTAGTGAGTCTCAAAGTTGAGAATTCAATCGTATCTTAAAACCGCATGATATAAATATTGGAAAGTTATTTCCTTATTCCTTTCCATCTATTTTCCTTCTCAGCCATTTCTCATATTCACAGGGAAGTCTGTCTGGATACCACAATTCCTTGCGATTCTTTCAACACTTGCTAACTTTTTTGTTTTTTAAGTTGGCAAACGGTATTTTTGTAGCCGATTGGTTGGCGATTTTAGTGCA
The DNA here is from genome assembly GCA_947562095.1 of Branchellion lobata. Lineage (NCBI taxonomy): Eukaryota > Metazoa > Annelida > Clitellata > Hirudinida > Piscicolidae > Branchellion > Branchellion lobata. The sequence continues at coordinate 4,490,262 of OX387251.1, read as the reverse complement.
ATGCTTTTTTCCTGCCCAGCCATTTCTCTTATTCATAGGTAAGTCTGTCGGAATACTTCAATTCTTTGCAATGCTTTTCAACACTTGTTTACTTTCTTGTTGAGTAAGTTGGCAAGTGGTACTTATGTAGGCGTTGGTTGACTATTTCGCTGCAATGCTTTTATTTCAAACTTAAAAATGACAGCTTCTGGAGTTTTTTGAAAATTTTTGAAAATCTTTAGCAAAAATTATGACTTTTAAATAAAACACTTCTTTATAACTGATATTTGAAAGTTTAAATTTTAAATATTTAATAAAA
>OX387251.1:4434541-4442264 GCA_947562095.1 Branchellion lobata | reverse complement strand
ACACGACCACCAATGAAAACACGAACACCAATGAAAACACGAACACCAATGAAAACACGAGCACCAATAAAAACACGAACACCAATAAAAACACGAACACTGATAAAAACACGAACACCAGTAAAAACAGGAACACCAATGAAAACATAAACACCAATGAAAACACGAAAACCAATAAAAACACGAAAACCAATGAAAAAACGAACACCAATAAAAACACGAACACCAATGAAAACATGAACACCAATGAAAACACGAAAACCAATGAAACACGAAAACCAATGAAAACACGAACACCAATGAAAACACGAACACCAATGAAAACACGAACACCAATAAAAACACGAACACCAATAGAAACACGAACACTGATAAAAACACAAACACCAGTAAAAACACGAACACCAATGAAAACACGAACACCAATGAAAACACGAGCACCAATAAAACACGAACACCAATAAAAACACGAACACTGATAAAAACACGAACATTAGTAAAAACAGGAACACCAATGAAAACACGATCACCAATGAAAACACGAACACCAATAAAAACACGAGCACCAATAAAAACACGAGCGCCAATAAAAACACGAACACCAATAAAAACCCGAACACCAGTAAAAACAAGAACACCAATGAAAACATAAACACCAATGTAAACACGAACACCAATAAAAAGACGAGCACCAATAAAAACACGAACGCCAATAAAAACACGAACACCAATGAAAACACGAACACCAATGAAAACACGCACACCAATGAAAACACGGTCATCAACTAAATACACCACCATCAAAAACAAAACCACAACCAACAAAAATAACACTTCCAACAAAAACAATTCAACCATCAGCAGAAACAACACCACCACCAACAAAAACATGAACACCAATAAAATTACGAACACCAATAAAAACACGAACACCACTAAAAACACGACCACCAATGAAAACACGAACACCAATAAAAACACGAACACCACTAAAAACACGACAACCAATGAAAACACGAACACCAATGAAAACACGAACACCAATGAAAACACGAGCACCAATAAAAACACGAACACCAATAAAAACACGAACAATGATAAAAACACGAACACCACTAAAAACACGACCACCAATGAAAACACAAACACCAATGAAAACACGAACACCAATGAAAACACGAACATCAATTAAAAACCGAAAACCAATGAAAACACGAACACCAATGAAAACACAAACGCCAATAAAAACACGAACAACAATGAAAACATGAACACCAATGAAAACACGAAAACCAATGAAAACACGAACACCAATGAAAACACGAACACTAATGAAAACACGAACACCAATGAAAACACGAACACCAATAAAAACACGAACACCAATGAAAACACAAACACCAATAAAAACACAAACACCAATGAAAACACAAACACCAAAAAATACAAGAACACCAATGAAAACACGAAAACCAATGAAAACACCAACATCAATAAAAAGAAGAACACCAGTAAAAACACGAACCCCAATGAAAACACGAACACCACTAAAAACACGAACACCACTAAAAACACGACCACCAATGAAAACACGAACGCCAATGATAACACAAACGCCAATAAAAACACGAACAACAATGAAAACATGAACACCAATGAAAACACGAACACCAATAAAAACACCAACACCAATGAAAACACGAACACCAATGAAAACACGAACACCAATGTAAACACGGTCATCAACTAAATACACCACCATCAAAAACAAAACCACAACCAACAAAAATAACACTTCCAACAAAAACAATTCAACCATCAGCAGAAACAACACCACCACCAACAAAAACAACACCACCACCCACAAAAACAACACCACCACCAACAAAAACAACACCACCACCAACAAAAACAACAACACCAACAAAATCAACTTCAGCACCAACCAATACAACAACACCACCAACAAAATCAACTTCAGCACCAACCAATACAACAACACCACCAACAAAATCAACTTCAGCACCAACCAATACAACAACACCAACAAAATCAACTTCAGCACCAACCAATACAACAACATCACCAACAAAAAAAACAACTCAATCAAGAAAATCAACACAAAAAATACACCATTATTAACAAAAACAACAAAACCACAAAAAATACAATGACTCCAGTGACAAAAACAACGCCACCGCCAACAAAAATAACACTTACAACAAAAGCAACATCCTTATTAACAAAAACAACACAATCAACTAAAACAAGAATTTCACCAACAAGAGAACCACCACTAACAAAAACATCACCACCAACAAAAACAACCCAAACTTCAACAGAAAAATTACAACCAAAAAGTCAACACCACCAACAACCAAAACCACACTGCCACCAGCTGATACAACAACACTAGCAACAAAAACAACAAAACCACCATCAAACAAACACCAACAACAAAAATAACACCACGAACAAGAACAAAACCATCATTAATTAAAACAACATCACCATCAACAAAATCAACGTCACCAGCAACAAAAACAACATCACCACCAACAAAAAAAACAGAAACAAAACCATCAATAAATACAAAACCACCACTGACAAAAACAACAAACTACCAATAAAAACAACAACATCACAATGAAACAGCCCTATTTTCAACGGTAACATCAAAACCAGCACAAACAACACCACCAACGAAAGAAATCACACCGCCACATTATAAAAAACAAAGACACCACCAACAAAAACAACAACGCCATTAAAAAACAACACTAACAACAAAAACAATATTACCATCAACAAAAACAAAACCACCAGCAACAAACACAACACAACTACCAAAAAACATATTTATTTTCAACAGAAACAAAACCAATAAAAAACACAAAACCACAACCAACAAAATCACCACCAACAAAACCACCACCGACAAAAACGACACCACCACCAACAAAAACAACACCACCCCCAAAAAAACCACTATAGACAAAAACAACACCACCACCAACAAAACCACCACAAACAAAACCACCACCAAAAAAACTACTACCAACAAAACCACCACCAACAAAAAACACCACCACCAAAAAAAACAACAACACCACTAACAAAAAAAACACCACCACCAACAAAAACAACAACAAAACCACTACCAACAAAAACAACACCACCACCAAAAAAACCACAACAAACAAAAACAACACCACCACCAACAAAACCACCACCAACAAAACCACCACCAACAAAAATAACAACACCTATTTTATCCCAGGAACCATGAACTGTTGGCACTGAAGACTGTTGAGGTGGGGGACACCCTGGAAAAGTACATCGGGGCCTGCAGCCTTTAAATACTCCTCGAGCCACAGTTCATTGGAAATGACAATTATGAAAGTTTAGAGTTCGTCGGAACGACCTCAGTGCTCAATCATGTTTCCGGTTTCGCGAAAGCGTGTGTGGCTGTCAGTTTAATTTTCCTTATTTAAATTTTTTTTATAAACTATTTGAAATTAAAAGTTTCAAATATTAGTTATAAATAAATTAATTCATCTAAGAGTTATAGTTTTTGCTGATCACAAAGATTTTTAAAAGGTTTAAAAGAGATTGCAGAATCCGCCAATTTCTCGTTTTAAATACAGACACTGCAGTTAAATCGTCAACCAATGCCTACAAAAATACTTTTTGCCAATTTACTCAACAAGACAGTAAACAAGTGTTGAAAGGCATTGCAAAAATGTATGGTATCCTGACGGACTTGTGAATTTAAGAAATGGCTGAAGAAGAAAAAGACATTGCTGTAAAATCGTCAACCAATCGGCTACAAGAATACCGTTTGCCAACTTTTTATAAAAAAAAGTGAGCGAGGGCTGAAAGAATCTCAAAGAATTGTGGTATCCAGACAAACTTCCTTGTGAATATAAGAAATGGCTGAGAAGGAAAATAAAGGAAAAGATGAAATAACTTGAAATATCTATGCAATAGTTATGCCATGTGGTTTTAAGATATGATTCAATTCTCAAATTTTAAGACTCATTTATTTGATTTAGTAGACAATTCCACTCTTGAATTTCTTAGAACTTTTTAACATTTCAGTTTTGCTTAATTTGATGAAAAATTCTTCAGTAGTCATTCAATATAAACTATGACTCAATTTTAAATTTTTGAGATTCATAAATTTGATTCTATAGTCAGTTTTTAATCTCTTGCAACAGACACTTGACAGTTCTTGACTATCAGTTATTGTTGATTTCGTTTTTTTTTCTTTCATTTTGATTGTTTACCATGTTCTGTGCCATTTCTGGCGTTTGTCTGGATTTTATTCAATAAAGACTATGAAAAAAAAATTAAACAATCAATTCGCCCAATAATTTAAAAATTTTAATTATTAAAATGTTGATGTTGTTTTTTTAATTAATACAACTTTGATGTTTTTCGTCAATTAATATTTCCATCAATTCGTAACCTTATGGGTTTTTTGTTGTGTTCAACACATCTGCGCTTGCGGCATAATCTAATCTAATCTAATCCTTTGGATAGCGCTGATTCTACACTGTTCAAAAGCGCTCTGCTACGAACCGTCTAAACAAAAAAGTTTTGACGGATTTACGAAATGAAAGTAGAGAAGTGATAGAGGTGAGATTCCGCTGTAAAGTGTGATCGGATGAGCTTAGGTTCTAAGAGCGGTAACTCAATTAAAGTACACACGCTGTCTTAGAGTGTCCAGTTCTCTAGTAGCTCACAGCGAGTAAAACCGTTTCCATGGGAGCTCCTATGAACATAGTGCTGAAGGGTGCGTTACAAATGTCTTAATTAGATTAGATTAATTAATAATTTCTTAATTATCAATCTAATTACAATAGAATATAAATATAAACATTATTATGGTAATTTTAACACCGAGTAGCTTCGAAGCCAAATTAATCTTATTAATTAGTTAAAATCTAATCTTAATGACTTATAAATTATTATAAGTTTTCTCAGATATTAACTTATTGTTCTTCAAGCACAAATAAAATCCAAAACTTTTGAAATTCATTAACTTGCTTCTATAGTTAATTTTGATCTTAGATTGTTTGTAACACTACCGTTTGTGTCGATCTGACAGTTTTCTTTTAGTTCGATTATTCGCCATGCTTTGTACCATCTCCAGCGTCTGTCTCAAGTTGATTGAATAAAGTTTCTAAAACAAACATTTATCTTTTAGTTCACAAACTCTTTCGACAAAATTATGAATTTTATTGGAATTATAATAAATAATAAAAATAATAAATGATTATAGATCGGCTAAGTCAAAGGACGTTGTTCCTAACAAGCACAAGCTTAAATCATTAGGATTAAGAAGGTTCAGCGTCAGCGGACCTAAGTTGTGGAATAACCTGACTAACAGCTTAAAATCTTCAAGTTCAACAAAATCATTTTGTAGATCTCTGAAGACTTACCTATTCAATAAATCATTCCCTCCATCATAATAATAATACTTTTATTTTTTTTAGAAATAATTTATTTTTATTTTCATTTTATTTACTTATTTAATTCTATTTTTAATTTTTCACAATAGTTTTAATAATGAGACGTTTTGAGTGGCCTCGGTACTCTACGGGGTTAATGCCACTATAATAATATTCGTGTTTGTATTATAAACTATAATATTATTTTAATTTTAAATTATTTTATTAAACTCAAATATCGATTTGAAATGATCAATTTTAATTATATTTGTGTTTCAATAGATCAATTAGGTTTAATAAGAAAAAAAACGGAGTTTTATATCTTCATTTCGCTGTTCAAGAAACTAGAATCTCGAGCAACAACATCAACAACTTATCGTCTGTGGGAGGATGTTTGGTTAATTAATTCTATATTAAATTAATTGAAGCTTAATGATGATGATAATAATAATAATAATAATAATAATAATAATAATAATAATAATAATAATAATAATAATAATAATAATAATAATAATAATAATAATAATAATAATAATAATAATAATAATAATAATAATAATAATAATAATAATAATAATAATAATAATAATAATAATAATAATAATAATAATAATAATAATAATAATAATAATAATAATAATAATAATAATAATAATAATAATAATAATAATAATAATAATAATAATAATAATAATAATAATAATAATAATAATAATAATAATAATAATAATAATAATAATAATAATAATAATAATAATAATAATAATAATAATAATAATAATAATAATAATAATAATAATAGAAATAATAATAATAATAATAATAATAATAATAATAATAATAATAATAATAATAATAATAATAATAATAATAATAATAATAATAATGATAATAATAATTATATTATTATTATCAAAAATAATAATAATAAAGAAAAAAAGAAAATGATAACAATATTATTATTATTAATAATATAATTAAATATGATAAAAGAAAAGAAACTAATCAAATTAAAATGTAAATGGGAAATAAAACTCGAAAACAAATATGATTCATGTGGATGAAAGGCGAGCCATGGAATATGAAAGTGAAACACTCTAAAATATTAAGGATCTTTCAACTCACCAGTGGAAGAGTCGTTATTAGTATTAATAATAATATTATTATTATTATTATTGTTATTATTATTAGTAGTAGTAGTAGTAGTATAAGTATTTTTATCATTGTTGTTGCTATTATTATTCTTGTTGTGGAGCTTGCGGCGCAGGAATGCGTCCAACATAAGCCTCAACTCCCTGAACAACACACCCACCCGTGCTGGAGCCTTCGTTGTTGTTGTTGTTGTTATTGTTGTAATTTTTATTATTGTTATTTTTATCATTTTTATTATTGTTTTTGTTGTTATTGTTATTATTTTTATTTTTGTTATTGTTATTATCGTTATTGTCGTTATTGTTATTATTGTTATTATTTTTCAATAAAAAAAATAATAACAATTATTAAGTCAACCTTGTTGTTGAATGCTCGTAAACTACTAAAAACTCACTTTTACCAAGACCTTTCCTTAACTTAATTCTTGACTGATTTTAAGCGCCTTTGAGGCAACCTAGTTAGCGAACTGTGCGCTATAACGAATTGTACATTAATTCATACGTCACATAGCAATAGTAAATTAACTATAACCCCCCAAAACCCCCAAAATCCCCCTAAACTATCAATTCACCCAACTCCCTCGAACCCACTCAAAACCCCTTCCAAACCACCTTAATTCACCCAAAAATTTTCTACTTATCCTCCCAAAACCACAAAATCAAATCCCCTAAACTCCACTCGCCCCCACCACCTTGAAGACCACACTCTTGTCCAATCGGACTTCTTGCAGCTGGTGTTGCACCACAATGCAGCCACCAAAGAGCAGCAGCGCCGTTTGGTCGATACTGCTCGTGTCCACCAAACACGCTCTCGAGTTGAGCTCCTCCTGTGGTGGCGGTGGCGTGGTGGTGATGGCGTAGTGGCAGTGGCGTGGTGGTGGCGGTGGCATGGTGGCGTGGTGGTGGCATGGTGGCGTAGTGGTAGCATGGTAGCGTGGTGGTGGCATGGTAGCGTGGTGGTGGCGTAGTGGTGGCGTAGTGGTGGCGTAGTGGTGGCGTAGTGGTGGCGTAGTGGTGGCAATGAAAATGATTAAAAAATAATAATAATAATAGTTGAAAAATTAACAATAATAATAATTAATATTTAGTATTCAATATTATTATTTATGATTG
>OX387251.1:4402041-4424541 GCA_947562095.1 Branchellion lobata | reverse complement strand
AACCACCAATCTAACCGCTGCTGCTTTTCCCGGCCACAGTCGACCACATAAACCACATCAGGAATGGTGAGACCCGTTTCAGATATATTGGTAGAGAGGATTATTTTGCGGGTGTTGGCAGGAGGTGGTGAGAAGACCAGGGATTGTTCCCTGGTCGACAAAACCGAATGGAGGGGTAGAATCAAAAAACTGTGAGTGGGTGTGTTAGTTTTGGTAGCGTGTGGGTTTGGGTGAGTGTGTGGGTTTGGGTGAGTGTGTGGGTTTGGGTGGGTGTATGGATTTGGTTGGGTGTACGAATTTGGGTACATGTGTTTGTTAAGAATTTTGTGGGTTAGGGTGAGTGTGAGTTAGATAGGTGTGTGGTTTTCGAAAGAAATCATCTCCAAAAAATTAATTTCGCCAACATTCATCGCTTTCCTTAAACTTCCATCAATTTAGATTTTCCCAATATCATCCATTGCCATACTTTAAATGCCTCTTAAGACCTCTGTGCGCTAAAACAACTTGTACATTCATTCATTCATTCATAAGCCTCAACATCATCAACTCCACCATGACCTCTAACACAATTTTACCACAACCATCTACTTCAAAACCACCCAATCATCAATTCCACCACTCCACCACCCACCACCCTACCGCCCACAATTCACCACTCCACCGTCAACCAAGCTACCACACACCACCCACCACTCCACCACCCACCACCCACCACTCCACCACCCACCACTTCACCATCCACCCACCATTCCACCACCCACCACATAAGCAATCCACCACCTAGCCATCCCTTCACCACTCTACCACTCCACCAGCCACCAACCACTCCACCACGCATCACCAATTACTTCACCACCCACCAGCTACCACTCTACCACTTCACCACCCACCAGTTCACCACTTCACCACACTATATCCCACCAGTCCACCACTCCACCCCCCAACACTCCACCACCAACAATCCACCACTCCACAACATACCACTCCACCATCCACCACATAACACTCCACCACCCACCACTCCAGCACTAACCACTTCACCACTCCACCAACTACCTACCTGTTAACATTCCCGAACATGCTGTCTCCCAACAGAGCTTCCTTCACTCTCTCTATCATTGCCATGCCTGGCAAAAAGACCAACACGGACCCGTCCATGCTCTCCCCTACTGTTGTTGTTAATAATATTATTTGTATTAGTGATACTAGTAGCAGTAGTCGTAGTCTTAGTAGTAGTAGAAAAACTAGTAGAAGTAGTGAAGTAGTGGTATTATTATTATTAGCAGTATTATTATTATTATTATTATTATTATTATTATTATTATTATTATTATTATTATTATTATTATTAGTAGTAGTAGTAGTAGTAGTAGTAGTAGTAGTAGTAGTAGTAGTAGTAGTAGTAGTAGTATTATTATTATTATTATTATTATTATTATTATTATTATTATTATTATTATTATTATTATTATTATTATTATTATTATTATTATTATTAGTAATATTACTATTATTATTATTATTATTACTATTATTATTATTATTATTACTATTATTATTATTATTATTACTATTATTATTATTATTATTATTTCTATTTATATTATTATTATTAATATTAGTAGTAGTAGTAGTAGTAGTAATAGTAGTAGTAGTAGTAGTAGTAGTAGTAGTAGTAGTAGTAGTAGTGGTGGTAGTGGTGGTAGTGGTAGTAGTGGTTGGTAGTGGTTGGTAGTAGTGGCAGTAGTGGTTGGTAGTAGTGGTAGTAGTGATTGGTAGTAGTGGTAGTAGTGGTTGGTAGTAATGGTAGTAGTGGTTAGTAGTAGTGGTAGTAGTGGTTGGTAGTAGTGGTAGTAGTGGTTGGTAGTAGTAGTAGTAGTGGTTGGTAGTAGTGGTAGTAGTGGTTGGAAGTAGTGGTAGTAGTGGTTGGTAGTAGTGGTAGTAGTGGTTGGTAGTAGTGGTAGTAGTGGTTGGTAGTAGTGGTAGTAGTGGTTGGTAGTAGTGGTAGTAGTGGTTGGTAGTAGTGGATGGTAGTAGTGGTTTGGTTGGTAGTAGTGGTTGGTAGTAGAGGTTTGGTTGGTAGTAGTGGTTGGTAGTACTGATTTGGTTGGTAGTAGTGGTTGGTAGTAGAGGTTGTTGGTAGTGGTTGGTAGTAGTGGTTGGTAGTAGTGGTTGGTAGTAGTAGTGGTTGGTAGTAGTAGTGGTTGGTAGTAGTAGTGGTTGGTAGTAGTAGTGGTTGGTAGTAGTAGTGGTTGGTAGTAGCAGTGGTTGGTAGTAGTAGTGGTTGGTAGTAGTAGTGGTTGGTAGTAGTGGTGTGTAGTAGTGGTTGGTAGTAGTGGCTGGTAGTAGTGGTTGGTAGTAGTAGTAGTGGTTGGTAGTAGTGGTTGGTAGTAGTGGTTGGTAGTAGTGGTTGGTAGTAGTAGTGGTTGGTAGTAATAGTGGTTGGTAGTAGAAGTGGTTGGTAGTAGTAGTGGATGGTAGTAGTAGTGGTTGGTAGTAGTAGTGGTTAGTAGTAGTAGTGGTTGGTAGTAGTGGTAGTAGTGGTTGGTAGTAGTGGTAGTAGTGGTTGGTAGTAGTGGTAGTAGTGGTTGGTAGTAGTGGTAGTAGTGGCTGGTAGTAGTGGTAGTAGTGGTTGGTAGTAGTGGTAGTAGTGGTTGGTAGTAGTGGTAGTAGTGGTTGGTAGTAGTGGTTGTAGTGGTTGGTAGTAGTGGTAGTAGTGGTTGGTAGTAGTGGATGGTAGTAGTGGTTTGGTTGGTAGTAGTGGTTGGTAGTAGTGGTTTGGTTGGTAGTAGTGGTTAGTAGTACTGGCTTGGTTGGTAGTAGTGGTTGGTAGTAGAGGTTGGTAGTAGTGGTTGGTAGTAGTGGTTGGTAGTAGTGGTTGGTAGTAGTAGTGGTTGGTAGTAGTAGTGGTTGGTAGTAGTAGTGGTTGGTAGTAGTAGTGGTTGGTAGTAGTGGTGGGTAGTAGTGGTTGGTAGTAGTAGTGGTTGGTAGTAGAAGTGGTTGGTAGTAGTGGTGGGTAGTAGTGGTTGGTAGTAGTGGCTGGTAGTAGTAGTTGGTAGTAGTAGTAGTGGTTGGTAGTAGTGGTTGGTAGTAGTAGTTGGTAGTAGTAGTGGTTGGTAGTAATAGTGGTTGGAAGTAGGAGTGGTTGGTAGTAGAAGTGGATGGTAGTAGTAGTGGTTGGTAGTAGTAGTGGTTGGTAGTAGTAGTGGTTGGTAGTAGCAGTGGTTGGTAGAAGTAGTGGTTGGTAGTAGTAGTGGTTGGTAGTAGTGGTGTGTAGTAGTGGTTGGTAGTAGTGGCTGGTAGTAGTGGTTGATAGTAGTAGTAGTGGTTGGTAGTAGTGGTTGGTAGTAGTGGTTGGTAGTAGTAGTGGTTGGTAGTAATAGTGGTTGGTAGTAGGAGTGGTTGGAAGTAGTAGTGGATGGTAGTAGTAGTGGATGGTGGTAGTAGTGGTTAGCAGTAGTAGTGGTTGGTAGTAGTAGTGGTTGGTAGTAGTAGTGGTTGGTAGTAGTAGTGGTTTGTGGTAGTATGGTTAGTAGTAGTAGTGGTTGGTAGTAGTAGTGGTTGGTAGTAGTAGTGGTTGGTAATAGTGGTGGGTAGTAGTGGTTGGTAGTAGTGGTAGTAGTGGCTGGTAGTAGTGGTAGTAGTGGTTGGTAGTAGTGGTAGTAGTGGTTGGTAGTAATGGTAGTAGTGGTTGGTAGTAGTGGTTGTAGTGGTTGGTAGTAGTGGTAGTAGTGGTTGGTAGTAGGGGAGGGTAGTAGTGGTTTGGTTGGTAGTAGTGGTTGGTAGTAGTGGTTTGGTTGGTAGTAGTGGTTGGTAGTACTGGTTTGGTTGGTAGTAGTGGTTGGTAGTAGAGGTTGGTAGTAGTGGTTGGTAGTAGTGGTTGGTAGTAGTGGTTGGTAGTAGTAGTGGTTGGTAGTAGTAGTGGTTGGTAGTAGTAGTGGTTGGTAGTAGTAAAGGTTGGTAGTAGTAATGGTTGGTAGTAGTAGTGGTTGGTAGTAGTAGTGGTTGGTAGTAGGAGTGGTTGGTAGTAGTGGTGGGTAGTAGTGGTTGGTAGTAGTGGCTGGTAGTAGTAGTTGGTAGTAGTAGTAGTGGTTGGTAGTAGTGGTTGGTAGTAGTAGTTGGTAGTAGAAGTGGTTGGTAGTAGCAGTGGTTGGTTAAAGTAGTGGTTGGTAGTAGTAGTGGTTGGTAGTTGTGGTGTGTAGTAATGGTTGGTAGTAGTGGCTGGTAGTAGTGGTTGGTAGTAGTGGTTGGTAGTAGTGGTTGGTAGTAGTAGTGGTTGGTAGTAAAAGTGGTTGGTAGTAGGAGTGGTTGGTAGTAGTAGTGGATGGTAGTAGTAGTGGATGGTGGTAGTAGTGGTTGGTAGTAGTAGTAGTTGGTAGTAGTAGTGGTTGGTAGTAGTAGTGGTTAGTGGTAGTAGTGGTTGGTAGTAGTGGTAGTAGTGGTTGGTAGTAGTGGTAGTAGTGGTTGGTAGTAGTGGTAGTAGTGGTTGGTAGTAGTGGTAGTAGTGGCTGGTAGTAGTGGTAGTAGTGGTTGGTAGGAGTGGTAGTAGTGGTTGGTAGTAGTGGTAGTAGTGGTTGGTAGTAGTGGTTGTAGTGATTGGTAGTAGTGGTAGTAGTGGTTGGTAGCAGTGGATGGTAGTAGTGGTTTGGTTGGTAGTAGTGGTTTGGTTGGTAGTAGTGGTTGGTAGTAGTGGTTTGGTTGGTAGTAGTGGGTGGTAGTAATGGTTTGGTTGGTAGTAGTGGTTGGTAGTAGAGGTTGGTAGTAGTGGTTGGTAGTAGTGTTTGGTAGTAGTAGTTGGTAGTAGTAGTAGTTGGTAGTAGTAGTGGTTGGTAGTAGTAGTGGTTGGTAGTAGTAGTGGTTGGTAGTAGTAGTGGTTGGTAGTAGTAGTGGTTGGTAGTAGTAGTGGTTGGTAATAGTGGTGGGTAGTAGTGGTTGGTAGTAGTGGCTGGTAGTAGTGGTTGGTAGTTGTAGTAGTGGTTGGTAGTAGTGGTTGGTAGTAGTGGTTGGTAGTAGTAGTGGTTGGTAGTAAAAGTGGTTGGTAGTAGGAGTGGTTGGTAGTAGTAGTGGATGGTAGTAGTAGTGGTTGGTAGTGGTAGTGGTTAGTAGTAGTAGTGGTTGGTAGTAGTAGTGGTTGGTAGTAGTAGTGGTTGGTAGTAGTAGTGGTTTGTAGTAGTAGTGGTTAGTAGTAGTAGTGGTTGGAATTAGTAGTGGTTGGTAGGGTAGTGGTTGGTAGTAGTAGTGGTTGGTAGTAGTAGTGGTTGGTAGTAGTGGTGGTTGGTAGTAGTAGTGGTTGGTAGTAGTAGTGGTTGGTAGTAGTAGTGGTTGGTAGTAGTAGTGGTTGGTAGTAGTAGTGGTTGGTAGTAGTAGTGGTTGGTAGTAGGAGTGGTTGGTAGTAGTGGTGGGTAGTAGTGGTTGGTAGTAGTGGCTGGTAGTAGTAGTTGGTAGTAGTAGTAGTGGTTGGTAGTAGTGGTTGGTAGTAGTAGTTGGTAGTAGAAGTGGTTGGTAGTAGCAGTGGTTGGTAAAAGTAGTGGTTGGTAGTAGTAGTGGTTGGTAGTTGTGGTGTGTAGTAGTGGTTGGTAGTAGTGGCTGGTAGTAGTGGTTGGTAGTAGTAGTAGTGGTTGGTAGTAGTGGTTGGTAGTAGTGGTTGGTAGTAGTAGTGGTTGGTAGTAAAAGTGGTTGGTAGTAGGAGTGGTTGGTAGTAGTAGTGGATGGTAGTAGTAGTGGATGGTGGTAGTAGTGGTTGGTAGTAGTAGTAGTTGGTAGTAGTAGTGGTTGGTAGTAGTAGTGGTTGGTAGTAGTAGTGGTTGGTAGTAGTAGTGGTTAGTGGTAGTAGTGGTTGGTAGTAGTGGTAGTAGTGGTTGGTAGTAGTGGTAGTAGTGGTTGGTAGTAGTGGTAGTAGTGGTTGGTAGTAGTGGTAGTAGTGGCTGGTAGTAGTGGTAGTAGTGGTTGGTAGGAGTGGTAGTAGTGGTTGGTAGTAGTGGTAGTAGTGGTTGGTAGTAGTGGTTGTAGTGATTGGTAGTAGTGGTAGTAGTGGTTGGTAGCAGTGGATGGTAGTAGTGGTTTGGTTGGTAGTAGTGGTTTGGTTGGTAGTAGTGGTTGGTAGTAGTGGTTTGGTTGGTAGTAGTGGGTGGTAGTAATGGTTTGGTTGGTAGTAGTGGTTGGTAGTAGAGGTTGGTAGTAGTGGTTGGTAGTAGTGTTTGGAAGTAGTAGTTGGTAGTAGTAGTGGTTGGTAGTAGTAGTGGTTGGTAGTAGTAGTGGTTGATAGTAGTAGAGGTTGGTAGTAGTAGTGGTTGGTAGTAGTAGTGGTTGGTAGTAGTAGTGGTTGGTAGTAGTAGTGGTTGGTAGTAGTAGTGGTTGGTAATAGTGGTGGGTAGTAGTGGTTGGTAGTAGTGGCTGGTAGTAGTGGTTGGTAGTAGTAGTAGTGGTTGGTAGTAGTGGTTGGTAGTAGTGGTTGGTAGTAGTAGTGGTTGGTAGTAAAAGTGGTTGGTAGTAGGAGTGGTTGGTAGTAGTAGTGGATGGTAGTAGTAGTGGTTGGTAGTAGTAGTGGTTAGTAGTAGTAGTGGTTGGTAGTAGTAGTGGTTGGTAGTAGTAGTGGTTGGTAGTAGTAGTGGTTTGTAGTAGTAGTGGTTAGTAGTAGTAGTGGTTGGAATTAGTAGTGGTTGGTAGGGTAGTGGTTGGTAGTAGTAGTGGTTGGTAGTAGTAGTGGTTGGTAGTAGTGGTGGTTAGTAGTAGTAGTGGTTGGTAGTAGTGGTTGGTAGTTGTAGTGGTTGGTAGTAGTAGTGGTTGATAGTAGTAGTGGTTGGTAGTAGTAGTGGTTAGTAGTAGTAGTGGTTGGTAGTAGTGGTAGTAGTGGTTGGTAGTAGTGGTAGTAGTGGTTGGTAGTAGTGGTAGTAGTGGTTGGTAGTAGTGGTAGTAGTGGCTGGTAGTAGTGGTAGTAGTGGTTGGTAGGAGTGGTAGTAGTGGTTGGTAGTAGTGGTAGTAGTGGTTGGTAGTAGTGGTTGTAGTGATTGGTAGTAGTGGTAGTAGTGGTTGGTAGCAGCAGTGGTTGGGAAAAGTAGTGGTTGGTAGTAGTAGTGGTTGGTAGTAGTGGTGTGTAGTAGTGGTTGGTAGTAGTGGCTGGTAGTAGTGGTTGGTAGTAGTAGTAGTGGTTGGTAGTAGTGGTTGGTAGTAGTGGTTGGTAGTAGTAGTGGTTGGTGGTAATAGTGGTTGGTAGTAGGAGTGGTTGGTAGTAGTAGTGGATGGTAGTAGTAGTGGATGGTGGTAGTAGTGGTTGGTAGTAGTAGTGGTTGGAATTAGTAGTGGTTGGTAGGGTAGTGGTTGGTAGTAGTAGTGGTTGGTAGTAGTAGTGGTTGGTAGTAGTGGTGGTTAGTAGTAGTAGTGGTTGGTAGTAGTGGTAGTAGTGGTTGGTAGTAGTGATAGTAGTTGTTGGTAGTAGTGGTAGTAGTGGTTGGTAGTAGCGGTAGTGGTGGTTGGTAGTAGTGGTAGCAGTGGTTGATAGTAGTGGTAAGAGTGGTTGGTAGTAGTGATAGTGGTTGGTAGTAGTGGTAGTATTGGTTGGTAATAGTGGTTGGTAGTAGTGGTTGGTAGTAGTAGTGGTTGGTAGTAGTAGTGGTTGGTAGTAGTAGTGGTTGGTAGTAGTGGTTGGTAGTAGTAGTGGTTGGTAGTAGTAGTGGTTGGTAGTAGTAGTGGTTAGTAGTAGTAGTGGTTGGTAGTAGTGGTAGTAGTGGTTGGTAGTAGTGGTAGTAGTGGTTGGTAGTAGTGGTAGTAGTGGCTGGTAGTAGTGGTAGTAGTGGCTGGTAGTAGTGGTAGTAGTGGTTGGTAGTAGTGGTTGGTAGTAGTAGTTGGTAGTAGTAGTGGTTGGTAGTAGCAGTGGTTGGTAAAAGTAGTGGTTGGTAGTAGTAGTGGTTGGTAGTAGTGGTGTGTAGTAGTGGTTGGTAGTAGTGGCTGGTAGTAGTGGTTGGTAGTAGTAGTAGTGGTTAGTAGTAGTGGTTGGTAGTAGTGGTTGGTAGTAGTAGTGGTTAGTGGTAATAGTGGTTGGTAGTAGGAGTGGTTGGTAGTAGTAGTGGATGGTAGTAGTAGTGGATGGTGGTAGTAGTGGTTGGTAGTAGTAGTGGTTGGTAGTAGTAGTGGTTGGTAGTAGTAGTGGTTGGTAGTAGTAGTGGTTGGTAGTAGTAGTGGTTGGTAGTAGTAGTGGTTAGTGGTAGTAGTGGTTGGTAGTAGTGGTAGTAGTGGTTGGTAGTAGTGGTAGTAGTGGTTAGTAGTAGTGGTAGTAGTGGTTGGTAGTAGTGGTAGTAGTGGCTGGTAGTAGTGGTAGTAGTGGTTGGTAGGAGTGGTAGTAGTGGTTGGTAGTAGTGGTAGTAGTGGTTGGTAGTAGTGGTTGTAGTGATTGGTAGTAGTGGTAGTAGTGGTTGGTAGCAGTGGATGGTAGTAGTGGTTTGGTTGGTAGTAGTGGTTTGGTTGGTAGTAGTGGTTGGTAGTAGTGGTTTGGTTGGTAGTAGTGGGTGGTAGTAATGGTTTGGTTGGTAGTAGTGGTTGGTAGTAGAGGTTGGTAGTAGTGGTTGGTAGTAGTTTTTGGTAGTAGTAGTTGGTAGTAGTAGTGGTTGGTAGTAGTAGTGGTTGGTAGTAGTAGTGGTTGGTAGTAGTAGTGGTTGGTAGTAGTAGTGGTTGGTAGTAGTAGTGGTTGGTAGTAGTAGTGGTTGGTAGTAGTAGTGGTTGGTAGTAGTAGTGGTTTGTAGTAGTAGTGGTTAGTAGTAGTAGTGGTTGGTAGTAGTAGTGGTTGGTAGCAGTAGTGGTTGGTAGTAGTAGTGGTTGGTAGTAGTAGTGGTTGGTAGTAGTGGTGGTTAGTAGTAGTAGTGGTTGGTAGTAGTGGTAGTAGTGGTTGGTAGTAGTGATAGTAAAGGTTGGTAGTAGTGGTAGTAGTGGTTGGTAGTAGCGGTAGTGGTGGTTGGTAGTAGTGGTAGCAGTGGTTGATAGTAGTGGTAAGAGTGGTTGGTAGTAGTGATAGTGGTTGGTAGTAGTGGTTGTAGTGGTTGGTAGTAGTGGTAGTAGTGGTTGGTAGTAGTGGTTGGTAGTAGTAGTGGTTGGTAGTAGTAGTGGTTGGTAGTAGTGGTTGGTAGTAGTAGTGGTTGGTAGTAGTAGTGGTTGGTAGTAGTAGTGGTTGGTAGTAGTAGTGGTTAGTAGTAGTAGTGGTTGGTAGTAGTGGTAGTAGTGGTTGGTAGTAGTGGTAGTAGTGGTTGGTAGTAGTGGTAGTAGTGGTTGGTAGTAGTGGTAGTAGTGGCTGGTAGTAGTGGTAGTAGTGGTTGGTAGTTGGGGTAGTAGTGGTTGGTAGTAGTGGTAGTAGTGGTTGGTAGTAGTGGTTGTAGTGGTTGGTAGTAGTGGTAGAAGTGGTTGGTAGTAGTGGTTGGTAGTACTGATTTGGTTGGTAGTAGTGGTTGGTAGTGGAGGTTGGTAGTAGTGGTTGGTAGTAGTGGTTGGTAGTAGTGGTTGGTAGTAGTAGTGGTTGGTAGTAGTAGTGGTTGGTAGTAGTAGTGGTTGGTAGTAGCAGTGGTTGGTAAAAGTAGTGGTTGGTAGTGGAGGTTGGTAGTAGTGGTGTGTAGTAGTGGTTGGTAGTAGTGGCTGGTAGTATTGGTTGGTAGTAGTAGTAGTGGTTGGTAGTAGTGGTTGGTAGTAGTGGTTGGTAGTAGTAGTGATTGGTAGTAATAGTGGTTGGTAGTAGGAGTGGTTGGTAGTAGTAGTGGATGGTAGTAGTAGTAGATGGTGGTAGTAGTGGTTGGTAGTAGTAGTGGTTGGTAGTAGTAGTGGTTGGTAGTAGTAGTGGTTGGTAGTAGTAGTGGTTAGTAGTAGTAGTGGTTAGTGGTAGTAGTGGTTGGTAGTAGTGGTAGTAGTGGTTGGTAGTAGTGGTAGTAGTGGTTGGTAGTAGTGGTAGTAGTGGCTGGTAGTAGTGGTAGTAGTGGTTGGTAGGAGTGGTAGTAGTGGTTGGTAGTAGTGGTAGTAGTGGTTGGTAGTAGTGGTTGTAGTGATTGGTAGTAGTGGTAGTGGTGGTTGGTAGCAGTGGATGGTAGTAGTGGTTTGGTTGGTAGTAGTGGTTTGGTTGGTAGTAGTGGTTGGTAGTAGTGGTTTGGTTGGTAGTAGTGGGTGGTAGTACTGGTTTGGTTGGTAGTAGTGGTTGGTAGTAGAGGTTGGTAGTAGTGGTTGATAGTAGTGTTTGGTAGTAGTAGTTGTTAGTAGTAGTGGTTGGTAATAGTAGTGGTTGGTAGTAGTAGTGGTTGGTAGTAGTAGTGGTTGGTAGTAGTAGTGGTTGGTAGTAGTAGTGGTTGGTAGTAGTAGTGGTTGGTAGTAGTAGTGGTTGGTAGTAGGAGTGGTTAGTAGTAGTAGTGGTTGGTAGTAGTAGTGGTTGGTAGTAGTAGTGGTTGGTAGTAGTAGTGGTTTGTAGTAGTAGTGGTTAGTAGTAGTAGTGGTTGGTTGTAGTAGTGGTTGGTAGCAGTAGTGGTTGGTAGTAGTAGTGGTTGGTAGTAGTAGTGGTTGGTAGTAGTGGTGGTTAGTAGTAGTAGTGGTTGGTAGTAGTGGTAGTAGTGGTTGGTAGTAGTGATAGTAGTGGTTGGTAGTAGTGGTAGTAGTGGTTGGTAGTAGCGGTAGTGGTGGTTGGTAGTAGTGGTAGCAGTGGTTGATAGTAGTGGTAAGAGTGGTTGGTAGTAGTGAGAGTGGTTGGTAGTAGTGATAGTGGTTGGTAGTAGTGGTTGTAGTGGTTGGTAGTAGTGGTAGTAGTGGTTGGTAGTAGTGGTTGGTAGTAGTAGTGGTTGGTAGTAGTAGTGGTTGGTAGTAGTGGTTGGTAGTAGTAGTGGTTGGTAGTAGTAGTGGTTGGTAGTAGTAGTGGTTGGTAGTAGTAGTGGTTAGTAGTAGTAGTGGTTGGTAGTAGTGGTAGTAGTGGTTGGTAGTAGTGGTAGTAGTGGTTGGTAGTAGTGGTAGTAGTGGTTGGTAGTAGTGGTAGTAGTGGCTGGTAGTAGTGGTAGTAGTGGTTGGTAGTTGTGGTAGTAGTGGTTGGTAGTAGTGGTAGTAGTGGTTGGTAGTAGTGGTTGTAGTGGTTGGTAGTAGTGGTAGAAGTGGTTGGTAGTAGTGGTTGGTAGTACTGATTTGGTTGGTAGTAGTGGTTGGTAGTGGAGGTTGGTAGTAGTGGTTGGTAGTAGTGGTTGGTAGTAGTGGTTGGTAGTAGTAGTGGTTGGTAGTAGTAGTGGTTGGTAGTAGTAGTGGTTGGTAGTAGCAGTGGTTGGTAAAAGTAGTGGTTGGTAGTGGAGGTTGGTAGTAGTGGTGTGTAGTAGTGGTTGGTAGTAGTGGCTGGTAGTATTGGTTGGTAGTAGTAGTAGTGGTTGGTAGTAGTGGTTGGTAGTAGTGGTTGGTAGTAGTAGTGATTGGTAGTAATAGTGGTTGGTAGTAGGAGTGGTTGGTAGTAGTAGTGGATGGTAGTAGTAGTAGATGGTGGTAGTAGTGGTTGGTAGTAGTAGTGGTTGGTAGTAGTAGTGGTTGGTAGTAGTAGTGGTTGGTAGTAGTAGTGGTTGGTAGTAGTAGTGGTTAGTGGTAGTAGTGGTTGGTAGTAGTGGTAGTAGTGGTTGGTAGTAGTGGTAGTAGTGGTTGGTAGTAGTGGTAGTAGTGGCTGGTAGTAGTGGTAGTAGTGGTTGGTAGGAGTGGTAGTAGTGGTTGGTAGTAGTGGTAGTAGTGGTTGGTAGTAGTGGTTGTAGTGATTGGTAGTAGTGGTAGTGGTGGTTGGTAGCAGTGGATGGTAGTAGTGGTTTGGTTGGTAGTAGTGGTTTGGTTGGTAGTAGTGGTTGGTAGTAGTGGTTTGGTTGGTAGTAGTGGGTGGTAGTACTGGTTTGGTTGGTAGTAGTGGTTGGTAGTAGAGGTTGGTAGTAGTGGTTGATAGTAGTGTTTGGTAGTAGTAGTTGTTAGTAGTAGTGGTTGGTAATAGTAGTGGTTTGGTTGGTAGTAGTGGTTGGTAGTAGAGGTTGGTAGTAGTGGTTGATAGTAGTGTTTGGTAGTAGTAGTTGTTAGTAGTAGTGGTTGGTAATAGTAGTGGTTGGTAGTAGTAGTGGTTGGTAGTAGTAGTGGTTGGTAGTAGTAGTGGTTGGTAGTAGTAGTGGTTGGTAGTAGTAGTGGTTGGTAGTAGTAGTGGTTGGTAGTAGGAGTGGTTAGTAGTAGTAGTGGTTGGTAGTAGTAGTGGTTGGTAGTAGTAGTGGTTGGTAGTAGTAGTGGTTTGTAGTAGTAGTGGTTAGTAGTAGTAGTGGTTGGTAGTAGTAGTGGTTGGTAGTAGGAGTGGTTAGTAGTAGTAGTGGTTGGTAGCAGTAGTGGTTGGTAGTAGTAGTGGTTGGTAGTAGTAGTGGTTGGTAGTAGTGGTGGTTAGTAGTAGTAGTGGTTGGTAGTAGTGGTAGTAGTGGTTGGTAGTAGTGATAGTAGTGGTTGGTAGTAGTGGTAGTAGTGGTTGGTAGTAGCGGTAGTGGTGGTTGGTAGTAGTGGTAGCAGTGGTTGATAGTAGTGGTAAGAGTGGTTGGTAGTAGTGAGAGTGGTTGGTAGTAGTGGTTGTAGTGGTTGGTAGTAGTGGTAGTAGTGGTTGGTAGTAGTGGTTGGTAGTAGTGGTTGGTATTAGTAGTGGTTGGTAGTAGTAGTGGCTGGTAGTAGTGGTTGGTAATAGTAGTGGTTGGTAGTAGTAGTGGTTGGTAGTAGTAGTGGTTGGTAGTAGTAGTGGTTAGTAGTAGTAGTCGTTGGTAGTAGTGGTAGTAGTGGTTGGTAGTAGTGGTAGTAGTGGTTGGTAGTAGTGGTAGTAGTGGTTGGTAGTAGTGGTAGTAGTGGCTGGTAGTAGTGGTAGTAGTGGTTGGTAGTAGTGGTTGGTAGTAGTGGTAGTAGTGGTTGGTAGTAGTGGTTGTAGTGGTTGGTAGTAGTGGTAGTAGTGGTTGGTAGTAGTGGTTGTAGTGGTTGGTAGTAGTGGTAGTAGTGGTTGGTAGTAGTGGTTGGTAGTACTGATTTGGTTGGTAGTAGTGGTTGGTAGTAGAGGTTGGTAGTAGTGGTTGGTAGTAGTGGTTGGTAGTAATAGTGGTTGGTAGTAGTAGTGGTTGGTAGTAGTAGTGGTTGGTAGTAGTAGTGGTTGGTAGTAGTAGTGGTTGGTAGTAGTAGTGGTTTTGTAGTAGTGGTTGGTAATAGTGGTGGGTAGTAGTGGTTGGTAGTAGTGGCTGGTAGTAGTGGTTGGTAGAAGTAGTAGTGGTTGGTAGTAGTGGTTGGTAGTAGTGGTTGGTAGTAGTAGTGGTTGGTAGTAATAGTGGTTGGTAGTAGGAGTGGTTGGTAGTAGTAGTGGATGGTAGTAGTAGTGGTTGGTAGTAGTAGTGGTTAGTAGTAGTAGTGGTTGGTAGTAGTAGTGGTTTGTAGTAGTAGTGGTTAGTAGTAGTAGTGGTTGGTAGTAGTAGTGGTTGGTAGTAGTAGTGGTTGGTAGTAGTAGTGGTTGGTAGTAGTAGTGGTTGGTAGTAGTAGTGGTTAGTAGTAGTAGTGGTTGGTAGTAGTGGTAGTAGTGGTTGGTAGTAGTGGTTGGTAGTAGTGGTTGGTAGTGGTAGTGGTTGGTAGTAGTAGTGGTTGGTAGTAGTAGTGGTTGGTAGTAGTAGTGGTTGGTAGTAGTAGTGGTTGGTAGTAGTAGTGGTTGGTAGTAGTAGTGGTTGGTAGTAGGAGCGGTTGGTAGTAGTGGTGGGTAGTAGTGGTTGGTAGTAGTGGCTGGTAGTAGTTATTGGTAGTAGTAGTAGTGGTTGGTAGTAGTGGTTGGTAGTAGTAGTTGGTAGTAGTAGTGGTTGGTAGTAGCAGTGGTTGGTAAAAGTAGTGGTTGGTAGTAGTAGTGGTTGGTAGTAGTGGTGTGTAGTAGTGGTTGGTAGTAGTGGCTGGTAGTAGTGGTTGGTAGAAGTAGTAGTGGTTGGTAGTAGTGGTTGGTAGTAGTGGTTGGTAGTAGTAGTAGTTGGTAGTAATAGTGGTTGGTAGTAGGAGTGGTTGGTAGTAGTAGTGGATGGTAGTAGTAGTGGATGGTGGTAGTAGTGGTTGGTAGTAGTAGTGGTTGGTAGTAGTAGTGAGTGGTAGTAGTAGTGGTTGGTAGTAGTAGTGGTTGGTAGTAGTAGTGGTTGGTAGTGGTAGTGGTTAGTAGTAGTAGTGGTTGGTAGTAGTGGTAGTAGTGGTTGGTAGTAGTGGTAGTAGTGGTTGGTAGTAGTGGTAGTAGTGGTTGGTAGTAGTGGTAGTAGTGGCTGGTAGTAGTGGTAGTAGTGGTTGGTAGGAGTGGTAGTAGTGGTTGGTAGTAGTGGTAGTATTGGTTGGTAGTAGTGGTTGTAGTGATTGGTAGTAGTGGTAGTAGTGGTTGGTAGCAGCAGATGGTAGTAGTGGTTTGGTTGGTAGTAGTGGTTTGGTTGGTAGTAGTGGTTGGTAGTAGTGGTTTGGTTGGTAGTAGTGGGTGATAGTAATGGTGTGGTTGGTAGTAGTGGTTGGTAGTAGAGGTTGGTAGTAGTGGTTGGTAGTAGTGTTTGGTAGTAGTAGTTGGTAGTAGTAGTGGTTGGTAGTAGTAGTGGTTGGTAGCAGTAGTGGTTGGTAGTAGTAGTGGTTGGTAGTAGTAGTGGTTGGTAGTAGTAGTGGTTGGTAGTAGTAGTGGTTGGTAGTAGTAGTGGTTGGTAATAGTGGTGGGTAGTAGTGGTTGGTAGTAGTGGCTGGTAGTAGTGGTTGGTAGTAGTAGTAGTGGTTGGTAGTAGTGGTTGGTAGTAGTGGTTGGTAGTAGTGGTTGGTAGTAGTAGTGGTTGGTAGTAAAAGTGGTTGGTAGTAGGAGTGGTTGGTAGTAGTAGTGGATGGTAGTAGTAGTGGTTGGTAGTAGTAGTGGTTGGTAGTAGTAGTGGTTGGTAGTAGTAGTGGTTGGTAGTAGTAGTGGTTGGTAGTAGTAGTGGTTAGTAGTAGTAGTGGTTGGTAGTAGTAGTGGTTGGTAGTAGTAGTGGTTGGTAGTAGGAGTGGTTGGTAGTAGTAGTGGTTGGTAGTAGTAGTGGTTGGTAGTAGTATTGTTAGTAGTAGTAGTGGTTGGTAGTAGTAGTGGTTGGTAGTAGTAGTGGTTGGTAGTAGTAGTGGTTTGTAGTAGTAGTGGTTAGTAGTAGTAGTGGTTGGTAGTAGTAGTGGTTGGTAGCAGTAGTGGTTGGTAGTAGTAGTGGTTGGTAGTAGTAGTGGTTGGTAGTAGTAGTGGTTGGTAGTAGTGGTGGTTAGTAGTAGTAGTGGTTGGTAGTAGTGGTAGTAGTGGTTGGTAGTAGTGATAGTAGTGGTTGGTAGTAGTGGTAGTAGTGGTTGGTAGTAGCGGTAGTGGTGGTTGGTAGTAGTGGTAGCAGTGGTTGATAGTAGTGGTAAGAGTGGCTGGTAGTAGTGATAGTGGTTGGTAGAAGTGGTTATAGTGGTTGGTAGTAGTGGTAGTATTGGTTGGTAGTAGTGGTTGGTAGTAGTGGTTGGTAGTAGTAGTGGTTGGTAGTAGTAGTGGTTGGTAGTAGTAGTGGTTGGTGGTAGTGGTTGGTAGTAGTAGTGGTTGGTAGTACTAGTGGTTGGTAGTAGTAGTGGTTGGTAGTAGTAGTGGTTAGTAGTAGTAGTGGTTGGTAGTAGTGGTAGTAGTGGTTGGTAGTAGTGGTAGTAGTGGTTGGTAGTAGTGGTAGTAGTGGTTGGTAGTAGTGGTAGTAGTGGCTGGTAGTAGTGGTAGTAGTGGTTGGTAGTAGTGGTAGTAGTGGTTGGTAGTAGTGGTAGTAGTGGTTGGTAGTAGTGGTTGGTAGTAGTTGTTGGTAGTAGTAGTGGTTGGTAGTAGCAGTGGTTGGTAAAAGTAGTGGTTGGTAGTAGTAGTGGTTGGTAGTAGTGGTGTGTAGTAGTGGTTGGTAGTAGTGTCTGGTAGTAGTGGTTGGTAGAAGTAGTAGTGGTTGGTAGTAGTGGTTGGTAGTAGTGGTTGGTAGTAGTAGTGGTTGGTAGTAATAGTGGTTAGTAGTAGGAGTGGTTGGTAGTAGTAGTGGATGGTAGTAGTAGTGGATGGTGGTAGTAGTGGTTGGTAGTAGTAGTGGTTGGTAGTAGTAGTGGTTGGTAGTAGTAGTGGTTGGTAGTAGTAGTGGTTGGTAGTAGTAGTGGTTGGTAGTGGTAGTGGTTAGTGGTAGTAGTGGTTGGTAGTAGTGGTAGTAGTGGTTGGTAGTAGTGGTAGTAGTGGTTGGTAGTAGTGGTAGTAGTGGTTGGTAGTAGTGGTAGTAGTGGCTGGTAGTAGTGGTAGTAGTGGTTGGTAGGAGTGGTAGTAGTGGTTGGTAGTAGTGGTAGTATTGGTTGGTAGTAGTGGTTGTAGTGATTGGTAGTAGTGGTAGTAGTGGTTGGTAGCAGCAGATGGTAGTAGTGGTTTGGTTGGTAGTAGTGGTTTGGTTGGTAGTAGTGGTTGGTAGTAGTGGTTTGGTTGGTAGTAGTGGGTGGTAGTAATGGTTTGGTTGGTAGTAGTGGTTGGTAGTAGAGGTTGGTAGTAGTGGTTGGTAGTAGTGTTTGGTAGTAGTAGTTGGTAGTAGTAGTGGTTGGTAGTAGTAGTGGTTGGTAGTAGTAGTTGTTGGTAGTAGTAGTGGTTGGTAGTAGTAGTGGTTGGTAGTAGTAGTGGTTGGTAGTAGTAGTGGTTGGTAGTAGTAGTGGTTGGTAGTAGTAGTGGTTGGTAATAGTGGTGGGTAGTAGTGGTTGGTAGTAGTGGCTGGTAGTAGTGGTTGGTAGTAGTAGTAGTGGTTGGTAGTAGTGGTTGGTAGTAGTAGTTGGTAGTAGTAGTGGTTGGTAGTAAAAGTGGTTGGTAGTAGGAGTGGTTGGTAGTAGTAGTGGATGGTAGTAGTAGTGGTTGGTAGTAGTAGTGGTTGGTAGTAGTAGTGGTTGGTAGTAAATGTGGTTGGTAGTAGTAGTGGTTAGTAGTAGTAGTGGTTGGTAGTAGTAGTGGTTGGTAGTAGTAGTGGTTGGTAGTAGGAGTGGTTGGTAGTAGTAGTGGTTGGTAGTAGTAGTGGCTGGTAGTAGTAGTGGTTAGTAGTAGTAGTGGTTGGTAGTAGTAGTGGTTGGTAGTAGTAGTGGTTGGTAGTAGTAGTGGTTTGTAGTAGTAGTGGTTAGTAGTAGTAGTGGTTGGTAGTAGTAGTGGTTGGTAGCAGTAGTGGTTGGTAGTAGTAGTGGTTGGTAGTAGTAGTGGTTGGTAGTAGTGGTGGTTAGTAGTAGTAGTGGTTGGTAGTAGTGGTAGTAGTGGTTGGTAGTAGTGATAGTAGTGGTTGGTAGTAGTGGTAGTAGTGTTTGGTAGTAGCGGTAGTGGTGATTGGTAGTAGTGGTAGCAGTGGTTGATAGTAGTGGTAAGAGTGGTTGGTAGTAGTGATAGTGGTTGGTAGTAGTGGTTGTAGTGGTTGGTAGTAGTGGTAGTATTGGTTGGTAGTAGTGGTTGGTAGTAGTGGTTGGTAGTAGTAGTGGTTGGTAGTAGTAGTGGTTGGTAGTAGTAGTGGTTGGTGGTAGTGGTTGGTAGTAGTAGTGGTTGGTAGTAGTAGTGGTTGGTAGTAGTAGTGGTTGGTAGTAGTAGTGGTTAGTAGTAGTAGTTGTTGGTAGTAGTGGTAGTAGTGGTTGGTAGTAGTGGTAGTAGTGGTTGGTAGTAGTGGTAGTAGTGGTTGGTAGTAGTGGTAGTAGTGGCTGGTAGTAGTGGTAGTAGTGGTTGGTAGTAGTGGTAGTAGTGGTTGGTAGTAGTGGTAGTAGTGGTTGGTAGTAGTGGTTGGTAGTAGTAGTTGGTAGTAGTAGTGGTTGGTAGTAGCAGTGGTTGGTAAAAGTAGTGGTTGGTAGTAGTAGTGGTTGGTAGTAGTGGTGTGTAGTAGTGGTTGGTAGTAGTGGCTGGTAGTAGTGGTTGGTAGTAGTAGTAGTGGTTGGTAGTAGTGGTTGGTAGTAGTGGTTGGTAGTAGTGGTTGGTAGTAGTAGTGGTTGGTGGTAATAGTGGTTGGTAGTAGGAGTGGTTGGTAGTAGTAGTGGATGGTAGTAGTAGTGGATGGTGGTAGTAGTGGTTGGTAGTAGTAGTGGTTGGTAGTAGTAGTGGTTGGTAGTAGTAGTGGTTGGTAGTAGTAGTGGTTAGTGGTAGCAGTGGTTGGTAGTAGTGGTAGTAGTGGTTGGTAGTAGTGGTAGTAGTGGTTGGTAGTAGTGGTAGTAGTGGTTGGTAGTAGTGGTAGTAGTGGCTGGTAGTAGTGGTAGTAGTGGTTGGTAGGAGTGGTAGTAGTGGTTGGTAGTAGTGGTAGTAGTGGTTGGTAGTAGTAGTTGGTAGTAGTAGTGGTTGGTAGTAGTAGTAGTTGGTAGTAGTAGTGGTTGGTAGTAGTAGTGGTTGGTAGTAGTAGTGGTTGGTAGTAGTAGTGGTTGGTAGTAGTAGTGGTTGGTAGTAGTAGTGGTTGGTAGCAGCAGTGGTTGGTAGTAGTAGTGGTTGGTAGTAGTAGTGGTTGGTAGTAGTAGTGGTTAGTAGTAGTAGTGGTTGGTAGTAGTGGTAGTAGTGGTTGGTAGTAGTGGTTGGTAGTAGTGGTTGGTAGTAGTAGTGGTTGGTAGTAGTAGTGGTTGGTAGTAGTAGTGGTTGGTAGTAGTAGTGGTTGGTAGTAGTAGTGGTTGGTAGTAGTAGTGGTTGGTAGTAGTAGTGGTTGGTAGTAGTAGTGGTTGGTAGTAGTAGTGGTTGGTAGTAGGAGTGGTTGGTAGTAGTGGTGGGTGATAGTGGTTGGTAGTAGTGGCTGGTAGTAGTAGTTGGTAGTAGTAGTAGTGGTTGGTAGTAGTGGTTGGTAGTAGTAGTTGGTAGTAGTAGTGGTGGGTAGTAGCAGTGGTTGGTAAAAGCAGTGGTTGGTAGTAGTAGTGGTTGGTAGTAGTGGTTGGTAGTAGTGGTGTGTAGTAGTGGTTGGTAGTAGTGGCTGGTAGTAGTGGTTGGTAGTAGTAGTAGTGGTTGGTAGTAGTGGTTGGTAGTAGTGGTTGGTAGTAGTAGTGGTTGGTAGTAATAGTGGTTGGTAGTAGGAGTGGTTGGTAGTAGTAGTGGATGGTAGTAGTAGTGGATGGTGGTAGTAGTGGTTGGTAGTAGTAGTGGTTGGTAGTAGTAGTGGTTGGTAGTAGTAGTGGTTGGTAGTAGTAGTGGTTGGTAGTAAAAGTGGTTAGTGGTAGTAGTGGTTGGTAGTAGTGGTAGTAGTGGTTGGTAGTAGTGGTAGTAGTGGTTGGTAGTAGTGGTAGTAGTGGTTGGTAGTAGTGGTAGTAGTGGCTGGTAGTAGTGGTAGTAGTGGTTGGTAGGAGTGGTAGTAGTGGTTGGTAGTAGTGGTAGTAATGGTTGGTAGTAGTGGTTGTAGTGATTGGTAGTAGTGGTAGTAGTGGTTGATAGCAGTGGCTGGTAGTAGTGGTTTGGTTGGTAGTAGTGGTTTGGTTGGTAGTAGTGGTTTGGTTGGTAGTAGTGGTTAGTAAGAGTGGTTTGGTTGGTAGTAGTGGGTGGTAGTAAGGGTTTGGTTGGTAGTAGTGGTTGGTAGTAGAGGTTGGTAGTAGTGGTTGGTAGTAGTGTTTGGTAGTAGTAGTTGGTAGTAGTAGTGGTTGGTAGTAGTAGTGATTGGTAGTAGTAGTGGTTGGTAGTAGTAGTGGTTGGTAGTAGTAGTGGTTGGTAGTAGTAGTGGTTGGTAGTAGTAGTGGTTGGTAGTAGTAGTGGTTGGTAATAGTGGTGGGTAGTAGTGGTTGGTAGTAGTGGCTGGTAGTAGTGGTTGGTAGTAGTAGTAGTGGTTGGTAAAAGTGGTTGGTAGTAGTGGTTGGTAGTAGTAGTGGTTGGTAGTAATAGAGGTTGGTAGTAGGAGTGGTTGGTAGTAGTAGTGGATGGTAGTAGTAGTGGTTGGTAGTAGTAGTGGTTAGTAGTAGTAGTGGTTGGTAGTAGTAGTGGTTGGTAGTAGTAGTTGTTGGTAGTAGTAGTGGTTTGTAGTAGTAGTGGTTAGTAGAAGTAGTGGTTGGTAGTAGTAGTGGTTGGTAGCAGTAGTGGTTGGTAGTAGTAGTGGTTGGTAGTAGTAGTGGCTGGTAGTAGTGGTGGTTAGTAGTAGTAGTGGTTGGTAGTAGTGGTAGTAGTGGTTGGTAGTAGTGATAGTAGTGGTTGGTAGTAGTGGTAGTAGTGGTTGGTAGTAGCGGTAGTGGTGGTTGGTAGTAGTGGTAGCAGTGGTTGATAGTAGTGGTAAGAGTGGTTGGTAGTAGTGATAGTGGTTGGTAGTAGTGGTTGTAGTGGTTGGTAGTAGTGGTAGTAGTGGTTGGTAGTAGTGGTTGGTAGTAGTGGTTGGTAGTAGTAGTGGTTGGTAGTAGTAGTGGTTGGTAGTAGTTGTGGTTGGTAGTAGTAGTGGTTGGTAGTAGTAGTGGTTAGTAGTAGTAGTGGTTGGTAGTAGTGGTAGTACTGGTTGGTAGTAGTGGTAGTACTGGTTGGTAGTAGTGGCAGTAGTGGTTGATAGTAGTGGTAGTAGTGGTTGGTAGTAGTGGTAGTAGTGGCTGGTAGTAGTGGTAGTAGTGGTTGGTAGTAGTGGTAGTAGTGGTTGGTAGTAGTGGTAGTAGTGGTTGGTAGTAGTGGTTGTAGTGGTTGGTAGTAGTGGTAGTAGTGGTTGGTAGTAGTGGTTGGTAGTACTGATTTGGTTGGTAGTAGTGGTTGGTAGTGGAGGTTGGTAGTAGTGGTTGGTAGTAGTGGTTGGTAGTAGTGGTTGGTAGTAGTAGTGGTTGGTAGTAGTAGTGGTTGGTAGTAGTAGTGGTTGGTAGTAGTGGTGTGTAGTAGTGGTTGGTAGTAGTGGCTGGTAGTAGTGGTTGGTAGTAGTAGTAGTGGTTAGTAGTAGTGGTTGGTAGTAGTGGTTGGTAGTAGTAGTGGTTGGTAGTAATAGTGGTTGGTAGTAGGAGTGGTTGGTAGTAGTAGTGGATGGTAGTAGTAGTGGATGGTGGTAGTAGTGGTTGGTAGTAGTAGTGGTTGGTAGTAGTAGTGGTTGGTAGTAGTAGTGGTTGGTAGTAGTAGTGGTTGGTAGTAGTAGTGGTTAGTGGTAGTAGTGGTTGGTAGTAGTGGTAGTAGTGGTTGGTAGTAGTGGTAGTAGTGGTTGGTAGTAGTGGTAGTAGTGGTTGGTAGTAGTGGTAGTAGTGGCTGGTAGTAGTGGTAGTAGTGGTTGGTAGGAGTGGTAGTAGTGGTTGGTAGTAGTGGTAGTAGTGGTTGGTAGTAGTGGTAGTAGTGGTTGGTAGCAGTGGATGGTAGTAGTGGTTTGGTTGGTAGTAGTGGTTGGTAGTAGTGGTTTGGTTGGTAGTAGTGGGTGGTAGTACTGGTTTGGTTGGTAGTAGTGGTTGGTAGTAGAGGTTGGTAGTAGAGGTTGGTAGTACTGGTTGATAGTAGTGTTTGGTAGTAGTAGTTGTTAGTAGTAGTGGTTGGTAGTAGTAGTGGTTGGTAGTAGTAGTGGTTGGTAGTAGTAGTGGTTGGTAGTAGTAGTGGTTGGTAGTAGTAGTGGTTGGTAGTAGTAGTGGTTGGTAGTAGTAGTGGTTGGTAGTAGTAGTGGTTGGTAGTAGTAGTGGTTGGTAGTAGTAGTGGTTGGTAGTAGTAGTGGTTGGTAGTAGTAGTGGTTGGTAGTAGTAGTGGTTGGTAGTAGTAGTGGTTGGTAGTAGTAGTGGTTGGTAGTAGTAGTGGTTGGTAGTAGTGGCTGGTAGTAGTGGCTGGTAGTAGTGGTTGGTAGTAGTGGTTGGTAGTAGTAGTAGTAGTATAGTAGTAGTAGTAGTAGTAGTAGTAGTAGTAGTAGTAGTATAGTACTAGTAGTAGTAGTATAGTATAGTACTAGTAGTAGTAGTATAGTAAAGTACTAGTAGTAGTAGTATAGTACTAGTAGTAGTAGTATAGTACTAGTAGTTAGTAGTAGTATAGTACTAGTAGTTAGTAGTAGTATAGTACTAGTAGTTTAGTTAGTAGTAGTATAGTACTAGTAGTTAGTAGTAGTATAGTAGTAGTAGTTAGTAGAAGTATAGTACTAGTAGTTAGTAGAAGTATAGTACTAGTAGTTGTAGTTGTAGTAGTAGTAGTAGTAGTAGTAGTAGTAGTAGTAGTAGTAGTAGTAGTAGTAGTAGTAGTAGTAGTAGTTAGTAGTAGAAGTATAGTACTAGTAGTTGTAGTTGTAGTAGTAGTAGTAGTAGTAGTAGTAGTAGTAGTAGTAGTAGTAGTAGTAGTAGTAGTAGTAGTAGTAGTAGTAGTAGTAGTAGTAGTAGTAGTAGTAGTAGTAGTAGTAGTAGTAGTAGTAGTAGTAGTAGTAGTAGTAGTAGTAGTAGTAGTAGTAGTAGTAGTAGTAGTAGTAGTAGTAGTAGTAGTAGTAGTAGTAGTAGTAGTAGTAGTAGTAGTAGTAGTAGTAGTAGTAGTAGTAGTAGTAGTAGTAGTAGTAGTAGTAGTAGTAGTAGTAGTAGTAGTAGTAGTAGTAGTAGTAGTAGTAGTAGTAGTAGTAGTAGTAGTAGTAGTAGTAGTAGTAGTAGTAGTAG
>OX387251.1:4377041-4394541 GCA_947562095.1 Branchellion lobata | reverse complement strand
GATGGAATGAAAAGAGGGATGATGAGTGGATGGAATGAAGGGAAGGATGATGAGAAGATGGAATGAAGGGAGGGATGATGAGTGGATGGAATGAAGGGAGTATGATGAGTGGATGGAATGAAGGGAGGGATGATGAGTGGATGGAATGAAGGAAGGGCTGATGAGTGGATGGAATGAAGGGAGGGATGATGAGTGGATGGAATGAAGGAAGGGCTGATGAGTGGATGGAATGAAAGGAGGGATGATGAGTGGATGGAATGAAGGGAGGGATGATGAGTGGATGGAATGAAGGAAGGGCTGATGAGTGGATGGAATGAAGGAAGGGCTGATGAGTGGATGGAATGAAGGGAGGGATGATGAGTGGATGGAATGAAGGGAGGGATGATGAGTGGATGGAATGAAGGAAGGGCTGATGAGTGGATGGAATGAAGGAAGGGCTGATGAGTGGATGGAATGAAGGGAGGGATGATGAGTGGATGGAATGAAGGGAGGGATGATGAGTGGATGGAATGAAGGGAGGGCTGATGAGTGGATGGAATGAAGGGAGGGATGATGAGTGGATGGAATGAAGGGAGGGCTGATGAGTGGATGGAATGAAGGGAGGGCTGATGAGTGGATGGAATGAAGGGAGGGATGATGAGTGGATGGATGTGAAGGGAGGGATGATGAGTGGATGGAATGAAAGAAGGGATGATGAGTGGATGAACGAAATAGATAACAGAACCACCCCCCTACCTTGAGGTCCCTTCTTGAAGGGTGACTGAGGAGGTCGAGGAGGTGGATGAGGAGGACATCTGTGTTGAGGTCCCTTTCGTGCACCTGGGCGTGTTTATGGGGGTGTTGTGAAGGATTCTAAGGGGTGTTTTGGGGGAATTGAGTAGAATTTAAAAGAATGTTTTTGAGGAATTTTGGAAAATTTTGGCAAGCTATGAGTATTTTGTCGAGGTTTGTAAAAAAACACATCTTCTCCCCACCCATTTCACCCACTGTCTTTCCAATTTTGCCTACCTTTTTCCCCATTTCACCCATTCTCCCCCCCACCTCATCTACCACCACACAGGCCACATCGGAAATCAACTTGTCTTCCTGCAGTCTCCTCAGCAACACTCCTGTGGTGCAGTACAACAGCCGTGTGTTACCCCCCCTCCTCACCTCAGACCTGTGGGATGAGGGGGGTTATGGGGGTGGAAAGGTTGAATAATGGAATAATAGTAGGTTATAAGAGAAATCATTGGTGGAAGGGTAGAGAATAATGGCAAAAATATAAGAAGCTGGTGGTCCATGGGAGGAGGTTCGTGGTGGTGGTGGTGAGAAGGGTTGATGAGGAAGAATGGAAATGGTATAACAGGAGTGGGTTGGTGATTTATGGGAGGTTTTTAATGGTGGTGGTGAAGAGGGTTGATTCATGGAGGTAGTGGTGGTTTATTGAAGAGGTGGTGATGAGTGGTTTACTGGAAGAGAAGGATGGAGGGGGGTTAATCTGGTAGTTGGAAAAAGAGTGGAAGTCGTGAAATGGAAAATAGAAGAGGAATGAAGGAAAGATTGAAAGGATGGGAAACTATTTTTTATTTTGAATATTACATGCACTTTTAATCAAAATGTGGCCACACCTCCAACCCCTCCAAGCCACGCCCACCTAATCTGGTACCCACTCAGAGAGCGTTTTCCTCCAGGCCCCTCCTCCTCGCCCATCTCCTGGGCAACCCTCCTGGCCAATGAGATGGCGGAGATTCGTCGTGGTTGAGTGCACACGACCATAGCGTTTGAAGGACTGCTAGGGTCCAAAAGGTGCTGTCGTAGGGAGGGGGGAGTTTGGAGTTTGAGATTTGTTATTGGGGTTTGTTTGGGGGGATGTTGGTGGTGATTGATGGGTTGTTGGTGGTGATTGATGGGTTGTTGGTGGGGATTGATGGATTGTTGGTGGTGATTGATGGGTTTTTGGTGGTGATTGATGGGTTGTTGGTGGCGATTGATGGGTTGGTGGTGGTGATTGATGGCTTGTTGGTGGTGATTGATGGGTTTTCGGTAATGATTGATGGGTTATTGGTGGTGATGATTGATGGGTTGTTGGTAGTGATTGATGGGTTGTTGGTGGTGATTGATGGGTTGTTGGTGGTGATTGATGGGTTTTTGGTGGTGATTGATGGGTTGTTGGTGGCGATTGATAGGTTGGTGGTGGTGATTGATGGCTTGTTGGTGGTGATTAATGGGTTTTCGGTAATGATTGATGGGTTATTGGTGGTGATGATTGATGGGTTGTTGGTAGTGATTGATGGGTTGTTGGTGGTGATTGATGGGTTGTTGGTGGTGATTGATGGGTTTTTGGTGGTGATTGATGGGTTGTTGGTGGTGATTGATGGGTTGTTGGTGGCGATTGATGGGTTGTTGGTGGTGATTGATGGGTTGTTGGTGGTGATTGATGGGTTTTCGGTAATGATTGATGGGTTGTTGGTGGTGATGATTGATGGGTTGTTGGTAGTGATTGATGGGTTGTTGGTGATGATTGATGGGTTGTTGGTGGTGATTGATGGGTTGTTGGTGATGATTGATGGGTTGTTGGTGGTGATTGATGGGTTGTTGTGGTGATTGATGGGTTGTTGGTGATGATTGATGGGTTGTTGGTGGTGATTGATGGGTTGTTAGTGGTGATTGATGGGTTGTTAGTGGTGATTGATGGGTTGTTGGTGGTGATAAATGGGTTGTTGGTGGCGATTGATGGGTTGTTGGTGGTGATTGATGGGTTGTTGGTGGTGATTGATGGGTTGTTGGTGATGATTGATGAGTTGTTGGTGGTGAATGATGGGTTGTTGGTGGTGATGATTGATGGGTTGTTGGTAGTGATTGATGGGTTGTTGGTGAGGATTGATGGGTTGTTGGTGGTGATTGATGGGTTGTGGTGATTGATGGGTTGTTGTGGTGATTGATGGGTTGTTGGTGGTGATTGATGGGTTTTCGGTAATGATTGATGGGTTGTTGGTGATGATTGATGGGTTGTTGGTGATGATTGATGGGTTGTTGGTGATGATTGAAGGGTTGTTGGTGGTGATTGATGGGTTGTTGGTGATGATTGATGGGTTGTTGGTGGTGATTGATAGGTTATTGGTGGTGATTGATGGGTTTTTAGTGGTGACTGATGGGTTGTTGGTGGTGATTGATGAGTTGTTAGTGGTGATTGATGGGTTGTTGGTGATGATTGATGGGTTGTTGGTGATGATTGATGGGTTTTCGGTGAAGATTGCTGGGTTATTGGTGGTGATGATTGATGGGTTGTTGGTGATGATTGATGGGTTGTTGGTGGTGATTGATGGGATGTTGGTGGTGAATGATGGGTTGTTGGTGATGATTGATGGGTTGTTGGTGGTGATTGATGGGTTGTTGGTGGTGATTGATGGGTTTTCGGTAATGATTGATGGGTTGTTGGCGGTGATGATTGATGGGTTGTTGGTAGTGATTGATGGATTGTTGGTGATGATTGATGGGTTGTTGGTGGTGATTGATGGGTTGTTGGTGATGATTGATGAGTTGTTAGTGGTGATTGATGGGTTGTTGTGGTGATTGATGGGTTGTTGGTGATGATTGATGGGTTGTTGGTGGTGATTGATGGGATGTTGGTGGTGAATGATGGGTTGTTGGTAGTGATTGATGGGTTGTTGGTGATGATTGATGGGTTGTTGGTGGTGATTGATGTGATGTTGGTGATGATTGATGGGTTGTTGGTGATGATTGATGGGTTGTTGGTGATGATTGATGGGTTGTTGGTGGTGATTGATGTGATGTTGGTGATGATTGATGGGTTGTTGGTGATGATTGATGGGTTGTTGGTGATGATTGATGGGTTGTTGGTGGTGATTGATGGGATGTTGGTGGTGAATGATGGGTTGTCGGTAGTGATTGATGGGTTGTTGGTGGTGATTGATGGGTTGTTGATGATGATTGATGGGTTGTTGGTGGTGATTGATGTGTTGTTGGTGATGATTGATGGGTTGTTGGTGATGATTGATGGGTTGTTAGTGATGATTGATGGGTTTTTAGTGGTGATTGATGGGTTGTTGGTAGTGATTGATGAGTTGTTAGTGGTGATTGATGGGTTGTTGGTGAAGATTGATGGGTTGTTGGTGGTGATTGATGGGTTGTTGGTGATGATTGATGGGTTTTTAGTGGTGATTGATGGGTTGTTGGTGATGATTGATGGGTTGTTGGTGATGATTGATGGGTTGTTGGTGATGATTGATGGGTTGTTGGTGGTGATTGATGGGTTGTTAGTGATGATTGATGGGTTTTTAGTGGTGATTGATGGGTTGTTGGTAGTGATTGATGAGTTGTTAGTGGTGATTGATGGGTTGTTGGTGATGATTGATGGGTTGTTGGTGGTGATTGATGGGTTGTTGGTGATGATTGATGGGTTTTTTAGTGGTGATTGATGGGTTGTTGGTGATGATTGATGGGTTGTTGCTAATGATTGATGGGTTTTCGGTGATGATTGATGGGTTATTGGTGGTGATGATTGATGGGTTGTTGGTGATGATTGATGGGTTGTTGGTGGTGATTGATGGGATGTTGGTGGTGATGATGGGTTGTTGGCAGTGATTGATGGGTTGTTGGTGGTGATTGATGGGTTGTTGGAGGTGATTGATGGGTTTTCGGTAATGATTGATGGGTTGTTGGTGGTGATGATTGATGGGTTGTTGGTAGTGATTGATGGATTGTTGGTGATGATTGATGGGTTGTTGGTGGTGATTGATGGGTTGTTGGTGATGATTGATGAGTTGTTGGTGGTGATTGATGGGTTGTTGTTGTGATTGATGGGTTGTTGGTGATGATTGATGGGTTGTTGGTGGTGATTGATGGGTTGTTAGTGGTGATTGATGGGTTGTTGGTGGTGATTGATGGGTTGTTGGTTGCGATAGATGGGTTGTTGGTGGTGATTGATGGGTTGTTGGTGGTGATTGATTGGTTGTTGGTGGTGGTTGATGGGTTTTCGGTAATGATTGATGGGTTGTTGGTGGTGATGATTGATGGGTTGTTGGTAGTGATTGATGGGTTGTTGGTGAGGATTGATGGGTTGTTGGTGAAGATTGATGGGTTGTTGTGGTGATGATTGATGGGTTGTTGGTGGTGATTGATGGGATGTTGGTAGTGATGGTGGTGAGTTGTTGGTGGTGATTGATGGGTTGTTGGTGGTGATTGATGGGTTGTTGGTGGTGATTGATGGGTTGTTGGTGATGATTGATGGGTTCTTGGTGGTGATTGATGGGTTGTTGTTGGTGATGTTGGTGGGTTGTTGGTGGTGATTGATGGGTTGTTGTGGTGATTGATGGGTTGTTGGTGATGATTGATGGGTTGTTGGTGGTGATTGATGGGTTGTTGTTGGTGATGTTGGTGGGTTGTTGGTGGTGATGGTGGTGGGTTGTTGGTGGTGAATGATGGGTTTTTGGTGATGATGGTGGTGGATTGTTGGTGGTGATGGTGGTGGGTTGTTGGTGGTGATTGATGGGTTGTTTGTAGTGATGGCGGTGGGTAGAAGGGATGAAACTAATGAGAAAAAAATATATTGAAACCGGTTATTTAGAATCTTTCATTTCTAAAAAACATTTTGAAAAATTGAAAAAAAACGAAAATGAGACCTCGAGGATGAACTGGGGAACTTGAGTACTTTTTCCGCTTCCTGTTTCACCGGAAACAATAAAAACCGAGTTATCCTGGAACATATTTATGATCTTCTCTTTATACTTGGAAACCGGAAGCGATTCTCGGTCTTTCAAAAGATTCAAAAAAATTTTGTTTTTCCGGTTTTGTACCATCAAGTCAAAACACATCTTCTTCGTCTTCATCATCCCTTCCACTTTAGTGGTCGTTTTTGGTGGTCCTGCTAGACGCTGGAATAATGAATGTTGAAAATTAAAAATTAAAACTTATTTATTTATTTTAATTTTAAATGAGTTATCTTTTTATAATTTTTGAATTCATGTCATTTTTTTTAAATAATTTTTTTATTCAAAATTTTTTTTTCCTTTTTTTTAATTTAACAAAATTTTCGAATTAAAATTTGTAAAATAATTTTTTTTCAAATTTGAATTTTTGATTTTAATTTTGAATATTTCAAAATTTGAATAAGTTAAAAAAATTTCAAACTCACTTCTTTCTCCTCTTCCTCTTCTCTCTCTTCTACTTCATTTTTTCCACCTTTCTTCAAATCATAATTCTCCCAGTCATCATCATTATCATCACCACCACCATTCTCATCCTCTTCCTCCTCATCCTTCCCACCCCTCGCTTTCTTATCAGCCAATATTTTGGTGTGCAGCTTTTCAACATAGTCATCTCTTGGCTGTAAACATGTGGAGCTTGGCGTTGATATGTGTTAAATAATTTTAAAACATGAATTTATTATAATATCAAAAATAAAAATAATAATAATAAAAATTATGATGATGATGATAATAATAAAATAAAAAAATTAAAAAAAAAAAAATAATAATAATAATAATAATAATAATAATAATAATAATAATAATAATAATAATAATAATAATGGAAATTATAAAAAATAATAATGAAAATAATACTAAATATAACAATAATAATATAACAAAAATGACAACAAAAATAATGAAAATGATCATTTTAAAAAATTTACCTTAGTGTCCATGACGACTTTCACTTTTAAGTCCTCCTCTTCCCTCTTCTTCCACTCCACCCATACGTCCCTGTAGGGCGGAGGCAGCAAGAGATGGATGTCCTGGGTGGAGAAAAAAGAGGAGATGGGTGGAAGAGAGATAGATGGAGAAGAGATGGATGGAAGAGAGATAGATGGAGAAAGAGATGGATGGAAGAGAGATAGATGGAGAAAGAGATGGATGGAGAAAGAGATGGATGGAGAAAGAGATGGATGGAAGAGAGATAGATGGAGAAAGAGATGGATGGAAGAGAGATAGATGGAGAAAGAGATGGATGGAAGAGAGATAGATGGAGAAAGAGATGGATGGAAGAAAGATAGATGGAGAAAGAGATGGATGGAAGAGAGATAGATGGAGAAAGAGATGGATGGAAGAGAGATAGATGGAGAAAGAGATGGATGGAAGAGAGATAGATGGAGAAAGAGATGGATGGAAGAGAGATAGATGGAGAAAGAGATGGATGGAAGAGAGATAGATGGAGAAGAGATGGATGGAAGAAAGATAGATGGAGAAGAGATGGATGGAAGAGAGACAGATGGAGAAGAGATGGATGGAAGAGAGAGATGGATGAAGAAAAAGATGGATGGAAGAGAGAGATAGATGAAGAAAGAGATGGATGGAAGAGAGAGATGGATGAAGAAAGAGATGGATGGAAGAGAGAGATGGATGAAGAAAGAGATGGATGGAAGAGAGAGATGGATGAAGAAAGAGATGGATGGAAGAGAGAGATGGATGAAGAAAGAGATGGATGGAAGAGAGAGATGGATGAGAAAGAGATGGATGGAAGAGAGAGATAGATGGAAAAGAGATGGATGGAAGAGAGAGATGGATGAAGAAAGATATGGATGGAGAAAGAAAGAGATGGATGGAGGAAAAGAAAAATGTAAAGAAAAAAGAAGAATGGATGGATGAAGGCATAATAGAGGGAAAAAAAGGAAGGGACGGAAGTAGGAAGAATGGATGGGAGAAAGAAAATGAGGTAGATAACTAATTGTATAGCGCTCAATTCATTTCCAATTTTGAATCAAAGATCCTTTTTCCTCCTCACCTGTCCTTTGCACAAGTGGTACAAGAAAAGAGCACTTGCCACGTGTTCTGCATCTTTGATGTTCAAGCACACCTGTTGATGGTGATGATTGCTGTTATTATTATCATTATTATTATTATTATTATTAGTAGTAGTAGTAGTAGTAGTAGTAGTAGTAGTAGTAGAAGTATTATTATTATTAAAATTATTTGTTCATTAATTATTCATACTATTAAGTATTATTAATTTTTTTATTATTTTGTCATATTTTTTTAAGTTGACACCTGTTCAGGTGTTACGTCCAAATTGCTTCCTTGCTTGGGTGGTCTTGTTAACTTGCACCTGGATTTGAAAAAAATATTTTCAAAAGAAGAGAGTGATGCATTCATGGAACTATTTGGAAAAGATGGTTTCCATCACACCACCAACACACCACTACCATACCACACCACACCACAGCACACAAAACCACATCACACCACACCACACTACACCACAACGCACCACCACACTACTACTACCACACCCCACCAAACCCCACCACACCACACCACACCACACCACAACGACCACCACGAACATCACACAACACCACTACTACCACACTACACCACACCACACCACACCACACCACACCACACCGCCGCCACACCACCACCACACCACCACACCACACCATCACACTACCACAACCCCACCACACCAAACTATACCACACCACCACGACCACCACACAACACCACCACTACCACACCACATCACGTCAAACCACCACCACACCATCACACCACATTATCACACTACCACACCACCACCAAACTACCACCACACCACCACACCACACCATCACACTACCACACCACCACCACACCACCACACCACATCAAACCACACCAAACCACACCACCACACCACACCATATCACACCACACACCGCCACCACACCATCTCACAACACACACCGCCACCACACCAGCACCAACACACCACCACACCACACGACACACCACCATCTGCACAACTACACCACCACACCACCACCACACCATTACCCCACCACCACACCATTACCCCACCACCACCACCACTATCACCACCCACACCTGCACTTCCATTTTCCCCCTCCCATGTCAATCTTCTCGTAACTCAGATATCCTCCCTTTGCCTTCTTGCTCACCTGAGTTGTATAAGATACATGGATCTGTATTAAATACAAAGATTTTTATTAAATACAAAGATTTGCATTGAATACAAGTATTTGTATTAAATAAAAAGATTTGTATTGAATACAAGGATTTGTACTAAATACAAGGATTTGTATCTATTACAAGGATTTGTATTTATTACAAGGATTTTTATTTATTACAAGGATTTGTATTTATTACAAGGATTTGTATTTATTACAAGGATTTGTATTTATTACAAGGATTTGTATTAAATACAAGGATTTGTACTAAATACAAGGATTTGTATTTATTACAAGGATTTGTATTTATTACAAGGATTTGTATTTATTACAAGGATTTGTATTTATTACAAGGATTTGTATTAAATACAAGGGTTTGTACTAAATACAAGGATTTGTATTAAATACAAGGGTTTGTATTAAATACAAGGGTTTGTATTAAATACAAGGATTTTATTAAATACAAGGGTTTGTATTAAATACAAGGATTTGTACAAAATGCCAAGATTTTTATTATAACACAAGGACTTGTAGAACAAACTCGAAAAAATGAATTGAAATGAAAATATATTGAAATGTTAATTAATGACATGAATTACTATCATTAGTAGAATTATTATTATTAGTAGAGGTTATAAATAGATACAATTTAAAAATTCACAAATACCAATTGGAGCTTATAATGAGAAAAAACTCCCAAACTATAAACAGACTCAAATTCCAAACTATAAATAGACTCAAATTCCAAACTATAAATAGAATCAAATTCCAAACTATAAATAGAACCAAATTCCAAACTATAAATAGAATCAAATTCCAAACTATAAATAGACTTAGCACCCAGTCATGCAGGAACTGCTTGGGTGACTTGCCAGTCCATTGCTGACGTGTGTATGAGAAGTCCCTCACGTCCAACATCTCCCTCGTTGCTCTCTTGTCTTCCTTCTTTTTTTCTTCCTTCTTCCTGTCTGTTTTTTTGTTGTATCATAAATTTTTTTTTCTGCTTTTATTTATTTATATTTTTTGTTTTGTTTTTATTAATTTTTTTTATATTTAAAAACAGTTTTTTTAATTTATTAAATACAGATTCTTTTAATATTTATTTTTTAATATTTTTTATTTTAAATATTATTTAATATATTTATTTGAAAAAAATCTCACCAGCATCATCATCATCACCACCACCACCACCGTTTCCTTGCTCAAACAATCCCATCATGCCACCCCCATCATCTTTGTCATCATCATCCTCTTCTTTTTTCTTTTTTTCTTTTTTTACTCTTTCATTCTTTTTCGGACGGATGGACTGAAGGAAAGACAGTTCTGTGGATGAGTTGAAGATCGACAAGTGACGAGGGTCAAAACTCTTGTTGCCTTGCATTGAGATCAGCTCTAAGAAAAAAATTATAATTTTGATTGGTATTATTAATGTTATAATAATAATAATAATAAAAATAATAATTAATATCATTATTATAATTGAAAAATAATAATATAACAATAAAAAAAATAATAATAATAAAATAATAATAATAATTATTATTATTATGTGAATATTAAAAATAAATGATAATTATTTTAGAATTTATAACTTTCGTACTATTTGAAAATAATTTGAAAAAAATTACTTTTCAACCATATTGAAATCTATTTATTATTTTTTTGTATTTTATATCATGGGAAAATGAAGAAAAATGATAATAATAATAATAATAATAATAATAATAATAATAGTAATAATAATAATAATAATAATAATAATAATAATAATAATAATAATAATAATAATAATAATGATAATGATAATAAAAATAATGTTATTAATAATAATTATTATTATTATTATTAATATAATAAAAATAAAAAAATTAAATAATAATAATAATAATAATAATAATAATAATAATAATAATAATAATAATAATAATAATAATAATAAGAATGATAAGAACAATAATAATAATAATAATAATTTATATATTTTTTTTTTAATTAAAATTATAATAAAAATGATAATAAATTCAATTTTTGAAGCGCCAAGGCAAACAATGAAGTGCCCAAAGGATTGAAATCAGAGAAAACCTTTGAAAAGTTGTTCCATCTTTGTGTGAATTCGTTTCCTAGCAACAGAATCTTCGTCTGTTCGTGTGGTTGTCTGTGTGTGTTTGCCTATTTGTTTTTCTAAGTCTCTGTACTTGGCTACTTGTTCCAGATAGCGACTACTCTGTTGGATGACGATGGTTATGATGATGATGGTGAAATTTACTTTTGCCAAATATAAATAAAGTAAAAACTGAAAAAAAAAATTAACGAATTTTTATTTATTTAAAAAAAACTTACAAACTCGTCCATTTCCATATTATACTCCCTGTTTCCCTTCTTGAACCAATCACTATCATCATCACCATCATCTTCTTCTTCATCCTCTTCACATTGGTTTGAATATTTCAAGATCCAATCCTTCATAGAACTCTGGGGTTTTGGTGGGTCTTTGATGGTGGTATTTTGGGTAGGTTTTGATAGGGTGGTAGATGGGGAAACAACGATGAATGGGTGATGGGTGGTTGGGTGTTGGTTGATGGGTGTTTGGGAGGAAGGAGGTTTAAACTTAGGTCGAATTTTGTCTTCTTCCTTCTTCAGTACTTGACTAAAGTTGTCTGGTAGGTCCTCTGAAGGAGTTAAATACAATTTTGTAAAAAATTATTTTGTTAATAATAACCGAACATACTGATAATAATTTATGAGTTTGGAAAAATATTAATTATTATTATATTATTAATTTATTAATAAATATAATAAACAAATGACTGAATACTTGTTGTTAGGTAAATAGATTGAAATTTCAATTCATTATATGGTTTATAATTTTATTTATAGTAGTGAATTATTTAAA
This sequence comes from Branchellion lobata, assembly GCA_947562095.1. NCBI lineage: Eukaryota > Metazoa > Annelida > Clitellata > Hirudinida > Piscicolidae > Branchellion > Branchellion lobata. The sequence goes on along the minus strand of OX387251.1, from coordinate 4,382,758 downwards.
CAATTTAAGTTATGGAAAAAACTCTAAAAAAGAAAATCAATAAAAATTGAATTATTCAAAACATGATCATTGGAAAAAAATACATCAGATAACAAACCATTTTTGAGGTTGAGACACAACCAATCAAGCACATCTACTACATCACCACCCTCCCTCACCACCGCCTCCATCCCCTTCTCCACCCATTCCTTACTGAACCCTGCCTTTGACAGACTATCATAGATTTCCTGGAAAAAAATAGTGGGAACAAACTAAGGTAGAGCTGATATGTTTTTTTATGAAATTTATTTTCATATTGACACAATCTTTGATAAAGAAAAGTATAAGTATGGAATAAAAAATTATTTTTTTTTACCGTCAATTTTCGCTTAGTGATTCTTAGAGACATTCTTTTCGCGTCTTCATCATCGTTTCTCCTGTTTTTTACCAAGTCCACAAGGGCTGCTTCCAACTTCAAATCTAACTTTATTCTCGGATAATCATTTTCGTTCAAAGTCAAAGTTTTACTTGCCGATTGGTACTTATGGGAATTTTTTGCTATAAAAATGAAAATGAGAATTTCAGTTTAAATTATTATTAATTTTAACTATTTGTTGGTGGAATAAGACATGTGTTAGATACCTGGTTTCACATTAGACTTATCTGCCTGCGAATTTTCTTTTTTATTTTTACGAACCATACTTGGAAACCTTCTTGGTGGTTGTTGTAGTGGGCTTTGTATTCTTAACTCGTATTTTCAGCAAAAGTTTTAATGCTTTTGAAAAGTGAAAGAAATTACTGACAAAAAATTATTTAAAATATCACTTTTTGAATTAGAAAAAAGTTTCAAAAATCAAAATTTTCATTTTTTTTCAAATATTTTTATAAATGTTTTATTTTAAGATAAAAATATTAATAGCCTTGAAACCATATAAATTATTTTAAAAGTAACCTTTATAAAAAAACAAATATAAACTTTCCCACTTTTTCAATTCAGTGGAAAACCCTTTCAATTGTAAAATTAATAAATGCTTATATTTATTTAAAGTTGAAGCATAGCATATATGAATTTTTAAATTTAAACCAATGCCCTTGCCATGACGGCAATAATGAAATTCTAATCTAATCTAATCAAATCATTTGTATAGCTCTGATAAACACTGTTCAAGAGAGCTCTGTGCGAAATTTTTAAACAACAAAGTTTTAAGGGCTTTACAAAATGAAAGTAGAGAAGTAATAGAAATAATAAATTTATTTTTTTTATAGTCTTTATTAGATCAAGTCCAGACATACGCTGGAAACGTTACAAAAATAGCTTATTTGTGTGTTCAATATAGTTGGATGAGTTAGATATAGAAGCAAAATAGCTATTGAATTTATCGGCATCAATGTTGGAGTCAGCGTTTGCAGAAGGAATTTTTCCACGTAGTTTGTTCACTGTGCTCCACATTGCTTTGCTGCCTCTTTTACTATGAGCTAATGAAAGTTTTTCAGAAGTTATAATAATATTTCTGATTCGATTAGTGATTGATGTAGCTTGGTGTATCTTTCCCTTTCTCATGAGACAGTTTTTGTAACGGAGAAGTGATTTAAAAAATGGGTTAATAAATGGAGGATCAGATGATTTTATAGTTATTTGTTTAGAAGGAAAAAACTTGTTAAAAATACTATTAACTGTAGTATAGAAAGAATCAACTGATTTTGTAATGTTATCATATGTTAGGTTAAAGGAGCTTGATGATAAGTAATCAAGACATGCTTTATGTTAGTTTGGATGTCGACGGCGGTAGTTGTGAATTGAACGTGTAATATTGTTATGAGATAGAGTTATGTTAAGAGGCAAGGCAATAACACCAGGTCTTGATATGGGAAACATAAGTATAAGGGTTGAATAACTTGGGATCTATATTGATACCATATAACCTATCATACCTACCATATAACCTATCAAGATTATTTCCTTTATGAGTTGGTCCATAGTAAATTGATTGAAGACCAGTTTGAATAAAACTATTATGTGACAATGAATTGAAGTCACCACCTAAAGGAAACCTATTATTATGATCTAACATAAAATTAGAGATATTATCTATATGACTTATCAAACGAGCATCTGAATATGATTCTTTGGATGGATGATATAACCCACAAATAAAATGATCAATATTATTGAAGGTGCACTTGACAATAAAAGTTTCAAGATGATCCGGATGATCCGGATTCCAGATATTATTGTTAAATAATATTTTCCTTGTATCACGACTTATATTACCTCCGAATTGGAATTTTTTAAGATCATCAAAAGAATATTTCATCGTATTGATGTGAATATAATGAATTTTACGAAAAAATCTGATGAGAATCCTTTAGAGTTTCCGGTTTCGCAATAGCGTGTTTGGCCGTTAGTTTAATTTTCTTTATTTAAACTATTTTTATAAACTATTACAAATTAAAAGTTTCAAAGATTAGTTATAAATAAGTTTATTCATCTAAGAGTTATAGTTTTTGCTGATTACAAAGATTTAAAAGAGATTGCCGAATCCGCCATTTTCTCGTTTGAAATACAGACATTGCAGTTAAATCGTCAACCAACGCCTACCTGAATACTGTTTGCCCAATTACTCAACAAGTTTTGGAAAAAATTGCAAAAATTTGTAGTATCCTGACGGAGTTGTGAGTTTAAGAAATGGCTGAAGAAGAAAAAGACATTGCTGTAAAATCGTCAACCAATCGGTTACAAGAATAACGTTTGCCAACTTAATAAAAAAAAGAAAGTGAGCGAGTGCTGAAAGAATCTCAATGAATTGTGGTATCCTGACAAACTTCTTTGTGAATATAAGAAATAGCTGAAAAGGAAAATAAAAGAAAAGAAAAAATAACTGTTATAGTTATGTTATGTGGTTTTAAGATATGATTCAATTCTCAAATTTTAAAACTCATTAATTTGATTTAATAGACAATTCTGCTTTTGAATTTCTTAGAACCTTTTAACATTCCATTTTTGGTTAATTTGATGAAACCTTCTTTAATAGTCATTCAATATAAACTATGACTCAATTCTAAATTTTTGAGATTTATAAATTTGATTCTGTAGTCAGTTATGATCTCTTGCAACAAACACTTGACAATTCTTGACATTCAGTTATTGTTGATTTTAGTTTTTTTTTTCATTTTGATTTTTTACCACGTTCTGTGCCATTTTCAGCGTTTGTCTGGATTTGATTCAATAAAGACTATAAAAAAAAGAAGAATACGAATCGAAATGAACAAATCTCGAAAGAAAAAGTTTTAAAAAATGTTAAACACAATGAAATATTACTTTAAAACAATAAATAAATAAAAATAGAAAAAACGTGATTAAAATAGAGAAATGAGACGAATGAAAACAGCGGCAATAACTGGCATCACGTTGGCAACGCATACATAGAATGAACATAAATTGTCCTCTGACTATCTAAAAAAATTCTAAAAGATAAAACTAAATAATAATAATAATAATAATAATAATAATATGGATCATCATACTATCAAATTCATGCATATACTCATTCCACATATTCCACATACTTGGCGATAGAGTTCTTGCCCTTGCAAATTTTCACTCGATAAATAAATAAATAATCAACGCGTTTTAAAATATATATTTTTAGCCAACTTTGCATATCCACACAGATGTTCAGAACAGACAAGGTGGGTTTTATGCTTTTAAGTAGTTCCACGCCCAAAGTTGATGGTGCCATCTTGCAAGGCGGCCTTTTAAACCTAGTTCGTTAAATCAGTTGTTTTAGCCTGAATAATTTTGAAAATTAATGTTTTATTTTGTATTCAATTATTAGTTTCAACCTCATTAAAGTTTTTCCCTATTTATTTTCAATTAAAAACGGTTGCTTTAGACCGTCTTTATTCGAGATGGTGTAAACATAAGTTCATTTTTTTAAATTTGTTTATCGTATAAATTTTTTTGCTACACCAAGGTTGATAGCATTTCTTTATTTACGGGATTTTATTCATTTGAATGGTAGATTTATATTTGTACAATAATCCAAATGTGATCTTGCCTCTAGAAATTCGATTAGCGATAAATCGTCTTGAAATCGACAGAACTCAGAAGAAGTGGCACTACCGAAGAAAAAGAGCAGGTAGAAAGGTCAAGGAAAGGTGCGCCAGACACAATAAAGACCACCATAAAGTGATTCAACTTTTCTCAAGACGCCACCAGACTCAGAGGACTGGATCTCCAGTTATAATTGGGTTTCAGAAAGTAAGATCATCAAATAATAAAGTGGAAAATGTGGTATAATTAATTCAAGACTATAAAATGGATGTGATGTTCAAAGCAGAAGCATGTCATGACCCAAAATCAATCAGCTGAAGTAAGCTCCCAAGCCGGGTTTTGTGGTCTTCAATAAAGCAAGGCCAAGACTTCTCGAGTCAGTGAACACCCTGCTCACCAACCATGAAGGAGTGGCAGTGGCTTTCAACTCCATGTTTCGGGGAATGCTGTTAAAGTTAACTTCAACTGCCAGTTTTGAAACTCTGTGTGTGAGAATAAGCTCAAGCTCCAAGTCAGTCATCGGATTGGTTGTTTATTGCACAGGTGCGGCCTCTTCATTGTTTTACAAGGAATTTGAAAACACCTTGGGTCTTCTGGCCACATACAATGAAGAGGTTTTACTTTTAGGTGATTTCAATTTTCACTTGGAGCAGCCCGAGAACACAGATGCACAAACAATTTTAAACATTTTAAGGTCCCAGGGTTTCGATTCATCCACAAACCACCCCACCCATAACCAAGGAGAATGGCTTGATTTGATAGCATCCAGAAAGAGTGTCAACATCGACTATATTGATAGTGGCATATCTGATCACAAGCTGCATCTGTGCACTTGCGAGATGCTCAAACCACCTCCAATCTATCGACAGCTCCAAATTAGACGAGTTTCCGGTTTCGCGAAAGCTTGTATGGCCGTTTAATTTTCTATATATGAGTTTTTTTAATTAACTATTTGAAATTTGAAGTTTCAAATATTAGTTATAAGTAAGTAAATTCAGCTAAGAGTAATAGTTTTTGCTGATTACGATGAGTTTGAAAAGATTTTAAAGAGATTGCCGAATCTGCCATTTTCTCGTTTGAAATACAGACATTGCAGTTAAATCGTCAACCATCGCCTACATAAATACTGTTTGCCAAATTACTCAACAAGAAAGTTGACAAGTGTTGAAAGGCATTGCAAAAATTTTTGGTATCATGACGGACTTGTGAATTTGAAAAATGGCTGAGGAAGAAAAGGACATTGCTGAAAAATCGTCAACCAATCAGCTACAAGAATACCGTTTGCCAATTAAAAAAAAAGAAAGTGAGCGACTGTTGAAAGCATCTCAATGAATTGTGGTATCCAGACAAACTTCTTTGTGAATATAAGAAATAGCTAAGAAGGAAAATGAAAGAAAAAAAAAAACTTAAAATAACTGCAATAGTTATGTTATGTGGTTTTAAGATATGATTCAACTCTCAAATTTTAAAACTCATTCATTTGATTTAGTAGACAATTTTACTTTTGAATTTTTTAGAACCTTTATTTTATAATATTTTTTAAATTAAGTCCAGACATACGCTGGAAATTTTACAAAAACACTGAGAATAGTCGAACTAAAAAGGAAAACATTGAAATATACGAGAACAGAATGTTATACGTCATAAAAGTTGGCATTGAACCTATGAAATGAAAAAATCGCGA
>OX387251.1:4344541-4347041 GCA_947562095.1 Branchellion lobata | reverse complement strand
ATGCCCTAGACTTACCCCAGAACAGGCTTTCCACCAGGACGAGCTCCAGAGTGCCCTTAAACAGATCAAAGTGGGAAAAGCGGCGGGTCCAGATGAAATAGCACCAGACCTTCTCAAGCACCTTCCAGCCGACGTGGAGGTAGAACTACTCAAAATTCTTAACCACAGTTGGCTCGAAGGATGGTGCCCTCAGTCTTGGCGGGATGCGGTCATCATCCCGTTTCTCAAAAAAGATAAGGACCCACAGTCGGTAGACAGTTACCGGCCCATTGCCCTCACATCAACGATCTGCAAGCTACTTGAAAGAATGATCGTAAATCGTCTCTCATGGTGGCTTGAAGAGCATTCCCTGCTGAGTCCATGGCAAGCCGGGTTCCGGAAGGGTCGAAGCACAGTGGACCAATGCCTCCGCCTATCACAACACATCTCTGACGGATTCCAGTCGTCGGAGAGGCTACGGACAGGAATGACCCTGTTCGACTTCAGCAAAGCCTATGATAGGGTCTGGAGAACAGGTCTGCTGCAAAAGATGCACCTTCTAGGTATCCCGGCTCGCTTCCTGGTGTGGATCAGTTCGTGGCTGACGAACCGACAAGCCCGTGTCAGGGTCAATGCCAAGGTTGGGCGATCGAGAACTTTCAAGGAAGGTCTCCCACAAGGATCAGTTTTGTCCTCCTTGCTCTTCGTCATATATATTAATGATCTCCTCATGCAATTTGAAGACACAACCCTCGTGAGTGCCTATGCCGATGACCTGGCGATTGCATGCAGCGGAAAGAGTAAAATAGATATGACAAAGAAGCTCCAAAAAGAAGTTGACAAGGTAGTAAAGTGGAGTGATGATGCCCGTCTCACACTTAATACAAACAAGTGTGAGGTCTCTTTCTTCAGCCTATGCACAGCTGAAGCGTCATGGCAGCCGCATATTACAATCAGAGGTTTACCCCTTTCCTTCAACGCGGCTCCTACCTTTTTAGGCGTCCAATACGACCGACAGCTCACTTTCAGCGAGCACGCTAAAAAGGTATGCCAGGCTATGACGAAGAGGACGAACATTCTCCGTGCCCTTGGGGGCACAACTTGGGGATGGCGACCAGCAGAGCTGAGAACAATCTACATCGCCATTCAAAGATCTTTGGCCGAATATGGTTCACAGGCTTGGGCTCCCTGGTTATCGAAATCCAACCTAGGGAAGCTTGAAAGTGCCCAGCTGAACGCAGCTAGAGCCATCACTGGCCACCTAAGATCGACCCCTGGAGAATTCGTCCTAAAAGAGGCACATCTCACCCCACTGGAAGCAAGGTACAAGACCCTGTCACTTCTTAAGGCGGATAGTTGGCTACAACAGGCTGACACTGACCCCCGGAGACTGACCTTGGACCGACAAGCTCCTCAAAGACTGGTAAAAACGGATTGGCGGGGATTGACCACACCGGTTTTAAGGGAACTTAATCTGTTCTCTCAACACCAAACCGGCGAAGCGAGGCTCCCACCCCCTTGGGACCGCCCACCTCCAGCCCCCATCTACATGACACCAGCGAGCAAGTCGATGCCTCAAATCGTCCAACTGGAAAAAGCCCAACGAACCATCGAGGAAGTAGGTCATAGCGACCTCCAGATCTACACTGATGGTTCTACGACAGATGGCACCAGAAACGGTGGAGCTGGCATGATCATAGCCAGAGACAAAAAAGTCCTCCACCGATGGCACGCACCTACAGGGGTGTGCAGCAGTTCCTACTCGGCGGAAAAAGCAGCGCTAGAAGCTGCTTTGAAGTGGCTAGAGAGTGAAAATGATTGGCACAGGGCGGTCATTGTCTGTGATTGCAAATCCCTAGTGGAAGCCACAGGCAACCCACACCAAACCGACCCGATCATCGTCACCTATCAACGCTCCATCGCCAGAATCACTCGTTCCAAAGAACTACTCATTGTCTGGGCCCCCGGACACTGTAACCTTTGGGGCAATGAGCTGGCGGACTCAGAAGCCAAGCGGGGATCCACTTTACCACAACCGGCCGAGCGGAACTTAGACTCAAAGACCAGGAAAGCGGTGATTCATCGAGAAGACAGACCACTCTCGAGCAGCCATCACCGTTTCTTGGACTTATACACCACCAACACAAACCAAATCAAGGAGAACACCCTTAACAAGGCAGAACTGACGGATCTGGTCAGGTTCCGAAGCGGACACCACCCAAGTCTCCGCCGATGGCTGCACCTCACAGGAAAAGCAGATTCAGACCTCTGTCGACTCTGTGAGGAAGAGGTCGAATCAGCCGAACACCTCTGGCTCAATTGCCCAGCTTTCGCAAGGGCCCGCTTCTGCCACAACATCGGGACCTCCTATGATGAACTTGTGCGCCTTCCACAACCAGCTTTAGCGCATCTGAGGACTATCCTCAGGCGCTTAAGATAAACAACAACAACAACAACAACTACTACAAATATTACCACTACTACTACTATTACTAGTAGTACTACTGATACTACGACTACT
>OX387251.1:3972041-4017041 GCA_947562095.1 Branchellion lobata | reverse complement strand
CTACTACTACTACTACTACTACTACTACTACTACTACTACTACTACTACTACTACTACTACTACTACTACTACTACTACTACTACTACTACTACTACTACTACTACTACTACTACTACTACTACTACTACTACTACTACTACTACTACTACTACTACTACTACTACTACTACTACTACTACTACTACTACTACTACTACTACTACTACCACCACCACTTCTACTACTACTACTACTACTACTACTACTACTACTACTACTACTACTACTACTACTACTACTACTACTACTTCTACTACTACTACTACTACTACTACTGGTACTACTACTACTACTACTACTACTACTACTACTATTACTACTAATACTTCTAATACTACTACTATTACTACTATTTAACTACTACTTCTACTGTTACTACAAATTCTACAACAACTACTACTACTACTACTACTACTACTACTACTACTACTACTACTACTATTACTATTTAAATACTACTACTACTTTAATTCTATTTCTACTACTACTACTACTACTACTACTACTACTACTACTACTACTACTACTACTACTACTACTACTACTACTACTACTACTACTACTACTACTACTACTACTACTACTACTACTACTATTACTACTATTACTACTACTAAGATATGAAAAGCTGTCTCTAAAAGGAAATTAAATGAATAATTTTGCGAAGTTCGGAGGTGTAGACTAAAAAGAAGAGGGCTAGGCATAGAAACCTTAGAAACACCAAAGGGAAAAAGAGAAAGACGAATAAGAATAGTTCAAAAGAGCTATAGATGACTTTTAGGAAGATAGACATTGAAAACAAGAAGCAGGGTCGTATTAAACAACTGAAATTATTCCTTGATAGTCCCACTCTCAAATTTAGTAGTTTTTCTACTTATTTCATCCTGTTTTGATTATTGTTAATTTTTCTATTATGGACTTCTTGAGACCACGCTACACCAAAGCTTTTACTACTGCTGCCTTCTTTGTTTCTGTCACCCACAAATTCTCCCGTATAACTCATGTTTTAATCTCTTTACACTGGTTGACTATTAAAAAAAATCACTTTTTTCTAAATCTGCCCCTTCAGGTTCAAAATGAAGAAAATATTCACTCACCTAATTGCTCAACAAACAAGTTGCCTCCTCTTAAAGGACTCAGATTTCCCACTCATTCACATTCATTTAAGGAACTATCCAACCATACTTATACTAATTCTGCACTTCCTCATGAAACTCTCTTCCTCCCAAACTTACCTTTCTTTTTCCCTTTTTTTTTTTGTAAAGCTCTTAAAAGCTTTTTTCTACTGTGGCCCCCTTTTATGGGACTCTCTTCTTCAAGCCATACCTCCATTACTTCTCTACTTTGTTTTTGTGAGGCTCTTAAAACTTTTTTGTTTGAACAGTTCGTAGCAGAACGCTCTTGAAAAATGTTTAAAGGGCTATACAAATGCTTTGATTAGATTAGATTTCGAGCGTCTGACTGAAATAGATACAATAAAAACAATGAACAAAAATATTTAGGAAAATATATTTAAGATGACATCATGATAATGAACTATTATAAAAAAGGTTGATCAGAAAGGAGTTATTTTAATGCTTTCAAAATCTAAAGATATAGTTGTTTAATAGCAATTAAATTTTTTGGAGATGCAAGTGCTAATTGAAAATTGAATTTAAATTAGTTCAAAACTCACCATTTTTTTTATTATTTTGAATGAAACATTTTAAGATGGGTTTTGCTGCTTGTGAGAAACATTATCAACTAATTCTTGTTAAGAGAATTGTCATGCGCGATTATACCGAACATACAAACAAAAAACATAAAAAATTCAAAATTTTAAAAAATCATAACTCGAATACATAAAAAGTGACTAAATTCACAAAAACACTGCGAGATGTAATAAAATAGGACCACTTGAGGTGACGAAAAAATTAATAAGAAAAGTAGCATGCGTGGAAATCTTTTGAAACTGAGATATAATAAGCGCGAACGAAATCAGTTTGAAAAGATGACAGAGCATAAAAATTAAAAATTGACTCAGCGATAAAAAAAAGATGAAGATAGTATATTGATATTGCCTATATAAAATTGATACAATTGAAACAAGTTTGGCATCTTAAAAAGATGGGGTTGAAAATAAATTTAGTAAACTAATTGATATGAAAATTAAACGAAAGGTGGAAGAATACTCGTAGAAGAAATGAATTCATAAAAAAGAAATACAGTTGTGTGGTAACTTCTCTGAGAATGATTGGAAACACACAGTAAACCACAAGCTCGTGAGTAAGTATGGCACAACCCTACAAAAATTAACATGAAAAAATCAACTATTACTTAGTTATAATGTTTCTTCTAATCTTATTAAACTTCGATAACCATCACTATAAAAATCAGCATCATCACCAATCGTAATCATAATCATCATCATCCCAACCTTGTAACAGACCCCAAACACGCAAGAAAACGTGAAACATGATTAAAATCGTCAAAAATCGAATGATAAAATATAGATTCAAAACTAATACCAAACTTATCAAAATTTCAAACAAACACAGAAAGATGTATTGATTTATTTTTTCATTGTGTTTAATATTTTTTAAACTTTTTCTCTTGCGATTTGTTCATTTCGTAGGTTCAATACTGTCTTTTATGACTGATAACATTCTGTTCTCGTATATATTATTATTTTCTTTTTTGGTTCGACTATTCGCCGTGTTTTTGTAACATTTCCAGCGCATGTCTGGACTTGATCTAATAAAGACTGTTAATGTAAATTTTTGTTGAAATGAACGATGATTTCTATAACCATATTATGTGAGAATGTAGGAAAGAGGCATTGCGCAAGCGAGATAGTGAATGTCAAAGAAGATAAGTGAGCGATGATAGACAAAGTGACACATAATGGTGGCAGCGAAAAACCTTTAATTACGAAATAAACTAAAAGCAGTGACAACAGGTAACAAAAATAGCACGGAGCCAGCTTTGACAACGTCATCACCTCACACTTCTCACCTCCATCTTACCTCCTTCTCTTCTCCTTCTCACTTCCTCCTCACCTCCTCCTCACCTCCTTCTCACCTCCTTCTCACCTCCTTCTCACCTCCTCCTCACCTCCTTCTCACCTCTTTCTCACCTCCTTCTCACCTCCTTCTCACCTCCTCCTCACCTCTTTCTCACCTCCTTCTCACCTCCTTCTCACCTCCTTCTCACCTCCTTCTCACCTCCTTCCACCTCCTCCTCACCTCCTTCTCACTTCCTCCTCACCTCCTCCTCACCTCTTTCTCACCTCTTTCTCACCTCCTTTTCACCTCCTCCTCACCTCCTCCTCACCTCTTTCTCACCTCCTTCTCACCTCCTTCTCACCTCCTTCTCACCTCCTTCTCACCTCCTTCTCTCCTCCTCCTCACCTCCTTTTCACCTCCTCCTTACCTCTTTCTCACCTCCTCCCCATCTCCTGTTCACCTCTTTTTTACTTCCTTCTCACCCACCTCTTTTCCTCCATCTCACTCCTTTTCCTCAAAATTCATCCACGTTCTCCCAACACTCAAGCATACTTCCCCCTTCTTCAACGACTATTGCCACAAAAACCTCTGAACTTTGCATCGTTGACACGAAAAAGAACAGTGTATTGAATGGTGAGTGAAACCATATAGAAAGATTTGAAAGATTGAACTCAAATCTGAATATTTTACATATGTCTTTGATATCAGTGTGGAACTAACTTTACCCGTCTATTGCATACGACATGTAATGAATTACGTCAAATTTTGCCATATCGGCCTTACTACAAAACATCCCACCACCAACCATACCACCATATCACCATACCACCACACTATACTACCACATCCTAACACAACACTAAACCAAACCACAGCATTTACCAGCATACTAACACATCGCCGCAGTAGAGAACCACACCACCACATCAGATAGCCCTCAATCCCCCATACCTAGTCAACACACCAAACAACCACATCACTCATAACTCATCACCAGCTGCTTGGCAGCTTTGGCAATGTCGTAAGCCGTGTGGATAATCTTCTGAGTGTGCCCCTTCATCTCCCCATCCTCCACCAAGCCCCTCGCCTCACACAACACCCGAATCTTTTCCGAACCATCATCCAAGCTTTTGAGTGCCTCCAACTGACCAGGTAAGTTCACCACCTGTGTGTGTGTGTGTGTGTGTGTGTGTGTGTGTGTGTGTGTGCGTGTGTGTGTGTGTGTGTGTGTGTGTGTGTGTGTGTGTGTGTGTGTATGTGCGTGTGAATTTTTATTTAATTATTATTATTATTTTGTGAGATTAATAAAATAATTGAAGAAATCCAAAAACAAGATTGAAATTTATTTAAATAAAAAAGGAATTTGTGATGAAAATAAAGAGAATTAAAAATAATTAAAATTAAGAATGTTGTTAGCAAACAGGAGGAAAGAGTTTCATCATTTCCACTACAGCAGCCTGGATTTTGTCCGAACACTTAGAATAGCTGTTCAGTGTGGATTAAGTCGAAAGGATTTTATTATAAAATTCTATAAAAATTATTCTATTATAATTTTGATAATTAAAAGGGTTAATATAAGATGAATAAATAAAATAAAATAATGATGATAATAAAGAAATATTAATAATAAAAACGATGAAAAAATAAAAAATAACACGAGTGAGAACCAACACTTCAATCTTGTTGTCCTGTGCCATTTGGAAAAGTTCCTGCAAAGCCTTGGTGATTCTTTCAGTTTTCCTGACCACCTCCTCTTGAGACGGCATTATCACTCGGCCACTATCATTACCTTTGCTTACCATTTCATCTAAGCCTCGTCCGACCATCCTGTTAACATCTTTGGTGGCCATCCCACACAACATAGTGGAGCTAGTGGAGCCTGGAGTGGAGAAAGATGGGTCACGAAGAGCGCCTGTGGACTCCCCTGAATCGGCGTCTGCACTTTGCCACTGTTGCCTGTGTAGTGGTGTGCATAGTTGCTGTTGTCTGTGTTGTTATTTGGTATTTTATGGGTAGGAAGTGTGGTTAAGAAGTGATGGATTAAAGGAAAATTATGTTATGGTTGGGAAGTGGGGTGCGATTGTTGAGACGTGGGGTAAGATAGACAGCATTTTCAAAAGTTCTGGATCTTCTCATGAAGATTTAAAACAGCAAACATTGTTCAATAGGAGCAATGAGCAGCTGTATACTATAAACAACGTTGAGTTAGAAAAATGAGAAGTGACTGTGGAATGATTAAATTTTGCGATCAAAGATCCTCATCGTCATCGTCATCGTTAGCGTTATCGTCGTCATCATCATCATCATCATCATCATCATCATCATCATCATCATCATCATCATCATCATCATCATCATCAGCATCATCAATATTGGCGCCATCTTGTAAAGCAGCCTTTGAAAAAATACCAAGTTAAACTGTTTAATTTAGTTTAGACGGTCCTCGAAACAATTTTTTTCTTTTGTGTTTAGTCATTCAACTTTATTTATTTATTGAGCAAAAAGTTCCAAAGACAAGATAAAAGTCTCTGTCCAAAATATGAATATATATATATATATATATATATATATATATATATATATATATATATATATATATATATCCATATTTCGGACAGAGACTTTTATCTTGTCTTTGGAACTTTTTGCTCAATAAATAAATAAAGTTGAATGATATATATGATATATATATATATATATATATATATATATATATATATATATATATATATATATATATATATATATATATATATATATATATATATATATATATATATATATATCCATATTTCGGACAGAGACTTTTATCTTGTCTTTGGAACTTTTTGCTCAATAAATAAATAAAGTTGAATGATATATATGATATATATATATATATATATATATATATATATATATATATATATATATATATATATATATATATATAAACAACAAAATAAAAAGTTTAAAAAAGTTAATTAAACAAAAGGGAGAGAATTAACGTCTAGTGGTTTAGATTAGTAAAAATCATTTATCACAACGGTTAAAAATGAGAAGAGATGGAAAGGAAGAGTTTGAAATGTTTGAGAGCATTTGAACCAGAGGCTAAAATATTATGATCAGGTCATTTATTCCAAAGAGTAATAAAGCTATCGAAAAAAAAGTTGCATTTTATAGAAGTAAATTATTTTTTCGTATAATTGTCAATTGTTACCTCTAGTTTTACTTGCAGTATTAAGGGTATGATCAGGCCCACAACTTTGATTGTCTATATTGTTGACTAATTTTTATAATTTATTCAGATCAGAAAATTTGTAGGGCGCTGATAACACACTGTTCAAAAGCACTATGATACAAAAAGAAGTGTATAGTTATTAGTCCTAAACATTTATTTCCATTTTTAACTTGATTATGAAAATGTTGAATAAATTTAAGTTGGGTTGGAAGATGATATATTTTAGCTATTATAACTGAATTTTCTAAAAAAAATGGACAATTTGAACCGTAATTTTTTGAAACGGTGTTATTTGTTTAAGTTAATTTTTTAAACCCCGTTGTCGTATACATTTTGAGCTATGCAAAGGTTAGTAGCAGTTAACTATGTTTTTTTTTTAATTTCAGATCTATTGCCTATGCAATCTTGTCTCTAGAAGCTCGATTAGCGATAAGTCGTCTTAAGATGGACAGACATCATAAGGGGTTCTACACAGGTAGGAAGGTGGAAGAAAGGTGCATTAGGCACGGCAAAGACCACCATGAACTGAATCCACTAGCCTCAAGACGTCGTCAGGTTCAAAAGACTGGATCTCCCGTTTAATTAGATTTCAAAACGTGAAGTAACTCAGCAATAAAGTGGAGGATGTGCTGAAGTCAATTCAGGATCGCAAAATAGATTTGATGTTCAAGGCAGAAATTTGGCATGACCTGGAATCAATCCGCACAAGTAAGCTGCGGAGTCGAAAGTTGGTGGTCTTTGAGAAATCAAAACCAAAACTTCCCAAGTCAGTGAAAACCCTGCTCACCAGCTATAGAGAAGTGGAAGTGCTTTTCAACTCAACTTTCCAGAGAACGCTGATGAAGTTGGTTTCATCTGTCAGTTTTGAACATTTGTATGCGAGAATAAAGTCAAGCTCCGAGTCAATCATCTTAAAGTTTATCGCACAGGTAATGCTCCTTCATTTTTTTACAAGGAATTTGAAAACACCTTGGGCATTCTGACCACATACATTGAAGAGGTTTTGATTCTGAGTGATTTCAATTTTCACTTGGAGCAGCCCGACAACACAGATGCACAACTATTTTTGAACGTTTTAAAGTCCCATAAGTTCGACTTATCCACAAAACAATTCACTAATAACCAAGGAAGATGGCTCGATAAAATAGCATCCAGAAAGAGTATCAACATCGACTATATTGATAGTGGCATTTTTGATCACAAGCTGCTTCTGTGCAGTTGCGAGATGCTCAAACCACCTCCCATCTACCTACAGCTCTAGACGTTGAATTTTTTTGAAACTAAAGTTTATTTTAAAGTGAAGCTGCCTCTAATTTCAGCTGTCACAAGTCTTGATGTAGACTCCACTTCTGATAATTATAATTCCACTCAGGGATTCTTGACAAGATCTTTTGGACTGTTAAAGTGCGTGAGAGACCTTCTGATCCATGGTTTGATCGAGTATAGTACTTCAAAATGTCTGAAAAAGAGTCTAGAAATGGATTTATATGAGAACCAAAAGTCCAAATGATTTTGCTAGAAGGCGAGGTCAGAAAAAAATCTAGAAAAGGCTGTGTAAGCACAATCGTAGAGATTACTGGAGTAAGAACCTCATTAATCTGGAAAACAAACGTATTTAGACATCCTTGGTACAGCCGATGATGGTCAGCTTTTCCCCTTCATACTGTTAGATTTATTAACCGCCTTAGACTTGGTCGATCATAGATTTTTGTTGAAATGGTTAGAAAGTACCCACGGCTTTGAAAGTTTCGCATTAGAATGGTTCCAGAACTACGGAGTTTTTTTATACCCAAGAAACCTTGATATAATAACTATGACATACAAGCTAGGACTTCACTGATGACACTCCGATACATGGCCACTTCAAAGATGATGGTACATAGGAAGTGCAAATGAGAGTGTCTGTGTGTATGTGGATAAATCGCAGTTTGGATGGGAGCCAATCGCCTCAAGCTCAACAATGAGAAGACTGAAGTGATCTGGTTCTCTTTCAATCGAAACCTGAAAAAATATCTCGAGCTATTCTGTTCGTGTATTAGAAAGCAAAATCATTCCATCAAAATCTGTGAGAAACTTGAGAATCTATATGGATAGAGACCTCACAATGACAACGCAGATATCAAAAACCATAAAGATGTGTTCAACTCTCAGCGTCAAATGAGCTCCATCAAGGAATGTTTGACACTAGACTCTGAAAAAACTTGCATCAGCCTTTGTGTTAAGTCGTATTGACTATGGCAAAATGGCTTTAGACACCCTACCTAAGGTAGCAATGCAGAGTATTCAATCCATAACCAATACAACAGCCAGACTCAATACAGGAGTAAGGAAATATTATCACAGTACCATTGTACCTAGGGAGCTTAGCTGATTGATAATTAATGAAACAATTGAATTTAAAATTTCTCTGCAGATTTAAAAGTTTTTGTCGAATGAGGATTCTGCGTAGCTGACACGTGACTTAGTTCCAGTTACTAGCCTGTCTGAGAGAGACCGAGATCGGCTGTCTTAAATGTGGTTCATAACAAGCACAAGTTGAAATTATTAGGATTGAGGAGATGGACCTAAATTGTGGAACAACCTACCTAACAGTAAAAAATTTTCAAGTTCAAAGAAATCCCTTTGTCGAAATTTAAAGACCTACCTGTTCAAAAAATATTTTCTCTAACTCCCTTGTCATAGTAAAATTATAGTTTATTTCCACTTTACACTTTTTTAAACTATTTTATAACTTGAATAAACCAAAAAAATTGTTTAATAAAATGAATAATTTTTGAGTGGCCTTGGAACTCTCTAGGTTATGCACCATGATAATATTCATATTTGTATTGTATTGCATTTGTATCATCACCACCTCGAGCCGATGAGAAGGTGTTGTGGAGGGCTAGGGAAGTCTGGCTCTGCCTGATTGGTCTGTGGTGGTGGAGGAAGACGTGGCTGAGAAGTCCATATGACCGATTCGATACAACGATATATAGAATTAAAGAAGCATTTTTAATAAAAATAAATTCACACAAGCTTGAAAAAAAAACAAGAAAAACCCCATTAAACCACCAAAACCATAGAAAATCGAACCTAAAAAATCCACTTAAACCGCATTGAATCCCCAAAAGCAACCACCAAAACCTACCCAACCCTCAAATCCTTCACACAAAAAAAGCGTCAAACTTTCAAGTTGAGTTGTCGTTGTGTCTCAGGTCTTTCCATCACGGTCCATCTAAGGTGGCAGTTGGAGTCGTTGTTGAGGGGAGGTGGCAGAGCAGCAGCGGATGAGCAGGCGGGGTCGAAGGTGTTGGCAAAAGCTTTGTACACTCGGTTCTCGTGCTTGAGCTTTTCAATCTGGAATTTGGGGAGTTTTTATTTTGATTTTTTAAAAGTTTGGTTGTTTTATATATTTATTAATATATTTATTCATAAAAGCATTGATTAACTAAGTTATTTATTTATTGATCAAGTTATTGATTAAATTGTTTAATTATTGCTATTTATTTATTTAGTTAATTGATTTTATTTATTAAAGTATTCATTGATTAAAATAATCATTCATTTATTTGTATCTTGATCTATTAATCAAATTCTTTTAGGGAAGTTTTTACAGTTTCGCCTCAGTTGCTATATCGCATCCGAATTTCGATGATGTGATCTGAGAGATGAGTGAAAGCAAAAAAATCTCAATTTGGTTTCAAAGCGTCTTTGTCTGCTGAAGACGCCATATGCAAGACGCTTGTGATCTTCAAAAATACAAATAAAAAGTTTGTATTATTATTATTTATTGATATTCAAGGCGCCTTTGATAACTTATGGTGGCCTTCAATTTTATTACGTTTAATTAAAGTAGGAATAAGCTCTTACATTTTTGATACATTAAAGGACTATTTTAGTGGGGGAAGAGTGTCGTTAATGGCCGAAGATAGATCCATGATGATAAGCCGTGAAGCTGAAAGGGGCTGTCCTCAGGGATCTATCGTAGGCCCGTATGCATGGAGGTGGTGCATGGACGAATTTTTGAACGATGCACGATGTGAATGGCCTTCTGGCACTGTGGAGTGAGTTGCGTATGCGGACGAAATAGTGATCGCAGTGAAGGGCAATAGCCGCCTTGAACTGGAGCGTCTATCCGAGCGCTGCCTGTCGCATCTGATGTCATGGTGCGGCAAGTATAAGCTTCGCCTATCCACGCCGAAGACCAAGTGCATGCTGATAAAGGGCCACATGGATAGGTCGAGGATGCCTAGAGTTCTGTGCTGGAGAACGCATTGAATGCGTTCGACAGTACAAGTATCTTGGTGTTATTCTGGATAGTGTACCTAACTTTGTAGAGCACGCGAAGTGGGTACGAGCGAAGGTTTCTACCTACATATTCTCTCTAAAAGCCCATGTAGGTAGGGGGTGGGGAATCCAGCGGAGGGTGGTAGAAACACTTTACAATACTGTATGCATTCCTATGACTGCGTATGGCGGAGAGGAGTGGGCGAAGAGTATGACTAAGAGTCACGTGAAAAGGCATCTCAATGCGCTGCATCGGGTGCTACTCCTTACACTGACTCGAGGCTGTAATCTCGCTTCTAACGTCTCTCTAGAAGTGGTAGCTGGCCGTATGCCTTTGGACTTGGCCGTATGCCTTAGAAGACTCCGGCCGTCTATAAAAGCAAAGTGGGCGATAGAACTTCTGGGCTTTGCGAGTGACGCTGAGGCTCCGGTAGCGGATGAAATGGGGAGGGCAAACAAGCACGTGGTTTCTTTTTGGCAAGAAAGATGGGACGCGGAAAAGAGAGGTAAGATGACCTATCGATTTCTTCCGAGTGTGAGCTTTGCATCCACGAACCGCTGGTTCAGACCAGGGTTTTTGACGGTTTTCATCCTAACTGGTTATGGCAGACTCCGTAAAGCGGCCTTTAACAGAGCGGTATCCTCAACTGACAGATGTCCTTGCTGCTTCTGTCAGCCTGAAACGGTCGAACATTTCATTTTTGATTGTCCAAATTATGTCCAATTCCGACCCACCTTCTTTGACGAATACAGGCATGAATGGAGTGAGTTGATAAATTGTGAGACACGCTTCTCCCAATTCAGTGTTTTCATTAAACTTGCTTTTGAGGAAAGAGAACTTTCCTTATGAAGTAATTTTAAGTTATCAAAACAATTTTAATTTATTTTTATTTTTTGGCATTTTTTTCAATGGCGGTCCCATGAAGGCGGTTTCGCTCGCTGTGGTCAACGCCAAAGACAACTATGATTGATTGATGGTACGCTTAGAAGGATACTCGATTGGGTGCGGACTGTTCACGGTGCCAATCGACACAATAAGTGATTAACTAGACAACAACAAAAATTACAAATTATAAATTATATAAAAAAAATAAAATGAAAAATAAAAATAAAATAAATAAATAAATAACTAAATTACAATACAATACAATACAAAAACGAATATTATTATAGTGGCATCAACCCCGTAGAGTTTCGAGGCCACTCAAAAACGTCTATCATTATTCTATTGTGAAAAATTAAAAATTAAATAAAAGAATTAAATAAAAGAAAATAAAAATAATTTATTTTTTAAAAAGACCAGTATTATTATTATTATGATGGAGTGAATGATTTATTGAATAGGTAAGTCTTCAGAGATCTACAAAATGATTTTATTGAACTTGAAGATTTTAAGCTGTTAGGCAGGTTGTTCCACAACTTAGGTCCGCTGACGCTGAACCTTCTTAATCCTAATGATTTTAGCTTGTGCTTGTTGGGAACAACGTCCTTTGACTTAGCCGATCTCAGTCTCTGTTTTTCCGGCAGACTAGCAACTGGAACTAGGTCACGTGTCAGATACGCAGGATCCTCGTTGGACAAGCACTTATACATCTGCAGAGCAACTTTGTACTCGATCCTTTCATCAATTTTCAGCCAGTGAAGCTCCTTGAGTACAGGGGTAATGTGATCATATTTTCTTACTCCTGTAATGAGCCTGGCTGTTGTATTGATTATGGATTGAATACTCTGCGTTGCTACCTTAGGTAAGCTGACTAAAGCCATGTTGCCATAGTCAATACGACTTAAAACTAAGGCCGATGCAAGTGTTTTCAAGGAGTCCATTGTCAAACATCCCTTGATGGATCTTATTTGACGCAGAGAGGTAAAACACATCTGTATTGTTTTTGATATCTGCGTTGACACCGTGAGGTCTCTATCCATAGATATTCCCAAGTTCCTTACAGATTTTGATGGAAAGATGTTGCTTTCTGATACACGGACAGAATAGCTCGGAATATTTTTCAGATTCCGACGAGAAGAGAACCAGATCACCTCAGTCTTCTCACTGTTGAGCTTGAGACAATTGGCTCCCATCCAAGATGCGATTTCATCTACACACTCAGACACTCTTATCTGCAATTCTTCTGTGCCTTCATTATTGCAGTGGCCATATATTTGAGTGTCATCGGCATATTGATGAAATCCCAGCTTGTATTTCAAAACTATTCTTTCAAGGTCTCCAGTGTATAGAGAAAACAACAATGGTCCAAGAACAGATCCTTGTGGGACACCCACTGAAGAGTCAACAAAATCCGATTTTTTTCCACTGCAGTGTACATTGAAGGATCTGTCACTCAAGTAATCTTTGAACCATTCCAGTGTGAGACCATCAAAACCATATGTGCTTTCTAGCCGTTTTAACAAAATACTGTAATCAACTAAGTCAAAGGCAGCTGACAAGTCTAACAGTATAAGGAGGGAGAGCTTACCATCATCGGCTGCACCAAGAATGTCTGAATACACTTTTGTGACAGCCGTTTCAGTGGAATGATGACGACGGTAAGCTGATTGGTGGGTAGTGAGAAGATTTGAGTTATTTAAATAGCTCATGACTCTGCTGAGAACAAGCCTTTCTAAGAGCTTGGACAAAACAGGCAGATTAGAGATGGGTCTGTAGGATGAAGCAACGTTGTGATCAAGACTAGGCTTTTTCAACAGTGGTGTAACCTGAGCCGATTTCAAAGACTTTGGGACAATTCCCTCAGAAAAAGACTGATTGACTATACTTTTTACAAAAGGTAAAATCATTCCTGAAATCTTTTTCAAAAGCCAAGTGGGTATTGGATCAGACGCACACTGTTTATTGGGAAGCCTCTGAATAGCCTTGAGAAGCTCATCCTCATCCACATCCTGGAGCCTACTGAGACCGCCTTCTTGTGCATAAGCTAAATAAATGGGATTTTCTCTGGCTTGGATTGAGTTCCTCGCTGACTCAACTTTCTTCAACAGAAAAGATTGGAATTCAACAGGCTGAATTCCGTCAACAGAAGATCTCTTTCCACGACCAGAGACACTATTAATGTGGCTCCAAATGTTAGCCGTTTTGTTTTTTGGATCACTGAGTTTATTATTCCAGTAATCTTTACGCTTGTGTCTACACAGTCTTTTTTAGAGTTTCTTCTGACCCATCCATGCGGCAAAATTATTCTCACTCTTGGTCCTCATGTAGATCCTTTCTAAACTCCTTTTCAGACATTTCGAAGTACGACACTCCCGATCAAACCATGGATCAGAAGGTCTTTCATGTATTCTTACGGTCTTAAAAGGAATCATCTTGTCAAGGATCCCTGACAGAATGGAATTATAAAGGTCAGAAGCTGAGTCCACATCAAGACTTGTGGCAGCTGAAAGCGGAGACAGCTTTATTTCTGAAATAAACTTTTCAGTGTCCAAAAAATTCCAACGTCTAATTTGGAGCTGTCGATAGATGGGAGGTGGTTTGAGCATCTCACAACTGCACAAAAGCAGCTTGTGATCAGAAATGCCACTATCAATATAGTTGATGTTGACACTCTTTCTGGATGCTATCACATCAAGCCATCCTCCTTGGTTATGGGTGGGTTGGTTTGTGGACGAATCAAAACCATGGGACCTTAAAATGTTGAGAAATGTTTGTGCATCTGTGTTGTCAGACTGCTCCAAGTGAAAATTGAAATCACCCAGAATCAAAACCTCTTCATTGTATGTGGCCAGAATACCCAAGGTGTTTTCAAATTCCTTGTAAAACAATGAAGAAGCAGCACCTGTGCGATAAACAACCAATCCGATGACTGACTTGGAGCTTGAGCTTATTCTCACACACAGATGTTCAAAACTGGCAGTTGAAGTTAACTTTAATAGCATTCTTCGGAACATGGAGTTGAAAGCCACTGCCACTCCTCCATGGTTGGTGAGCAGGGTGTTCACTGACTCGGGAAGTTTTGGCCTTGATTTCTCGAAGACCACAAGACCCCGGCTCCGCAGCTTACTTATGCTGATTGACTCCGAATCATGCCATGTTTCTGCCATAAACATCACATCCATTTTATAGTCCTGAATTAATTCTACCACATCTTCCACTTTATTATTCAGTGATCTCACGTTCTGAAACCCAATTAAAACTGGAGATCCAGTCTTCTGAGCCTGGTGGCGTCTTGAGACAAGTGGAATCAGTTCATGGCGGTCTTAATTGTGTCTGGCGCACCTTTCCTTGACCTTCCTACCTGCTCTTTTTCTTCGGTAGTGCCACTTCTGATTTCTGCCGATTCCAAGACGATTTATCGCTAATCGGGTTTCCAGAGGCAAGATCACATTGGGATTATTGTAAAAAAATAAATCTACCATTCAAATAATTAAAAACCCGTAAATAAAGAAATGCTACTAACCTTGGTATAGCAAAAAATTTATCCGATAAACAAATTTTTAAAAATAAACTTACGCTTACACCGTCTCGAATAAAGACGATCTAAAGTAACCATTTTTGACGAAAAACAAATAGGAAAAAACTTAAATAAAGTTGAAACTAATAATTGAATACAAAATAAAACATTTATTTTTAAAGCTATTCAGGCTAAAACAACTGATTTAACGAGCTAGATTTAAATTAATTAATTAAAATAAATAAATAAAAGAAAATAAAAAAATAAACAAAATGAATAAGTAAATAATTGTTAATAAAACTGAAATAATTAAATGGGGCAATCCAGGAGTGATATGAGAAAGGGCAAAATGGGAGTGCTCTGAGAATGGTGCGTGAGGCATGAGAATGATTAATTTCAGTTTGCGCCAAAACAGACAAAGTGGAGTCAAGAACTGGAATTGAAATTATGTAGGGAACTGTAAGACCTCTTAACTAATCTACAAAAAAATTGGCCAATGGATTAGGTAGGGAGGCAAAATTTTAGAAAGATGTCGTAGGCGTCAGTACAGTCGCGAACCAGCAGTGCTTGGCGGACTCGATAATGAAAAAAAAGGTAAGAAAAAAAAAAGATGTTTAAAGAACGTCGTAGGCGTCATTACTGTCGCAAACCGGCCGTTTTGGCGGAGGCGGCTAAAGAAAAGAAATGTATTGAAAAAATAGCCTCAGGTGTAGAGGCTAAGGTGCTAGGTAGAGGATAATAGCTTAGTTGAAGTATGAAAAAAAAAGAAAAAAAATTCTATGAGTTATATTAGTCACTACCTGTTAGTTAAGGTTGATAAATAAATGTAGTAAAGAAGAATGTGTCGAGGAGGCATGCGGTGGGCTGAAATGCTCGTTCGAGCCTCTCGTGTGCAACATCAGGAGAGCTTACTCGCCCCCGGTACGGACAAGCCGGAAAGTGATAGCGAGAGTGATCGATGGGTTATGGCTTAATTGCGGAGCGCCCATATAGTGAAGTTACTACTAACAACTGGATTAACAACTCCCCCCTCTGCCAGAAATCATGGAAAAACTCCCCTCTCTGCCATTACTCCACTAACAACTCCCCCCTCTGCCACTACTCATGGAAAAACTCCCCTCTCTGCCACTACTCCACTAACAACTCCCCCCTCTGCCACTACTCCACTAACAACTCCCCCCTCTGCCACTACTCCACTAACAACTACCCCTCTGCCACTATTCCACTAACAACTCCCCCCTCTGCCACTACTCCACTAACAACTCCCCCTCTGCCACTACTCCACTAACAACTCCCCCCTCTGCCACTACTCCACTAACAACTCCCCACTCTGCCACTACTCCACTAACAACTCCCCCCTCTGCCACTACTCCACTAACAACTCCCCCCTCTGCCACTACCCCACTAACAACTCCCCCCTCTGCCACTACCCCACTAACAACTCCCCCTCTGCCACTATTCCACTAACAACTCCCCCCTCTGCCACTACCCCACTAACAACTCCCCCTCAGCCACTACTCCACTAACAACTCCACCCTCTGCCACTATTCCACTAACAACTCCCCCCTCTGCCACTACCCCACTAACAACTCCCCCCTCTGCCACTACTCCACTAACAACTCCCCCCTCTGCCACTACTCCACTAACAACTCCCCCCTCTGCCACTACTCCACTAACAACTCCCCCCTCTGCCACTACCTCACTAACAACTCCCCCCTCTGCCACTACCTCACTAACAACTCCCCCCTCTGCCACTACCTCACTAACAACTCCCCCCTCTGCCACTACCTCACTAACAACTCCCCCCTCTGCCACTACCTCACTAACAACTCCCCCCTCTGCCACTACTCCACTAACAACTCCCCCCTCTGCCACTACCCCACTAACAACTCCCCCCTCTGCCACTACTCCACTAACAACTCCCCCCTCTGCCACTACTCCACTAACAACTCCCCCTCTGCCACTACTCCACTAACAACTCCCCCCTCTGCCACTACCCCACTAACAACTCCCCCCTCTGCCACTACTCCACTAACAACTCCCCCTCTGCCACTACTCCACTAACAACTCCCCCCTCTGCCACTACTCCACTAACAACTCCCCCCTCTGCCACTGTTCCACTAACAACTCCCCCTCTGCCACTACTCCACTAACAACTCCCCCCTCTGCCACTACTCCACTAACAACTCCCCCTCTGCCACTACTCCACTAACAACTCCCCCCTCTGCCACTACTCCACTAACAACTCCCCCCTCTGCCACTACCCCACTAACAACTCGCCCCTCTGCCACTACTCCACTAACAACTCCCCCCTCTGCCACTACTCCACTAACAACTCCCCCTCTGCCACTACTCCACTAACAACTCCCCCCTCTGCCACTACTCCACTAACAACTCCCCCCTCTGCCACTACTCCACTAACAACTCCCCCTCTGCCACTACTCCACTAACAACTCCCCCCTCTGCCACTACTCCACTAACAACTCCCCCTCTGCTACTATTCCACTAACAACTCCCCCCTCTGCCACTACTCCACTAACAACTCCCCCCTCTGCCACTATTCCACTAACAACTCCCCCCTCTGCCACTATTCCACTAACAACTCCCCCCTCTACCACTACTCCACTAACAACTCCCCACTCTGCCACTACTCCACTAACAACTCCCCCTCTGCCACTACTCCACTAACAACTCCCCCCTCTGCCACTACTCCACTAGCAACTCCCCCTCTGCCACTATTCCACTAACAACTCCCCCCTCTGCCACTACCCCACTAACAACTCCCCCTCTGCCACTACTCTACTAACAACTCCCCCCTCTGCCACTACCCCACTAACAACTCCCCCCTCTGCCACTACTCCACTAACAACTCCCCCCTCTGCCACTACCCCACTAACAACTCCCCCCTCTGCCACTACTCCACTAACAACTCCCCCCTCTGCCACTACTCCACTAGCAACTCCCCCCTCTGCCACTACTCCACTAACAACTCCCCCCTCTGCCACTACTCCACTAGCAACTCCCCCCTCTGCCACTATTCCACTAACAACTCCCCCCTCTGCCACTACTCCACTAACAACTCCCCCCTCTGCCACTACCCCACTAACAACTCCCCACTCTGCCACTACTCCACTAACAACTCCCCCCTCTGCCACTACTCCACTAACAACTCCCCCTCTGCCACTACTCCACTAACAACTCCCCCCTCTGCCACTACCCCACTAACAACTCCCCCCTCTGCCACTACCCCACTAACAACTCCCCCCTCTGCCACTACTCCACTAACAACTCCCCCCTCTGCCACTACTCCACTAGCAACTCCCCCCTCTGCCACTATTCCACTAAAAACTCCCCCCTCTGCCACTACTCCACTAGCAACTCCCCCCTCTGCCACTACCCCACTAACAACTCCCCCCTCTGCCACTACCCCATTAACAACTCCCCCCTCTACCACTACTCCACTAACAACTCCCCCTCTGCCACTACTCCACTAACAACTCCCCCCTCTGCCACTACCCCACTAACAACTCCCCCCTCTGCCACTACTCCACTAACAACTCCCCCCTCTGCCACAACTCCACTAACAATTCCCCCCTCTGCCACTATTCCACTAACAACTCCCCCCTCTGCCACTACCCCACTAACAACTCCCCCCTCTGCCACTACCCAACTAACAACTCCCCCCTCTGCCACTACTCCACTAACAACTCCCCCCTCTGCCACTACTCCACTAACAACTCCCCCCTCTGCCACTACTCCACTAACAACTCCCCCCTCTGCCACTACTCCACTAACAACTCCCCCCTCTGCCACTATTCCACTAACAACTCCCCGCTCTGCCACTACCCCACTAACAACTCCCCCCTCTGCCACTACCCCACTAACAACTCCACCCTCTGCCACTACTCCACTAACAACTCCCCCCTCTTCCACTACTCCACTAACAACTCCCCCCTCTGCCACTACTCCACTAACAACTCCCCCCTCTGCCACTACTCCACTAACAACTACCCCCTCTGCCACTATTCCACTAACAACTCCCCCCTCTGCCACTACCCCACTAACAACTCCCCCCTCTGCCACTACCCCACTAACAACTCCACCCTCTGCCACTACTCCACTAACAACTCCCCCCTCTGCCACTACTCCACTAACAACTCCCCCTCTGCCACTACCCCACTAACAACTCCCCCCTCTGCCACTACCCCACTAACAACTCCCCCCTCTGCCACTACCCAACTAACAACTCCCCCCTCTGCCACTACTCCACTAACAACTCCCCCCTCTGCCACTACTCCACTAACAACTCCCCCCTCTGCCACTACTCCACTAACAACTCCCCCCTCTGCCACTACTCCACTAACAACTCCCCCCTCTGCCACTATTCCACTAACAACTCCCCCCTCTGCCACTACCCCACTAACAACTCCCCCCTCTGCCACTACCCCACTAACAACTCCACCCTCTGCCACTACTCCACTAACAACTCCCCCCTCTGCCACTACTCCACTAACAACTCCCCCCTCTGCCACTATTCCACTAACAACTCCCCCCTCTGCCACTACCCCACTAACAACTCCCCCCTCTGCCACTACCCCACTAACAACTCCACCCTCTGCCACTACTCCACTAACAACTCCCCCCTCTGCCACTACTCCACTAACAACTCCCCCTCTGCCACTACCCCACTAACAACTCCCCCCTCTGCCACTACTCCACTAACAACTCCCCCCTCTGCCACTACTCCACTAACAACTCCCCCCTCTGCCACTACTCCACTAACAACTCCCCCCTCTGCCACTATTCCACTAACAACTCCCCCCTCTGCCACTACCCCACTAACAACTCCCCCCTCTGCCACTACCCCACTAACAACTCCACCCTCTGCCACTACTCCACTAACAACTCCCCCCTCTGCCACTACTCCACTAACAACTCCCCCCTCTGCCACTATTCCACTAACAACTCCCCCCTCTGCCACTACCCCACTAACAACTCCCCCCTCTGCCACTACCCCACTAACAACTCCACCCTCTGCCACTACTCCACTAACAACTCCCCCCTCTGCCACTACTCCACTAACAACTCCCCCTCTGCCACTACCCCACTAACAACTCCCCCCTCTGCCACTACTCCACTAACAACTCCCCCCTCTGCCACTACCTCACTAACAACTCCCCCCTCTGCCACTACCTCACTAACAACTCCCCCCTCTGCCACTACCTCACTAACAACTCCCCCCTCTGCCACTACCTCACTAACAACTCCCCCCTCTGCCACTACCTCACTAACAACTCCCCCCTCTGCCACTACTCCACTAACAACTCCCCCCTCTGCCACTACCCCACTAACAACTCCCCCCTCTGCCACTACTCCACTAACAACTCCCCCCTCTGCCACTACTCCACTAACAACTCCCCCTCTGCCACTACTCCACTAACAACTCCCCCCTCTGCCACTACCCCACTAACAACTCCCCCCTCTGCCACTACTCCACTAACAACTCCCCCTCTGCCACTACTCCACTAACAACTCCCCCCTCTGCCACTACTCCACTAACAACTCCCCCCTCTGCCACTGTTCCACTAACAACTCCCCCTCTGCCACTACTCCACTAACAACTCCCCCCTCTGCCACTACTCCACTAACAACTCCCCCTCTGCCACTACTCCACTAACAACTCCCCCCTCTGCCACTACTCCACTAACAACTCCCCCCTCTGCCACTACCCCACTAACAACTCGCCCCTCTGCCACTACTCCACTAACAACTCCCCCCTCTGCCACTACTCCACTAACAACTCCCCCTCTGCCACTACTCCACTAACAACTCCCCCCTCTGCCACTACTCCACTAACAACTCCCCCCTCTGCCACTACTCCACTAACAACTCCCCCTCTGCCACTACTCCACTAACAACTCCCCCCTCTGCCACTACTCCACTAACAACTCCCCCTCTGCTACTATTCCACTAACAACTCCCCCCTCTGCCACTACTCCACTAACAACTCCCCCCTCTGCCACTATTCCACTAACAACTCCCCCCTCTGCCACTATTCCACTAACAACTCCCCCCTCTACCACTACTCCACTAACAACTCCCCACTCTGCCACTACTCCACTAACAACTCCCCCTCTGCCACTACTCCACTAACAACTCCCCCCTCTGCCACTACTCCACTAGCAACTCCCCCTCTGCCACTATTCCACTAACAACTCCCCCCTCTGCCACTACCCCACTAACAACTCCCCCTCTGCCACTACTCTACTAACAACTCCCCCCTCTGCCACTACCCCACTAACAACTCCCCCCTCTGCCACTACTCCACTAACAACTCCCCCCTCTGCCACTACCCCACTAACAACTCCCCCCTCTGCCACTACTCCACTAACAACTCCCCCCTCTGCCACTACTCCACTAGCAACTCCCCCCTCTGCCACTACTCCACTAACAACTCCCCCCTCTGCCACTACTCCACTAGCAACTCCCCCCTCTGCCACTATTCCACTAACAACTCCCCCCTCTGCCACTACTCCACTAACAACTCCCCCCTCTGCCACTACCCCACTAACAACTCCCCACTCTGCCACTACTCCACTAACAACTCCCCCCTCTGCCACTACTCCACTAACAACTCCCCCTCTGCCACTACTCCACTAACAACTCCCCCCTCTGCCACTACCCCACTAACAACTCCCCCCTCTGCCACTACCCCACTAACAACTCCCCCCTCTGCCACTACTCCACTAACAACTCCCCCCTCTGCCACTACTCCACTAGCAACTCCCCCCTCTGCCACTATTCCACTAAAAACTCCCCCCTCTGCCACTACTCCACTAGCAACTCCCCCCTCTGCCACTACCCCACTAACAACTCCCCCCTCTGCCACTACCCCATTAACAACTCCCCCCTCTACCACTACTCCACTAACAACTCCCCCTCTGCCACTACTCCACTAACAACTCCCCCCTCTGCCACTACCCCACTAACAACTCCCCCCTCTGCCACTACTCCACTAACAACTCCCCCCTCTGCCACCACTCCACTAACAATTCCCCCCTCTGCCACTATTCCACTAACAACTCCCCCCTCTGCCACTACCCCACTAACAACTCCCCCCTCTGCCACTACCCAACTAACAACTCCCCCCTCTGCCACTACTCCACTAACAACTCCCCCCTCTGCCACTACTCCACTAACAACTCCCCCCTCTGCCACTACTCCACTAACAACTCCCCCCTCTGCCACTACTCCACTAACAACTCCCCCCTCTGCCACTATTCCACTAACAACTCCCCGCTCTGCCACTACCCCACTAACAACTCCCCCCTCTGCCACTACCCCACTAACAACTCCACCCTCTGCCACTACTCCACTAACAACTCCCCCCTCTGCCACTACTCCACTAACAACTCCCCCCTCTGCCACTACTCCACTAACAACTCCCCCCTCTGCCACTACTCCACTAACAACTACCCCCTCTGCCACTATTCCACTAACAACTCCCCCCTCTGCCACTACCCCACTAACAACTCCCCCCTCTGCCACTACCCCACTAACAACTCCACCCTCTGCCACTACTCCACTAACAACTCCCCCCTCTGCCACTACTCCACTAACAACTCCCCCTCTGCCACTACCCCACTAACAACTCCCCCCTCTGCCACTACCCCACTAACAACTCCCCCCTCTGCCACTACCCAACTAACAACTCCCCCCTCTGCCACTACTCCACTAACAACTCCCCCCTCTGCCACTACTCCACTAACAACTCCCCCCTCTGCCACTACTCCACTAACAACTCCCCCCTCTGCCACTACTCCACTAACAACTCCCCCCTCTGCCACTATTCCACTAACAACTCCCCCCTCTGCCACTACCCCACTAACAACTCCCCCCTCTGCCACTACCCCACTAACAACTCCACCCTCTGCCACTACTCCACTAACAACTCCCCCCTCTGCCACTACTCCACTAACAACTCCCCCCTCTGCCACTATTCCACTAACAACTCCCCCCTCTGCCACTACCCCACTAACAACTCCCCCCTCTGCCACTACCCCACTAACAACTCCACCCTCTGCCACTACTCCACTAACAACTCCCCCCTCTGCCACTACTCCACTAACAACTCCCCCTCTGCCACTACCCCACTAACAACTCCCCCCTCTGCCACTACCCCACTAACAACTCCCCCCTCTGCCACTACTCTACTAACAACTCCCCCCTCTGCCACTACTCCACTAACAACTCCCTCTCTGCCACTACCCCACTAACAACTCCCCCTCTGCTACTACTCCACTAACAACTCCCCCCTCTGCCACTACTCCACTAACAACTCCCCCCTCTGCCACTACCCCACTAACAACTCCCCCCTCTGCCACTACTCCACTAACAACTCCCCCTCTGCCACTACCCCACTAACAACTCCCCCCTCTGCCACTACCCCACTAACAACTCCCCCCTCTGCCACTACCCCACTAACAACTCCCCCCTCTGCCACTACTCCACTAACAACTCCCCCCTCTGCCACTATTCCACTAACAACTCCCCCCTCTGCCACTACTCCACTAACAACTCCCCCCTCTGCCACTACTCCACTAACAACTCCACCCTCTGCCACTACTCCACTAACAACTCCCCCCTCTGCCACTACTCCACTAACAACTCCCTCTCTGCCACTACCCCACTAACAACTTCCCCCTCTGCTACTATTCCACTAACAACTCCCCCCTCTGCCACTACTCCACTAACAACTCCCCCCTCTGCCACTATTCCACTAACAACTCCCCCCTCTGCCACTATTCCACTAACAACTCCCCCCTCTACCACTACTCCACTAACAACTCCCCACTCTGCCACTACTCCACTAACAACTCCCCCTCTGCCACTACTCCACTAACAACTCCCCCCTCTGCCACTACTCCACTAGCAACTCCCCCTCTGCCACTATTCCACTAACAACTCCCCCCTCTGCTACTACCCCACTAACAACTCCCCCTCTGCCACTACTCTACTAACAACTCCCCCCTCTGCCACTACCCCACTAACAACTCCCCCCTCTGCCACTACTCCACTAACAACTCCCCCCTCTGCCACTACCCCACTAACAACTCCCCCCTCTGCCACTACTCCACTAACAACTCCCCCCTCTGCCACTACTCCACTAGCAACTCCCCCCTCTGCCACTACTCCACTAACAACTCCCCCCTCTGCCACTACTCCACTAGCAACTCCCCCCTCTGCCACTATTCCACTAACAACTCCCCCCTCTGCCACTACTCCACTAACAACTCCCCCCTCTGCCACTACCCCACTAAAAACTCCCCACTCTGCCACTACTCCACTAACAACTCCCCCCTCTGCCACTACTCCACTAACAACTCCCCCTCTGCCACTACTCCACTAACAACTCCCCCCTCTGCCACTACCCCACTAACAACTCCCCCCTCTGCCACTACCCCACTAACAACTCCCCCCTCTGCCACTACTCCACTAACAACTCCCCCCTCTGCCACTACTCCACTAGCAACTCCCCCCTCTGCCACTATTCCACTAAAAACTCCCCCCTCTGCCACTACTCCACTAGCAACTCCCCCCTCTGCCACTACCCCACTAACAACTCCCCCCTCTGCCACTACCCCATTAACAACTCCCCCCTCTACCACTACTCCACTAACAACTCCCCCTCTGCCACTACTCCACTAACAACTCCCCCCTCTGCCACTACCCCACTAACAACTCCCCCCTCTGCCACTACTCCACTAACAACTCCCCCCTCTGCCACCACTCCACTAACAATTCCCCCCTCTGCCACTATTCCACTAACAACTCCCCCCTCTGCCACTACCCCACTAACAACTCCCCCCTCTGCCACTACCCAACTAACAACTCCCCCCTCTGCCACTACTCCACTAACAACTCCCCCCTCTGCCACTACTCCACTAACAACTCCCCCCTCTGCCACTACTCCACTAACAACTCCCCCCTCTGCCACTACTCCACTAACAACTCCCCCCTCTGCCACTATTCCACTAACAACTCCCCGCTCTGCCACTACCCCACTAACAACTCCCCCCTCTGCCACTACCCCACTAACAACTCCACCCTCTGCCACTATTCCACTAACAACTCCCCCCTCTGCCACTACCCCACTAACAACTCCCCCCTCTGCCACTACCCCACTAACAACTCCACCCTCTGCCACTACTCCACTAACAACTCCCCCCTCTGCCACTACTCCACTAACAACTCCCCCCTCTGCCACTATTCCACTAACAACTCCCCGCTCTGCCACTACCCCACTAACAACTCCCCCCTCTGCCACTACCCCACTAACAACTCCACCCTCTGCCACTACTCCACTAACAACTCCCCCCTCTGCCACTACTCCACTAACAACTCCCCCCTCTGCCACTACTCCACTAACAACTCCCCCCTCTGCCACTACTCCACTAACAACTACCCCCTCTGCCACTATTCCACTAACAACTCCCCCCTCTGCCACTACCCCACTAACAACTCCCCCCTCTGCCACTACCCCACTAACAACTCCACCCTCTGCCACTACTCCACTAACAACTCCCCCCTCTGCCACTACTCCACTAACAACTCCCCCTCTGCCACTACCCCACTAACAACTCCCCCCTCTGCCACTACCCCACTAACAACTCCCCCCTCTGCCACTACCCAACTAACAACTCCCCCCTCTGCCACTACTCCACTAACAACTCCCCCCTCTGCCACTACTCCACTAACAACTCCCCCCTCTGCCACTACTCCACTAACAACTCCCCCCTCTGCCACTACTCCACTAACAACTCCCCCCTCTGCCACTATTCCACTAACAACTCCCCCCTCTGCCACTACCCCACTAACAACTCCCCCCTCTGCCACTACCCCACTAACAACTCCACCCTCTGCCACTACTCCACTAACAACTCCCCCCTCTGCCACTACTCCACTAACAACTCCCCCCTCTGCCACTATTCCACTAACAACTCCCCCCTCTGCCACTACCCCACTAACAACTCCCCCCTCTGCCACTACCCCACTAACAACTCCACCCTCTGCCACTACTCCACTAACAACTCCCCCCTCTGCCACTACTCCACTAACAACTCCCCCTCTGCCACTACCCCACTAACAACTCCCCCCTCTGCCACTACCCCACTAACAACTCCCCCCTCTGCCACTACTCTACTAACAACTCCCCCCTCTGCCACTACTCCACTAACAACTCCCTCTCTGCCACTACCCCACTAACAACTCCCCCTCTGCTACTACTCCACTAACAACTCCCCCCTCTGCCACTACTCCACTAACAACTCCCCCCTCTGCCACTACCCCACTAACAACTCCCCCCTCTGCCACTACTCCACTAACAACTCCCCCTCTGCCACTACCCCACTAACAACTCCCCCCTCTGCCACTACCCCACTAACAACTCCCCCCTCTGCCACTACCCCACTAACAACTCCCCCCTCTGCCACTACTCCACTAACAACTCCCCCCTCTGCCACTATTCCACTAACAACTCCCCCCTCTGCCACTACTCCACTAACAACTCCCCCCTCTGCCACTACTCCACTAACAACTCCACCCTCTGCCACTACTCCACTAACAACTCCCCCCTCTGCCACTACTCCACTAACAACTCCCTCTCTGCCACTACCCCACTAACAACTCCCCCCTCTGCTACTATTCCACTAACAACTCCCCCCTCTGCCACTACTCCACTAACAACTCCCCCCTCTGCCACTATTCCACTAACAACTCCCCCCTCTGCCACTATTCCACTAACAACTCCCCCCTCTACCACTACTCCACTAACAACTCCCCACTCTGCCACTACTCCACTAACAACTCCCCCTCTGCCACTACTCCACTAACAACTCCCCCCTCTGCCACTACTCCACTAGCAACTCCCCCTCTGCCACTATTCCACTAACAACTCCCCCCTCTGCCACTACTCCACTAACAACTCCCTCTCTGCCACTACCCCACTAACAACTCCCCCCTCTGCTACTATTCCACTAACAACTCCCCCCTCTGCCACTACTCCACTAACAACTCCCCCCTCTGCCACTATTCCACTAACAACTCCCCCCTCTGCCACTATTCCACTAACAACTCCCCCCTCTACCACTACTCCACTAACAACTCCCCACTCTGCCACTACTCCACTAACAACTCCCCCTCTGCCACTACTCCACTAACAACTCCCCCCTCTGCCACTACTCCACTAGCAACTCCCCCTCTGCCACTATTCCACTAACAACTCCCCCCTCTGCCACTACCCCACTAACAACTCCCCCTCTGCCACTACTCTACTAACAACTCCCCCCTCTGCCACTACCCCACTAACAACTCCCCCCTCTGCCACTACTCCACTAACAACTCCCCCCTCTGCCACTACCCCACTAACAACTCCCCCCTCTGCCACTACTCCACTAACAACTCCCCCCTCTGCCACTACTCCACTAGCAACTCCCCCCTCTGCCACTACTCCACTAACAACTCCCCCCTCTGCCACTACTCCACTAGCAACTCCCCCCTCTGCCACTATTCCACTAAAAACTCCCCCCTCTGCCACTACTCCACTAGCAACTCCCCCCTCTGCCACTACCCCACTAACAACTCCCCCCTCTACCACTACTCCACTAACAACTCCCCCTCTGCCACTACTCCACTAACAACTCCCCCCTCTGCCACTACCCCACTAACAACTCCCCCCTCTGCCACTACTCCACTAACAACTCCCCCCTCTGCCACCACTCCACTAACAATTCCCCCCTCTGCCACTATTCCACTAACAACTCCCCCCTCTGCCACTACCCCACTAACAACTCCCCCCTCTGCCACTACCCAACTAACAACTCCCCCCTCTGCCACTACTCCACTAACAACTCCCCCCTCTGCCACTACTCCACTAACAACTCCCCCCTCTGCCACTACTCCACTAACAACTCCCCCCTCTGCCACTACTCCACTAACAACTCCCCCCTCTGCCACTATTCCACTAACAACTCCCCGCTCTGCCACTACCCCACTAACAACTCCCCCCTCTGCCACTACCCCACTAACAACTCCACCCTCTGCCACTACTCCACTAACAACTCCCCCCTCTGCCACTACTCCACTAACAACTCCCCCCTCTGCCACTACTCCACTAACAACTCCCCCCTCTGCCACTACTCCACTAACAACTACCCCCTCTGCCACTATTCCACTAACAACTCCCCCCTCTGCCACTACCCCACTAACAACTCCCCCCTCTGCCACTACCCCACTAACAACTCCACCCTCTGCCACTACTCCACTAACAACTCCCCCCTCTGCCACTACTCCACTAACAACTCCCCCTCTGCCACTACCCCACTAACAACTCCCCCCTCTGCCACTACCCCACTAACAACTCCCCCCTCTGCCACTACCCAACTAACAACTCCCCCCTCTGCCACTACTCCACTAACAACTCCCCCCTCTGCCACTACTCCACTAACAACTCCCCCCTCTGCCACTACTCCACTAACAACTCCCCCCTCTGCCACTACTCCACTAACAACTCCCCCCTCTGCCACTATTCCACTAACAACTCCCCCCTCTGCCACTACCCCACTAACAACTCCCCCCTCTGCCACTACCCCACTAACAACTCCACCCTCTGCCACTACTCCACTAACAACTCCCCCCTCTGCCACTACTCCACTAACAACTCCCCCCTCTGCCACTATTCCACTAACAACTCCCCCCTCTGCCACTACCCCACTAACAACTCCCCCCTCTGCCACTACCCCACTAACAACTCCACCCTCTGCCACTACTCCACTAACAACTCCCCCCTCTGCCACTACTCCACTAACAACTCCCCCTCTGCCACTACCCCACTAACAACTCCCCCCTCTGCCACTACCCCACTAACAACTCCCCCCTCTGCCACTACTCTACTAACAACTCCCCCCTCTGCCACTACTCCACTAACAACTCCCTCTCTGCCACTACCCCACTAACAACTCCCCCTCTGCTACTACTCCACTAACAACTCCCCCCTCTGCCACTACTCCACTAACAACTCCCCCCTCTGCCACTACCCCACTAAC
Source organism: Branchellion lobata (assembly GCA_947562095.1). Classification (NCBI taxonomy): domain Eukaryota; kingdom Metazoa; phylum Annelida; class Clitellata; order Hirudinida; family Piscicolidae; genus Branchellion; species Branchellion lobata. The sequence goes on along the minus strand of OX387251.1, from coordinate 3,988,025 downwards.
AACTCCCCCCTCTGCCACTACTCCACTAACAACTCCCCCTCTGCCACTACCCCACTAACAACTCCCCCCTCTGCCACTACCCCACTAACAACTCCCCCCTCTGCCACTACCCCACTAACAACTCCCCCCTCTGCCACTACTCCACTAACAACTCCCCCCTCTGCCACTATTCCACTAACAACTCCCCCCTCTGCCACTACTCCACTAACAACTCCCCCCTCTGCCACTACTCCACTAACAACTCCACCCTCTGCCACTACTCCACTAACAACTCCCCCCTCTGCCACTACTCCACTAACAACTCCCCCTCTGCCACTACCCCACTAACAACTCCCCCCTCTGCCACTACCCCACTAACAACTCCCCCCTCTGCCACTACTCCACTAACAACTCCCCCCTCTGCCACTACTCCACTAACAACTCCCTCTCTGCCACTACCCCACTAACAACTCCCCCTCTGCCACTACTCCACTAACAACTCCCCCCTCTGCCACTACTCCACTAACAACTCCCCCCTCTGCCACTACCCCACTAACAACTCCCCCCTCTGCCACTACTCCACTAACAACTCCCCCCTCTGCCACTACTCCACTAACAACTCCCTCTCTGCCACTACCCCACTAACAACTCCCCCTCTGCCACTACTCCACTAACAACTCCCCCCTCTGCCACTACTCCACTAACAACTCCCCCCTCTGCCACTACTCCACTAACAACTCCCCCCTCTGCCACTACCCCACTAACAACTCCCCCCTCTGCCACTACCCCACTAACAACTCCCCCCTCTGCCACTACCCCACTAACAACTCCCCCCTCTGCCACTACCCCACTAACAACTCCCCCCTCTGCCACTACTCCACTAACAACTCCCCCCTCTGCCACTATTCCACTAACAACTCCCCCCTCTGCCACTATTCCACTAACAACTCCCCCCTCTGCCACTACTCCACTAACAACTCCCCCCTCTGCCACTACTCCACTAACAACTCCCCCCTCTGCCACTATTCCACTAACAACTCCCCCCTCTGCCACTACTCCACTAACAACTCCCCCCTCTGCCACTACCCCACTAACAACTCCCCCCTCTGCCACTACTCCACTAACAACTCCCCCCTCTGCCACTACTCCACTAACAACTCCCCCCTCTGCCACTACTCCACTAACAACTCCCCCCTCTGCCACTACTCCACTAACAACTCCCCCCTCTGCCACTATTCCACTAACAACTCCCCCCTCTGCCACTACTCCACTAACAACTCCCCCCTCTGCCACTACCCCACTAACAACTCCCCCCTCTGCCACTACCCCACTAACAACTCCCCCCTCTGCCACTACTCCACTAACAACTCCCCCCTCTGCCACTACTCCACTAACAACTCCCCCCTCTGCCACTACTCCACTAACAACTCCCCCCTCTGCCACTATTCCACTAACAACTCCCCCCTCTGCCACTACCCCACTAACAACTCCCCCCTCTGCCACTACTCCACTAACAACTCCCCCCTCTGCCACCACTCCACTAACAATTCCCCCCTCTGCCACTACTCCACTAACAACTCCCCCCTCTGCCACTACCCCACTAACAACTCCACCCTCTGCCACTACTCCACTAACAACTCCCCCCTCTGCCACTACCCCACTAACAACTCCCCCCTCTGCCACTACTCCACTAACAACTCCCCCCTCCACAACCTTTCCTCCATGCCACTTTACTTACAGTAGTTTTGAGAGCAGACACCTCATCGGAGAGTTGCTGGCACCTGAGTCGGCACCGTTCCAGTTCAAGCACCAGTTGTTGGCAGTGCTGCTGCGACTCCAGCAGCGAACGCTTAAGAACTGCTGCCTCGTCTGACGAGTTTGACTTGCTGGAGGAAGAAGAGGACTGGTTGGTCTGTGATGGTAGTGAGATTGGTTGGACTGAAAGTGGTTAGATGCGTTGGGTTTGTCGTGGTGGATGAGTGGTGGGCTGGAGTTGGATGATGGAAAAAAAATAGAATAATGAAAAAAAGAACATAAAATATTCCAAAATAAAAATTTCAAAGCAAAAAACGTGAAAAAGATAAAATAGGACATGAAATTATATTTTCAAAAACTACAAAAAAACAACAAAAAACGCGAAAACTATTCATAAAAAAAAAATAAATAGAAAAAAAAATACTACATACAATTTTGTCATTGGATGGGTTGCAGGCAGTGGTGGAGTTGCTGACTGGAGAGGCGGACAGACTCTCTATCTGAGCACATAAGCCCTCGCCTATGAGAGCGTAGTCGCTCTCTGTGTAAACCTGAATGGTGGTTGTTGTTGGGGGTTAATAGATACGATAATGGTGGTTCTGGGTTGGTGATAGTGGTGATTTGAAAAACAATTTTTATTAGAAACATACCAAATTCCTAGCTATAATTATTCTTAACTATCAAATTAAACTCATATTGAAACCAACTATAAAAATGACCCGTATACCTGATCATAAATTTGTTCAGTAGTGAGTTTGTTGTGAGAGTTGTTGCTTTTGTCGTTGCAAATGGCGCTGTTGGTGTCGTTATTGCCATTGTTCAAAATGCCTGTTTGTAACTTGTCTGCTTTAAAAGGTAAATGAAGATTATTATTTATTTATTTATTATTATTATTATTATTATTATTATTTTTTTTTTTTTAATAAAAAATAAAAATTATCATTAATAAAAATTTTTTTAAAATTATTATTATTCAAAATACATTGATAATACAATACAACAAACAATCACACTACCAAAAAACGTAAATGAAACATGAACAGGTAGAGAAGAATTGGAGAATAAAATAACGAATGACTGGATGGATAATATAACGAAAAGATGAATGAATAAAGAAAATAACAAATGAATGAACAGATGGATGGACGAAGGAATAAATAAATGGGTAGAGCTTTCTCATGGGAGCTTGGAGCTCACGTGGTAACCTTTATCAGCAATGGGAGAAGGCAAAATAGTGGTGAGACTGCAGTACCTGGTAGAAGAGTGAAAACGGAGAAAGCTTTTTTTTACTTTTGTGGTGGATGAAAAATGAGTAAATGAGTGACTGATAAAGTAATGGTGAAAGACAATGAAGTAAACCAACATGAAATACAATACAGTGAAAGAAAGGCAAAAAGAACAACATAAGACAAAAAAGTACAATATGATGCATAAAAATTATAAAGCAAAATAGAGAAATAAAATACACCAAAAACAATAAAATGAAATTAAAATTAAATTAACCGTAGGAGTTCACGGAAAAATAATTTGAAAATATCAATAACAAAGAATGAATTAAAATTTATTCATTTTTATTTTTAATTTCTAGCAGGAATAACAGATATTGGCAACACTACTATAACTTACGCTCTTCCTCCCATGAAAACCACAACACCACACAATAGCACCACGCCACATCACATCACAACAGCACCAAAGCACCACACCACACAACCGCACCACAAAACTCCAAACCACACCACACTACAACACACCACGACTACCATAACACTACACCAAAACCATTACACCACACAACCACGACCACCTCAACCCCACACCATACAATCGAAACCACTACTTCACTACACCACAGAACTACAACCACTTCACCACACCACAGAACCACAACCACCACACCATACCAGAGCAACACACCACAGCCATGCCAGCACAGCACCACACTACACCACACCATATCACCACAACCATTATAACCACCGAACCAAAGCGCCACACCACCCCACAACCACCGCACTAAACCTCACCACAACACACCATACTACTCCACACCACACTATACAACTCTACACTATAACCACCACACCACACCACCACACCATAATCATGACCGCTCAGCACCACACCCCAGCACCTTCTCTTGGCATCGTTAAGGATGTCAATAATGAGGGTGGTGAACTCCCTCTTGTTGAATTTGGCAAGCTTTTGTCTGCCCTAATTTTATAGTGTTGATAATGAAAAATATTATTATTATTATAGTATCAAATATACAAAAATAGTAGAAAAAAGAGTATAATGAAACAATAAAAAATATAGTAATGTCAATGTGAATTATATAAATTTTGAAAATAATAATTATAATTTTGTTGTCAAAGCGCTAACGATTATGACATATATATTATTATAAGATGACGTATTTTTTTTAATCATATTATAAAAAAGTGTTGTATTTTATAATTAATAATAACAGCGTTATCTGTGAGAAGAAAAATATAATAAAAACATCTTTTTGCCTTTTGAACATTCTGACTGAAAAAAACAACCGCTTTGGTCATTTACAATGTAGATAAGATAGTCTAAAAATATAAATGTGCTAAATCAGTTGAATATTGTTCATTTACAATTTTGGGACAATTGAATTTATTATCAATTATTTTTTGATATTTCTAGCGTCTATCTAGATTTGCTTCAGAAAAGGCTATGGAATATACACAAATACAAATACCACAAATAATGCCTGCTTGGGAGATCAAATAGGCAGAGTTTTAAAGAAGAATGCAAAATATTTTTAGGTGAAATTGCAAAAAAGAGAATAAGATGGGTATGCAAGGTGAATTGTCAAATAGTGAGAGGACCTGGTTTCTGGTGGCAGAGAAGTCAGGGTTGGAAGGAAGGAAGGGAACAATCTGCCTTTCACTTACCACTGGAGGACTTCCCGTTTGACTCGACAACCAGACTGGTGTGGTTGGAGCGGTTGTGATTGGTCAGTGTGGTTTAGTAAGCTGGCCGTGTGAAAGTGGTTGGTGGTGGCCACTATGGTTGTGAAAGTATAATTTTATTGACGTGGTTTCATAGGTGTAGTTGTAGTTGTATGTTAATGTGGTCAGTTTTTATTGTCAATGATGGTGGAATATCAAAAATAATTATTTGGAAATTTGAGAAAACCAACTGTCAACATTTTCTCTCCTGTCTGCCTCTCCATACACATCTAAAGCCAACTCTTCAAACAAGTGATTTGGAAGCTGTGTGTGTTTGTGTGTGTGTGTGTGTGTGTGTGTGTGTGTGTGTGTGTGTGTGTGTGTGTGTGTGTGTGTGTGTGTGTGTGTGTGTGTGTGTGTGTGTGTGTGTGTGTGAAACATTACATTGCAAAATTTAACTCAACCACGTACAGCTTGCAGTTTTTTTTTGGCTCCCTTGGCAGTTTCTGACAAATCTAAGCTGTAGTGGATGGAGAAGTAAAAAGGAGTTGTTTTGGTGATTACAGAGAAAATGGTAGATTTTTTTGTACTGGTGGTGAATATGTTAGTAAAAAAAGTTGTTTTTATGGTGCTGATGTTAACAATTAAATTAGTGTGGGAGTGATTGAGAAAACAATGATGAGGGTTGAAGTAACAGTTGCAGCATTAAAAAACAAGAGAAAATGTTTAAGCTTTTAGAATTGGTGAATGGGAGGCACCCTCACCCATCCGAAACTTCCAGGTTTATGAAGTGGACGCCTGCATTGTGATCTGTTTGTTTGTCGGTAGGAAAACTTTTGGAATTATATCCGCCTATTACAACCTTTTTTTATATGAAAATGGTGAAAAAATTTCATATTTTCGAATATGAAATGTGCTCTTTTTTTATTTTAGTGAAAAAAACTTTTTTCTAGTTTTCATATGAAATAGCTGAGTTTTCTGAATTTTTGGAAAATATGATGATAACTAAAACATATGAACTGCCGAAAGTTTTGTCTGAGAAGAAACTTGGGAAACGAACTTCAAAGCAAAATTTTAAAAATCGTAAAAACAAGTTCGACAACTTTAGTTAAAAAATTAGACACCGAACTTTAAAATCAAATTTTTTTTGAATTAATTTGAAACATATGAAAAATATTTAAAACAAATTTATTTGAAAACTCAAAGAATTTTTTTCAAATTGAAAAAAATAAATACAACTTTAAGTAAGTTCGTTACCAGGTTTCCGCTTGCAGAGGTAGTAGGCAAGGCCATCGGTGAGTTCGTACTGGCATTCCACCAGACGGTCTGCGAGTTCGATGAAGCTGCTGTTTCTGTGGTGGGTTGGTAAATGTGTGGTTGTTTGGTTGATGTATGGTTGTTTGGTTGATGTATGGTTGTTTGGTTGATGTATGGTTGTTTGGTTGATGTATGGTTGTTTGGTTGATGTATGGTTGTTTGGTTGATGTATGGTTGTTTGGTTGATGTATGGTTGTTTGGTTGATGTATGGTTGTTTGGTTGATGTATGGTTGTTTGGTTGATGTGTGGTTGGTGGTTATTTTAGGTTTGTTGTAGTTTTTTTTAGTATTTTTATGCAGTTGGCAGTTTTATGATTGTTGTTTTAGTGTGGTGGTGGTGGTGGTGGTAGGGTAGCTGTGTGGGTTGTAGTTAGGTGATTGGTTGGTATGTGGTAGTAGTGCTTGTGTGGTTGAAGTTATTGTTTTGTGCTAGTTTTAGTTTTTATTTATATTGAATTTGTTAATTTAAGTTGGAATTCTGACGTTAAATATAACTTCTTCATCCATTTCCCAATTCTTCTTTCATTCGTCACCCATAAAATATTGTTTTTTTTATCTCCCACCATCTCCAGCACCTGGCCAAGTCAAGGGGGGTCTTGCCAGTGTTGTCAAGATAACAGGGGTCAGCCCCGTACACAAGCAGCAACTCCACCTGCAAAGGCTGGTTCGAGAATGAGGCAACATGCAGCACCGAGGTACCCTTTTCCTGCTCGTGGCAATTTCAAATCTTTAGTCTCTATTTTTCATTTATAAAATTCTTTGAATATCTTTCATTTTCATATCTTGAAGTTATTTAGTCTTTACACATTTCTATTTTTTACACTTGTAGAGGTCGAAAATTGTCCTCAGAAATTAACCAGTTGAATAATTAATTGTCAACAACCACTCAAACAACGGAATATAACTTGACCGCTTGATCATGAAATAAGACCATTGTGCTGATTGCGATATATAAGACTGGTACATGCCTGGACGCTAGGACGCGTAGCATCTCTAACATTCATGGGTTGATTTTATTGTGGTGATTCCGCTTTATAAAGAAGAACCTTATTTATTATTTTATCGTCATATAAAACAATAAAAGCAAAAGCAAATCTCCTTCAATTGCCGCCAAACGGAAAAACCCATTGAAAGTGCCCAAACGGAAAAACTCGTCAAAAGTTTTCAAAGGAAAAGCCCAATGAAATCGATCTCTACCAACTGTAACAACCAAACCAATAACTTCAACAACCTCAACATTTTCAACAGACACGATAACATTTGTAACAACAAAAAATACAAAATTTTGCAACTGCAACAAAACGACATGATTTCCTCACAATAACTACCATACCTCTACCAACAACAACATCCACCAATACAACAAGCAAGCATGGTTGCTAAAAAAATTTCTCAATTCAACCAACCACCATTCCTCCCCAACTCTTCCGTCAACCAACCACCGTTCCTCACCAACTCTTCCGTCAACCAACCACCATTCCTCACCAACTCTTCCGTCAACCAACCACCGTTCCTCACCAACCCTTCCGTCGACCAACCACCGCTCCTCACAACCACCCATCAACCAGCTACCGCTTCTCACAACAAGCCATCCATTCAACTCAAAGAAAATTTATGTCAATGCTCCCCAATTAATCTTTCAGTTGATTGACTATCGAATATTCCGATCAAAAGTAATCTGACTTCCGAAAAAGCTTAAAACTTTTCTCTGACAGCACAAAACCATTTTGAATTTCCCTCAACCCCAAGAGAATTCTGGGCCAATAAGATTCATTGAAATGATCAGCTATTACAAAAAATTCGTTCAAAAAAGTTGGCTTCCCCCATACAATCTCTACACCTTAATTTGAAGCACCAAAAAGAAAAATAACGCGTTGCCCGACGAACTTTTACTCACGTATAGAACAGCATAAAACTGCTTATCTCATGGTACTTCTGGCCAAAGATGAAACAAAACATTACGTAATTCGTAACCACTTTTCTCTCTTGTCAAAAAGAAAAAACCCACAAACACTACAAAATGCTATGAACCAGCAAATCTACTCATTCGACGAAAAACCTAAAGAAGAAAGTTATCTTTTATTTAACATGAACACAAATATTTTACAAGATTTGATTTTAATTAATGAAAAACCAGCATATAGGACTCCGTCTCAGAGTGACTCCTGTAGCGGTCAAGACTTGCCCTCAGAAATTAACCAATTGAACAATTAATTCTCAACAACAATCACTCGAACAATGGAATATAACGACCGCTTGATCATGAAATGGTCAAAACCAAGGTGCTGATTTCGATATATAAGGCTGGTACACACTTGGACGCTTGGAAGCATGGCAGCTCACATTCATAGTCTGATTTCGTCGTTGCGATATCGATTTATAAAGGAAGACCTCAATTATTCTTTTATCGTCGTATAAAACAATGAAAACAAATCTCCTTCACGCTCATATTTTCTTGATTTTATTCCTATTCTGATGAGTTTATTTTTTATGTTAATTTTTTTTTCATTTTACTTATGTTTTTGTTTAATTATTTTTTAAATATATTATTTGTTTATATTTTTTATATATTTATTTTTTAAAATATTTTTTCAAGTTTTCTTTAGTTTAAATTTTTTTTCATGGTTTTAAATTCTAGTTTTTGTTTTTTCTTAGAGTATTTTTGACTAGCTGTGATTTTTTTGAGTGTGGAGCTTTACTTTCATTAAGTTCTTTCATCATTTTGTAGGAAAAATTGGAATTTTTATTTTCTATTTTCAATTCTAGTTTTATTATTAGCAGTGGTGGTTTGTTCAGTTCAGTAGTAGTAGTAGTAGTAGTAGTAGTAGTAGTAGTAGTAGTAGTAGTAGTAGTAGCAGTAGTAGTAGTAGTAGTAGTAGTAGTAGAAGTAGTAGTAGTAGTAGTAGTAGTAGTAGTAGTAGTAGTAGTAGTATTAGTAGTAGTAGTAGTAGTAGTGAAACGGGTAAAACTGCGGTATCCATTCTGGTTCTGACTCAATTACAGTAAAAGTATACAAAAAGGGTGGACCATTGTTGACCAGCAGATTCACAGCTCTGTTCATATGAAAGGATAATTTGGTTCCCAAGAACTGAAAGACGCACTAGTAATTCCAATCTAAAAACGTAAATGTAGTCGACAATCCTGTGTTTACTACCGAAGTATCACTCGACTACCAATTGCAGAAAAATACTTGCTCGTTTGTTGCTCAATCGTCTTCTCAGACATCTTAAGGACCACGCAATTATCACAGAGGTTCAATGTGGATTTCGCGCTAGTCGTGGCACTGTAGAAATAATCTTCGCCGCAAGACAAGTGCAAGAAAAATGCCAGAAGCAAAACACCAATCCACTATTAACCTTTATCGATTTGTCAAAAGCCATCGACACGTTCTGTCGAGGTGCTCTATGGGCAATAATGGAAACGTTCGGATGCCCTAAAAGATTCATCTCGATTATACGCCAGTTCCACGATGGAATGGAAGTCAGGATCGTATACAATGGCGATATATCTGAATTAAGTCCAGTTTCAAATTGATTGAAACAAGGATGCGTTTTATCTCCAACCCTCTTCAGCATGGTGTTGAATGCTACGCTGATCGCTGCTTTTGAAAGAAAGCAAGGAAGTTTGAAACTGAATTACAGGACAGATGGTGGCCTCCTTAATACCAGTCGTATGAAGGCTACGACAAAAGTTGATACTGCCGAAATTCATGAGCTTCTGTATGCCGATGACTGCACTTTGTGCATATAACGAACCAGACATGCAACAAGTAGTGGAAGACTTCTCGGCAGCATGTGAGAACTTTGGTTTCACGAGCAACACTAAGAAAACTGAAGTTATTCAAAAACCTGTTCCCAGCAAGCCTAACAAAAATCAAAATGTTATTACAGGCTCGGATAGGCTTAGGTCCGTAAAGTCTTCCACTTTTTTGAGAAGCGACCTTTCTGTAGCTGCTACAGCGTACGATGAAGTGAAAAACAGAATCGCCAAAGCACGTGCGGCTTTTGGAAAGTTGCGTAGTAATGTCTGGAATAGAGATGGTCCAAGTCCGGCCACAAAAAGAAAAGTTTATAGAGCAGCGAACATCCCAGTGCTCCTCTGCCAAAAAACCTGGAAAGTCTACTCCAAACATAAAAAACAACTAAAGCAATTCTATATAAGCCATCTTTGTAGCTTGTTTCAGATAAATTGGTTCCAGATGATATCGAAAAGAGCCGTATTGCAAAGAAAAAAAAGCAAAACATTTCATACTATTTTGGGAAAAACCAGGTGAGATGGGCAGGTTATGTCTCCAGAATGCCTGATCATCGTGCTCAAAAGCAGTTTCTGTATAGAGCTCGCAAGAGAAAAAAGACCCCTCATAAGCCAAAATTGCGGTTTAAAGACACCCTCAAAAAACCCCAGATGAACAGAGTTTTGAACACAAAGACTTGGGAATCTTTAGCCCCAGACAGAAAAAAATGGCGTAGGCCGATCGCAAAAAACTTTCGAGCAACAGAAAAGAAGACAAGAGGATGGACCAAAAAGAATGACATCTACAGAATCTTCAACCTTTTTCACCTGTCCAGTCTGGAGTAGAGACCGTAAGGCAAAGATCGGACTGTGCAGCCACCTAAGAACTCAAAAGCCATGGTCATTTTCAACCTTGAAGGACCCACGTCACCATTCGTGGTAGTAGTACTACAACTGTTTCAGTCTTCACCCTCTTATCACTCGGACATAAAAATATTCCTCACACCTATCCCGTATGTAGAAAAGCTTGCAAGTCAGCAGGAGACCTCAAAAGACACTTCAAGGTCCCTGTAACTGACAAGCAGGAGTTCGATTGCCATCTCTGCCACAAGAAGTGTAATTCTCTTGCCGGACTAAAGAGCCATCTGAAAGCTCATGAGTGAAACAATCGATTAGTTGATGTCAAAGGAACGGCTATCAGCTGACAAAAAAAGTAGCAGTATCATCCTCATCATCATCATCACCATCATCATCATCATCGTTAATGAATTTTTTTGCTTAAATCCTAGCATATAACTCTTTTTTAATCACAATGATTTTGTTCAATTAGAAATTAGACCTGAAAAATAAACAAAGCAAAGAAGAATAATCATGTAAACAGCACACACTAGAACATAAAAAAGAATTTCAGCAACAAAAACAACCATAGCAAAAAAATATTCGCAACAGCAATAATCATAGCAAGAAAAATAATCACAACAGCAATAACCAAAGCAACAAAAATAATCACAACAGCAATAACCAAAGCAACAAAAATAATCACTACAGCAATAACCATAGCAACAGAAATAATCATAGCAACAAAAACAGTGGCCTCAGCATCAAAAACAGCAGTAACAGTGATTACAAACTGGGTGTATGTAGTTGGGATCAGCTCCGAAAGCCAGTAGTCTAAGAGAGGTGTCAAGGTTGTTCGTGCGCACACTGGAGTGAAGTTGCTGGTAGAAAATATTAAAGAATGCTAGTCAATGAAATCTGATACAAAGCAATGCAGTATGATAAGATGTAAGCTGATGCAATATGCTAAAATACAATGCAGTATGATAAGATGTAAAATGATGCAATAGGTTACAACATAATGCATTATGATAAGATGTAACGTGATGTGAGATGATAAATGATGATGAGATGCTATAAAATGCAATGAAACTCAAATTCTTGAACAATTAAAACATGTACTTTGAAACGAAGCTTTTAGAATAATGTAGAAATTCAAATGAAACTCTAAAATTATAGTAACTGAAAAAATTAAAAACTTCCTGAAAGAAAGTTAAAATAAAGTGATAAATTGAATAGAAAAATAACTTTGCTATAGTCTTCTATGTCAAGGTTTTCATCTTTGGGTCTGTTGATGAAAGAAAGAAGCTGATATTTGGCTCTTATAAAGTCAGCTTTGGCAGGACTGTGGTGAAAATGTGTGCCAAAAAACATTAAAAAAAATTTAATTTAAATGTTGTTCTATTGTTTTATGCAAATTCATAATACACTCTAATGTTTTTTTTTTAATTTTCAAAAAAATCAAGACATTAACTTGTTAAATTATAAATAGTATTCTTTAAGAGTATACTTACTGAATAGGATCTTTGGGTGAAGGTTTTTTTTTAGTAGACCTGTTTTGTGAGAAATCAACAAGAGTGTACTCCCAGATGTTGTTTGCTCCAGAAAGCACCAGCTGGTGAGCCATCTAGAAAGAAAGAAAAATTAAATTAAAAAAAATATTTTCAAGCTGGAACAATCAATTAAACCTTGAGTTGTTGTGGACACCATGAACCTTTTTTGAGATGTTTTATTTGCGAAACATGTCTTCCTAAACTCAAATGCACACTGCAACACCCATCACACAACAACACTCCCCGGTTCACTGAAACCCATGGCGCTTCTGAATAAATATATTTTTGAAGCTTTTCTATAAAAAAAAAATACTGTTTAATAAACTTATTTTTTTGAATTTTTAATCCAATAGATGACTTTTGCCGAAGCTAGAAAGCTTATTCATCAAAGGGTTAAGAGTCGGAGAAAGTAGCTATTAATTATTTATTGAGAGGAAGATTCCAACCACTTTGACTGCAATCTGCACAAATGTCAATGTTCATCGATTTAATTAAATTTCTAGCCATTTAGCAAAAGAATTCATGTCACAAATGCGAGAGATCTGATAGATTTTAAAAATTAAAATTAAATTAAACTAAAGACTGTAAATATGTGATAAATGTAGATGAATTTTTTAAATTGAAATTATTGAAAACTTGAAATATTTGTGAATATCACATTTGAGTTTTTTCGTGAAATGGATTTAATCTGACCTAATTAAATTTTTTTTGTAGCGCTGATCAACACTGTTCAAGATCGCTCTGCTACGAACTGTTTAAACAACAGTTTTTCGAGGCTTTACAAAATGAAAGTAAATAAGGGAAAAAATTTAGATTGGGAAAAAGGGAGTTCCATAGAAGGGGCCCAAAGTAGGAAAGTTCAAATTTAGCATAAGTACTATTGGAAGGTTTTATAAAAAAATGGGAATAAGTAGAAGATATCCGAAACCTTACAAAGAAGCAACTTGAAAAGGTCAGCTAAGTAGGTAAATGAGTGGTTATTTTTCATTTTAAACATGAAAGTTCAGCTTTTGAAAACTGATCTTTTTTTAAGAGACAACCAGTTTACAAAGATGAAGGTAGGAGTTAGACGAGATAATTTATGAATGCCAGAGACTGAACGGGCAGCGCTAGTAAAAACTTTGGTGAGATGATGTAGCATGGTCTCTGGAAGTCCATAGCATAAAGAGTAACACTTGTTAAAACGGAACAAAAACTGCTATTTTTTAAGGTTTTCTGTGTGTAGGGAAAACAACAATGGTCAAAAAACAGATCCTTGTGGGACACCCACTGAAGAGTCAACAAAATCCGATTTTTTGCCACTGCATCGTACATTAAAAGATCTGTCACTCAAGTAGTTCTGGAACCATTCTAGTGTGATACCATTGAAACGGTAGGTACTTTCTATCCATTTCAACAAAGATCTATGATTGACAAAGTCTAAGGCAGTGAATCTAAGAGTGTGAAAGGGGGAAAGCTTACCATCATCGACTATACCAACGAAGTCGGAAAACACCTGTAGTGGTTAAGAGCGCACAACAAAAATTACTCAATCAAATGAAATTGAAATAACTTCCAATAAAAATTATAAAGAAAAAATAATATAACGGTTGTCAATAACAAATGAATGAAGTTGCAAATTTCTAATAAAATATGAGTCGAACGTCTCATAATTAATTATGAGCTGATGACTGCTAGAGCCAGTATATAAGATCTGGAACGTTCGAGAATAGTAAAACGCTTAACGTATTTCTTAGAGTTCGATTTAATTGTGGTGATATCACTGTTATAAAGAAAAAAATTATTTATTTTTTTATCTTAAAATAAAATAAAATAAAAAAAACAAATTGCGAATCTCCTTCACATCTTTGTGACAACCGTTTCAGTGGAATGATAACGATGGTAAGCTGACTGGAGGGTGGGAAGGAAGTTTGAATGGTTTAAATAGCTCATGAGTGTTGAGAACAAGTAGCTCTAAAAGCTTGGAAAAAACAGACAGATTGGAGATGGGTCTGTAAGATGAAGCAACAGTGTGATCAAAACTAGGCTTTTTCAACAATGGTGTAATCTGAGCCGATTTTCAAAACTTTGGGAAAATTTGCTCGAAAAAAAAATTGACCACACTTTTTCCAAAAAGTAAAATCATTTTTGAAATCTTCATCAGAAGGCAAGTGGGTATTGGAGGTTATGACAGAAGTGAGATAAATTATGGCTGAAGTGGGTGAGCCAGTTGGCCTGAAGGCAAATTGTTCATCAAATCTAAACTTGATGAGAAGGTTAGTCAAACATGGGTAGATATGGTCTTTACCTATGTATTTTTCTAGTGTTCGAGAATGAATAGGGGTATTGAAATGGAGCTATATTGATTGGGTAGGATTATCTATTTTTTTAATAGGGTGAATAATACTATTTTTCCACTGAGCTGCAAAAATGCCTGCTTGATGGAGTTGTTGTAGATGGTCAACAGGGCTCACAGATTGCAGGATGAATAAGTTTGAGAAACCAGCCTGGAAGACCATCAGATCCTGTTCCTTTAGGGCAAATTTTATTAAGAATATAATATACCGTGGAAGATGTAATATAACTAAAATTGTGTGGTGCTGATAGCTTATGTGTGGGTTCAATATAGTTGGATGAACTTGATATAGAAGCAAAATAACTGTTGAATTTATTGGCATCAACTTTGGAGTTAGCGTTTGCAGAAGGAATTTTTCCACGTAGTTTGTTCACTGTGTTCCACATTGCTTTGCTGCCTCTTTTACTATGAGCTAACAAAAGTTTTTTTAGAAGTTATAATGATATTTTTGATTTGATTAGTGATTGATGTAGCTTAGTGTATCTTTCCCTTTCTCATGAAACAGTTTTTTTGACAGAGAAGTGATTTAACAAATGGGTTAATAAATAGAGGATCAGAGGATTTTATAGTCATTAGTTTAAGAGAATAAAACTTGTTAAAGTACTAGTAACTGTAGTATAGAAAGAATCAACAGATTCTGAAATATTATTATATGTTAGGTTAAAGGAGCTTGATGATAAGTAATCAAGACATGCTTATGTTGGTTTGGATGTCGACGGCGATAGGTGTGAATTGAACGTGTAATATTGTTATGAGATGGAGCTACGTTAAGAGACAAAGCAATAACACCAAGATTCTAGAACTCAAACCTGGGCTCACCCAGAAAAATTTCACAGCTTAATAGGCCACTATAAGACACAGGCACAGACATGGTATAATGAAACTAAAAATAAAGTAAAAAGTAAAAAATTACGAAAAGTAAAAGTGAAAATAGGAGTTAACTTTATAAAAACCTCCTCCTCCTCCTCCTCCTCCTCCTCCTCCTCCTCCTCCTCCTCCTCCTCCTCCTCCTCCTCCTCCTCCTCCTCCTCCTCCTCCTCCTCCTCCTCCTCCTCCTCCTCCTCCTCCTCCTCCTCCTCCTCCTCCTCCTCCTCCTCCTCCTCCTCCTCCTCCTCCTCCTCCTCCTCCTCCTCCTCCTCCTCCTCCTCCTCCTCCTCCTCCTCCTCCTCCTCCTCCTCCTCCTCCTCCTCCTCCTCCTCCTCCTCCTCCTCCTCCTCCTCCTCCTCCTCCTCCTCCTCCTCCTCCTCCTCCTCCTCCTCCTCCTCCTCCTCCTCCTCCTCCTCCTCCTCCTCCTCCTCCTCCTCCTCCTCCTCCTCCTCCTCCTCCTCCTCCTCCTCCTCCTCCTCCTCCTCCTCCTCCTCCTCCTCCTCCTCCTCCTCCTCCTCCTCCTCCTCCTCCTCCTCCTCCTCCTCCTCCTCCTCCTCCTCCTCCTCCTCCTCCTCCTCCTCCTCCTCCTCCTCCTCCTCCTCCTCCTCCTCCTCCTCCTCCTCCTCCTCCTCCTCCTCCTCCTCCTCCTCCTCCTCCTCCTCCTCCTCCTCCTCCTCCTCCTCCTCCTCCT
>OX387251.1:3970841-3971841 GCA_947562095.1 Branchellion lobata | reverse complement strand
CAAGCATCTTTTCGTAAATCCTCTCCGACTTCCCAGATTATTTTGGAAAAATATACTTTTTTGCATTTTTCTTTTGTTTCAAAGGCCCAATATTAGGCCTGTCATAGCTTCGTTAGGAAAGTTTTAGAAGCAGATTAAGCACAATTTCATGCCCGAATTACCCTTCATAACCATCAACTAGCCTATAAGATCTGATGCCCATAATTAAATTTAATCAGGTGCTTCGAAACGTTGCAATGCCACTCTTTTGCAGCCTTTTTTTTTCAAAACTAATTCACTTCTTTGTGAATAATTGAAACAATCCTAAAAAGAAAATTTGAAGGATCTTTATTTACAAAAAAATATTTTGTCAAACAATATCAAGATATATTTTCAGTTCAACCAACATTTTTGTGAAAAAAAATAAAAACGAAAAAAATGTGCCAAAATATTAAAAAAATGAAAACTCACGATTTCCATTAAAGGAAAACGAAAAAAAAAATCACAGCAAGCAAAGATAAGAGAGAAAAAATATAATAGTGCATAGAGAATAGCGAGGAGCGCTTAAATCTGCAAAGAAGGAAGACCATAGTTGAGATGCACCTCACGTGACGAGAATTTTGATCACGCTGGATAACAAAAAGTTACAATGTTGTAAGCTCCAAGTTGTGTGCCT
Source organism: Branchellion lobata (assembly GCA_947562095.1). Lineage (NCBI taxonomy): Eukaryota > Metazoa > Annelida > Clitellata > Hirudinida > Piscicolidae > Branchellion > Branchellion lobata. Next base: position 3,971,186 of record OX387251.1, on the reverse strand, counting down.
ACGTTGCCGAAAAATGTTGGCGATTTGTTTTTTTTTCGTTTTGAAAGTATTTACTTAATTTCTTTTGAGATTTATTCTATTTTTAAAACTTAAATATTTTAATTAAAATCATTTTAGCAGGTTTTTGACAGGTTCTATAGGATAATATTTTGAATTCGAAATTGTAAAAGCAAGACTAAAATAATTAAATTCTTTCCGTTTCTAAGCTAAAATAAAAAAGAAATAATGCTTCTTGCTGCTTAAATTGTCTTTTTTCAAATAAGATCTTTTCAAAAAGATTAGAGTCATAAAAAAAAGTCATTACACTTTTAAAATTTATTTAGAAAATATTTAAAGTGTATTTTA
>OX387251.1:3958341-3965841 GCA_947562095.1 Branchellion lobata | reverse complement strand
ATGAGCCATTTAAATAATTCAAATCTTCTCCCCACCCACCAATCAGCTTACCGTCGTCATTATTCCACTAAAACGGCTGTCACAAAAGTGTATTCAAACATTCTTGGTCCAGCCGATGATGGCAAGCTCTCCCTCCTTTTACTGTTAGACTTGTCAGCTGCCTTTGACTTAGTTGATCACAGTATTTTGTTGGAACGGCTAGAAAGCACATATGGTTTTGATGGTCTCACACTGGGAGGGTTCAAAAATTACTTGAGTGACAGATCCTTCAATGTACGCTGCAGTGGGACAAAATTGGAATTTTCTGACTCTTCAGTGGGTGTCCCACAAGGATCTGTTCTTGGACCATTTTTGTTTTCTCTATACACTGGAGACCTTGGAAAAATAGTTTTGAAATACAAGCTGGGATTTCATCAATATGCTGATGACATTCAAATATATGGCTACTGCAATAATGAAGGCACAGAAGAATTTCAGATAGGAGTGTCTGAGTGTGTAGATGAAATCGCAGCTTGGATGGGAGCTGATTGTCTCAAGCTCAACCGTGAGAAGACTGAGGTGATCTGGTTCTCTTCTCCTCGGAATCTGAAAAACATTCCGAGCTATTCGGTCCGTGTATTAGAAAGCAACATCTTTCCATCAAAATCTGTAAGGAACTTGGGAATATCCATGCATAGAGACCTCACGATGTCAACGCAGATATCAAAAACAATACAGATGTGTTTCACCTCTCTGCGTCAAATAAGATCCCTCAAAGGATGTTTGTCAATGGAATCCTTGAAAACACTTGCATCGGCCTCAGTTTTAAGTCGTATTGACTATGGCAACATGGGTTTAGTCAGCTTACCTAAGGTAGCAACGCAGAGTATTCAATCCATAATCAATACAACAGCCAGGCTCATTACAGGAGTAAGAAAATATGATCACATTACCCCTGTACTCAAGGAGCTTCACTGGCTGAAAATTGATGGAAGGATCGAATATAAAATTGCTCTGCAGATGCATAAGTGCTTGTCCAACGAGGGTCCTGCGTATCTGACACGTGACCTAGTTCCAGTTGCTAATCTGCCGGAAAAACAGAGACTGAAATCGGCAAAGTCAAAGAACGTTTTTCCCAACAAGCACAAGAACAAGCACAAGCTAAAATCATTAGGATTGAAAAGTTTCAGCGTCAGCGGACCTAAGTTGTGGAACAACCTGCCTAACAGCTTAAAATCTTCAAGTTCAACAAAATCATTTTGTAGATCTCTGAAGACTTACCTGTTTAATAAATCATTCCCTCCATCATAATAATAATACTGTTCTTTTTTAGAATTAATTTTTTTTTATTTTCATTTATTTACTTCTTTCATTTTATTTTTAATTTTTCACAATAGTTTTAATAATAGACGTTTTTGAGTGGCTTCGAAACTCTACGGGGTTAATGCCACTATAATAATATTCGTTTTTGTATTGTATTGTATTGTATTATTATTTTTTTTATTTTTTTATTATTAGTTTTATTATTTCTATTTTTATTTTTTATTTTTTGATCATTATTATCATTATTATTATTATAATTTAAGTAGTAGTAGTAGTAGTAGTAGTAATAGGAGTAGTAATAATATAAAAATTAGTAGTAGTATCAGTGCCTACGAACATTTATTGAATTATTTTCATAATTTCAAACAGTTAAATTATTAAACTATACTTTAATGATTGTATAAATTTTCCGTTTCAAGAATTCACTTTTTTATTGTCAAAATGTTGTCTATCTAAAATACCAAAATACGAATTGATTTAAACTGTTTGCACTGTAATTAAAATCAAGTCTAACCCTAGAATAATAAACAGTTTTTACATAAATTCTTAACTGATAAAGAAAAAGCTAGTTTTTTTGACTTTGTTACTGCTCATCGCCGCTGCCTTTCTGGAAAGGCTAAGGGAAAAAACCCTGAAAAATAACTTCAAAAAGATTAGTTCCGGAGAATAAGGCATAAAAAACTTGACTTTTAAGTTGGTTTCAACGGGGAAAACTGCTTTTCTCGATCTGGTGTTGTAGAAAACCTAGGGCAAATCAAGTATTCCTACTTGCTGGCTATCCACTACATTTCTGACCTTCTTCTTCAACCGTCTCAATTCTGTCCTGCCGTTGAAAATTAAGGTTTTAGAACTTAAAGGTGAAACTCTCTCTCACTATAATCCAAGTCACGCGCAGTTCATGGCTTCTAGAGAGCTTAAAGTGGCAGCATGGAACGTTAGAACTTTACTAGACTCTTGAACACCAGAAAGAAGGACAGCTCTGATTGCCAGAGAACTCGGCCGATACAGGATTGACATAGCGGCCTTTTTTGAGAAATGCCTTTGCGGCAAAGGTAAGCTAACCGAAGTCGGAGACAAACAAACATTATTTTGGAGCGGTCGAAACGAATACGAATGAAAGGATGCTGGTGTTGCCATTGCCATCAAAAACAGCTTTGCCAATCAGTTGCTGAAACTCCCATTGGGAATTAACGACCGTATAATGTCATTTCAGCTCCCACTCGGGAATAAAAGGAATCTAACCTTCATCACTAACTACGCACCAACGATGCCGTCTTCAGAATAATAGACAAAGTCTATGAAAAGCTGGACAAGGTTTTAACGATTCTTTTTAAGTCTGACCAAAGTTTTATTCTCGGTGACTTCAACGCAGAGCGGGAACTAACTACGAAATTTGGAATGGTGTTTTGGGAAAGTATAGAAATGGAAAACAAAACGACAACAGCTTACGGCTTTTTCAAATATGCTCCATCAACGAACTCACCATTACAAAAAAACTGTTTTGTCTGCCAAATCGTTAAAAAACGTCCTGGATGCATCCGCGATCTAAACACTGGCATTTCATCGACTATGTGTTGACAATGTAAAAAGATCAAAAAGACGTGAGAGTCACAAAAGCAATGGGTGGCGCCAACTGTTTGACAGATAATTGTCTCATAATTGCCAAACTATCACTCCAGATAAAATCGCCGATAAGACGGCATTGATGTCGAACTCTCAAAAGACTAAATGTTTGCGAATTACAAAACCCTGAAACTGAAAAGAACCTACAAAATGCTTTGGAGGACAATTTTTCTGGGCCTTGTTCAAGTCAGTTTTTATCTATCGAAGAGGAATGAACGTCTTTCAGGGATACTGTACATCTTACTTCTCTTTAAGTGCTTGGAGCACCTCAAAGAAAAAACCAAGATTGGTTTGATAAGAACGATAGCTCTATCAAACTATTATTAAAAATAAAAAATCCCTCTTTTTCAGAACTCCAAAGTGATCCTTCTTCTCAACAAAAACAAAACACTCTCAATCAAGCCAAACAGTATGTTCAGAAAAAAATCCGAAATATCAAAGATGATTGGTTCAGCAGAAAAGCAGATGAAATCCAGAATTTGGCAAACGGAAACAATACGAAATATCTTCACGAAGCTCTAAAGTCGATTTAGAGACCTCAATACACAACCCCTTCGCCACCTTTCAGTGCTGATAACTCAAAACTTATGAGCGAAAAACAAAGTATCATGGATAGATGGGCTGAGCATTTCAATAAAGTTCTGAATTTATCCCTCAAAGTAAATGAAGAAACCTTGGCTCGCATCCCCCAAACAGACCAAAACGCAGAAATCAACGCTTCTCCAGGTGTATAAAAAGCTACAAAAGCCTTCGACACAGTCTGTCGAAGCGGTCTAAGGGCACTAATGAAAACGTTTGGATGTAGTAGTAGTAGTAGTAGTAGTAGTTACAAAAACCATCAACCAAATCAGCAATAGCGAAGCTTTCGGTTCTGACTCAATTCCAGTAGAGGTATAAAAAAATGGTGGACAATTGTTTGACCAACAGACTCACGGCTTTTTCCCGAACCATATGGGAAAAGATTTTGGTTTTCTAGGAAACTAAAAGATGCACAAGTGATTCCAGTCTACAAACGTAAGGGTTGTTTATAACCCGTGATAACTACTGATGTAACACTTTACTACCAATTGTAGAAAAAGTCCTTGCTCTTTTGTTGCTCAATCGTCTTTTCAAACATTTTGAGAACCACGCAATTATTCCGAAGAGTCAATGTGCATTTCGCGCTAGTCGTGGCACCGTAGACGTGACCTCGCCGCGAGACAAGTGCTTAAAAACGTCAGAAGCAAAACAATAATCTACTACTAACCTTTGTTGATTTTTCAAAAGCCTTTGAAACGGTTTGTCGAGGCGGGCTATGGGCATTAATGAAAACGTTCTTATGCCCTGGTGAATTCATCTCGATTATACGCCAATGCCACGATGGAATGGAAGTCATAATCGTATTCAATAGCGACACATCCGAAGTGATTCTAGTTTCAAATTGATTAAAACAAGGGTTCGTTTCAACCCCAAACCTTTTCAGCATGATGCTGAGTGCTACGCTGAGCGACGCTTTTGAAAGAAGGCAATGAGGTTTGAAACTTAATTTTCGGGCAGATGGTGGTCTTTTCAACACCAGTCGTATAAGGGTTAAAATAAAATTGAATACTGGCAACTTTCGTGAGCTTCTGTACGCCGATGACTGCTCCTTCTGTGCATATAAAGAACCGGATATGCAACAAATAGTGAACGACTTTTCGGCAGCATGTGAGAACTTTGGTTTCATCATCAACACTAAGAAAACTGAAGTTATTTAACAATCTGTTCCCGGCAAGCCTCATAAAGATGCGAAAAAAATGACAGGCTTGGAAAGGCTTAGGTCCATGAAGTCTTTCACATACTAAAGAAGTGTCTTTCCCGTAGGATGACAAAAAAACCAAAAAACTAGCCAAGACATGTGCGGTTTTTGGAAAGTTGCGTAAAAAATTCGGGAATAGAGATGGTCTGAGTCTAGCCGCAGAAATTGGAGTCTATAAAGCAGCAACCATTCCAGTGCTTCTCTATATTAGCAAAACCTGAACATTCTACTCCAGACATTTGAAACTAAACCAATTCCATATGAGCTGTCTTTGTATTTTGCTTTGGATAAAGTGGTTCTACAAAACATCAAACAAGGTTTTATTGCAAAGAATAAAAATGCAAACCATCTCGTACTATTTTGAGAAGAACCAGTTAAGATAAACAGGACATGTCTCCCTAATTACAGATCATTGTGTTCCAACGCAGCTTTTGTTTTGAAGATGGAATTAGATCAGCTCATAAACCAAGATTGCGGTTTGAAGATACCCTTAAAACGAACCTAGATAAATATAGGTTCTGACATGACCCAAGATAAATTGGTTCTGACAAAACCCTAGATAAATATGGGTTCTGACATGACCCTAGATAACTAGGTTCTGACACGGCCGTAGATAAATAAGGTTCTGACGCTACCCTAGGTAAATAGTGTTCTGACACGACCCTAGCTAAATTGGTTTTGACACGACCTTAGATGAATTGGTTCTGACACGACCCTAGATAAATAAGGTTCTGACACGACCCTAGGTAAATAGGGTTCTGACACGACCCTAGCTAAATTGGTTTTGACACGACCTTAGATGAATTGGTTCTGACACGACCCTAGATAAATAAGGTTCTGACACGACGCTAGGTAAATAGGGTTCTGACACGACCCTAGCTAAATTGGTTTTGACACGACCTTAGATAAATTTGTTCTGACACGACCCTAGATAAATAAGGTTCTGACACGACGCTAGGTAAATAGGGTTCTGACACGACCCTAGCTAAATTGGTTTTGACACGACCTTAGATAAATTGGTTCTGACACGACCCTAGATAAATAAGGTTCTGACACGACGCTAGGTAAATAGGGTTCTGACACGACCCTAGCTAAATTGGTTTTGACACGACCCTAGGTAAATAGGGTTCTGACACGACTCTAGCTAAATTGGTTTTGACACGACCTTAGATAAATTGGTTCTGACACGACCTTAGATAAATAGGGTTTTGACACAAAGAATTGGAAGCCTTTAGCCTCATACAGAAACAAATGGTGTGAACTGGTTTCAGAAAACATTCAAGCAACAGAAAAGAAGAAACAGGAAGATAGAGCAAAAAAAGGGCATCTAAAGAATCATCAACATCTTTCATCGGTTCAGTCTGTAGTAGAGTCTGTAAGGCGAGGATCGGACTGTACAACCACCAAAGAACTCACAAGAGCCGTGGTCATCTCCAACCTTGAGAACCCACATCGGTAGTAGTATCATTATTAGTTTTATTATATTGTTCTTTTTATTATTTTCATTTCTACTTCGCTTAGTTTTTCCTTCAAAAAAGTACGCAATTGAAAAATACACAATCAAATAAATACACAATCAAATAAATACACAATCAAATAAATACAAAATTTTTTAAAAATTACAAAATTAAATGAAATAGACAATTGAAAAAAATACAAAAATGACTTGAATACACAATCAAAGAGAATACAAGATTAAACTGAATGAATAAACACTGAAACTGAATACAAAATTATACTGAATACACACTTAAACTGAATACACACTTAAACTGAATACACACTTAAACTGAATACACACTTAAACTGAATACACCATTATAGTGAATACAAAATTATACTGAATACACACTAAAACTGAATACACACTAAAACTGAATAAACCATTATACTGAATACACAATTGAAGTAAAAACAAAATTAATTAAATTACACAAAAAAACAAACATTCAATTAAATAGAAAACTATTTAAATACACAAATAGATATGTACTCAAAAAAGATAGTGCTAATAGGTGGTTAAAATTTAACCTCCGAAATCTTCCAAAACCGAAATGGAAGAAATATAAGAGCTATGAAGATTTCAAAGATCAAAACTTTTCAACCTTTCAATCCAATTAGCCTTTTCTAGAAAACTAAACCTTTATTTAACTCAATTGAAAAAGTAATTGAGTTGAATGAGCTCGGAACAATGAATTCGAAGGGTTGCCAGCAATCAAACACATGATTCCTGAAGTTGCTTCACTATTGTGTCAGACTCAAAAAAAGTCTTTATTCAACTGAAGCAAAATCACAAATTGACAGAGCAATTTAAGACATTCAAATCACAACACCAAGAAAGCAATGGCCAAACTATTTTAACATCCAACCACCAAACACAAAAAAACAATACAGATACCACACAGCACTACTACACCAGCATACCAAACAAACAAAAATACACCCCTATCACAACAAACTATAACACACACAATCATAAAAACATAATCAAAGCACCATGCCAACACATCATCACCTTCAGCAACAGCAACACACCACCACACCCACTTGTTTTCGAGGAGGTAGTAATCCTTGGACTGTTCGATGCAGACGCCCTTCGAAGTGATGTGAGAATCTCGTATGATTATTTCTCCATAGCCACCCTGGTAATACTTGCCTCTCCAATCAGCTGGAAACCGACACATGGCCGATGCTGCAGTGTTCATTTTTTGTAATTTTGTTTTTTGTTAATAATGGTATTTGCTGAAATGATCTTTTTGGTCATTTTTGTGTCTTGTGTGATAGTTCATCTCAGTTTT
>OX387251.1:3935841-3950841 GCA_947562095.1 Branchellion lobata | reverse complement strand
ATTTAGAAGCCACGTCTCAGTTGGTATGGGTGGTGGTGTAGGTGGTTGTGTGGGTGGTGGTGTAGATGGTTGTGTGGGTGGTTGTGTGGGTGGCGGTGTGGGTGGTGGTGTGGGTGGTGGTGTGGGTGGTGGTGTGGGTGTGGGTGGTGGTGGGGGTGTGGGTGGTGGTGTGGGTGGTGGTGTAGGTGGTGGTGTAGGTGGTGGTGTGGGTGGTGATGTAGGTGTTGGTGTAGGTGGTGATGTAGGTGGTGGTGTGGGTGGTGATGTAGGTGGTGGTGTGGGTGGTGATGTAGGTGGTGGTGTGGGTGGTGGTGTGGGTGGTGATGTAGGTGGTGGTGTGGGTAGTAGTGTGGGTGGTGGTGTGGGTGGTGGTGTGGGTGGTGGTGTGGGTGGTGGTGTGGGTGGTGATGTGGGTGGGGGTGTGGGTGGTGGTGTGGGTGGTGGTGTAGACGGTGGTGTAGGCGGTGGTGTGGGTGGTGATGTAGGTGGTGGTGTGGGTGGTAGTGTTGGTATTAGTGGTTGTGTGAGTGGTGTTGTTGGCATTGGTGGTGGTGTGGGTTGTAGTGGTGTGGGTGGTGGTGGCAAAGCTAAATGCAGTGCTCTTGGTAGTTTCGATGCTGCGTTGGTACGTTACACAAATTTCAGTCTAATAAACCTTGTCCGAATGAACTTAGCCAAAAAACCTAATCATGAATTTTTTAATGCGTTCTTTAGCCTTATATTCAAAAGCGCTCTTATGGAAACGGTTTTATTCACAGTAGGCTACTAGAAGACTAGGTTTTCGAGGATGGCGTTTATACTTCAGGGGAGCTGACGTTTCCGAAGCTCAAACCTGGTTTTGGCCAGACTCACCTTACAGCGGGATTGGCCAATCCTCATGCCACAGGCACAGACATGGTATAAGAAAAGTTATATTAAAACTGAAAACTGGAAAATTAGAAATAGTAGGAGTTGAAATAGAAATAAAATTGAAAGTCAAATTGATCAAAACTTTAAAGACTAGACAGTAGTAAGTTGGAATAAGCGTATGGAAAAATCGGATATAAAATCTGAGGGAATGAGATAGAGTGTTTTTTTTGTATTCTTTATTGAAGCAAATCCAAACAAACGCTGGAAATGGCACAAAACATGGTGAACAAGCAGAATGAAAGATGAAAAATCAAAATCAACGATAATCGAATGTCATAAAAACCGTCAATTGTCAGTTGCAAGAAATCAAAAACCGAATATAGAATCAAATTTATGAATCTCAAAAATTTTAAATTGAGTCATAGTTTATATTGAATGACTATTGAAAAAGGTTTAATCAAATTAACCAAAATTGGAATGTTGAAATGTTCTAAGAAATTCAAAAACAGAGTTTTCTATTAAATCAAATTACTGAGTCTTAAAATTTGATAATTGAATCATATCTTAAAACCACATAACTTAACTAATTGGAAGTTATTTCAAGTTTTTTCTTTTTTCCTATTTTCCTTTTCAGCCATTTCTCAAATTCGCAAGGAAGTCTATCTGTATACCTCTATTTTATTCAATGCTTTCAGCTCTTGCTCACTTCTTTGCTTTTCATGTTGGCAAACGGTATTCTTGTAAGCGATTGGTTGACGACTTTACAGCAATGTCTTTTTCATTCTCAGCCATTTCTCAAATTCACAGGTTAATCTATCCGGATACAACATTTTTTTGCAATTACAAACACGAATATTATTATAGTAGCATTAACCCTGTAGAGTTTCGAGGCCTTATACACTTGTCTATTTTCTTGTTGAGTAAGTTGGCTAACAGTAGGCGTTGGTTGACGCTTTCACTGCAATGTCTATATTTCAAACGAGAAAATGGCGGATTTAGCAATTTCTCAAAAATCTTTTCAAAATCTCTGCAGTCCGTAAAAACTATAATTCTTGGATAAATTTATTTATTTCTAACTACTATTAGAAACTTTAAATTTCAAATAGTTAATAAAAATAGTTTAAATAAAGTAAATTAAGGTATCCGCTATACACGCTTTCGCGAAATCGAAAACATAATGAAATGAAAAATAATGTAAGAAAAAATGTTGATAATGAAGGTTGACTAAAATAATTGAGGTAGAAGTATGTTGAAGTGGGATCGAGACAAAAAACCAAGAAAACAAAGAAAGGAATAGACTATTGAAGATAAGATTTAAAAAATGAGAGTAATTCTACTCTAATCTAATCAAATCGTTAATGAAGCGCTGATTTCACACTGCTCATATGAGCTCTGCTACGAACAGTTTAAACAAGAAAGTTTTAAAGGCTTAACGAAATGAAAGTAGAGAAGTAATAGAGGTGAGATTGGGGGAAAAGAGTTCCATAGATGGGGTCCTCAGTAGAAAAGTGCCAATTTAGCATAATTACTATTGGAAGGTATTTTGGAAAAATGAAAACAAGTAGATTTCAGTCTCTTACGAGGGAGCAACTTAAAAAAGTCAGTTAAGTAGGTTGGTGAGTGATTATTTTTTATTTTAAACATGAAAATGCATATTTTGGAAACTGATCTTTTTTTAAGAGGCAGCCAGTGTAAAAAGATAAAGGTAGGAGTTAGACAAAAGAATTCATGAGTGTCAGAAAAAAAGCGGGCAGCGCTATTGAAAGCTTTGGTGAGAGGATGTAGCGTGGTCTCTGAGAATCCATAGTATGAAGAGTCACAATTGTCAAAGGGGGACAAAATAAGCAAAGAAACTAGTAATTTGAAGGTTGGATTGTCTAGAAAAAGTTTCATTTACTTGATACAGCAAAGATGTAAGAAAATATGATTTAGCTAGGGATGTTATTTGTGGTATGAGAGGAAGTGAAGAGTCAAAGGTGAAACCTAAACTATAAATGGTGGAAGAAGGGGCGATTGAAAAGTTAGATGAAGTATTAATTGAGAGAAGAGATTTGATAAGTTGAGAAGACTTGCTAAAATATATAAGATCAAATTTCGAAAGATTGAGTTTGAGGAACGTAGAATCACTTCAAAAGATTATTTTACCAATACAAAAACAATTCTAAAAATAGTAAAAACAATTTTAATTGTGGAAATGAAGTAAAAATGTGTCATCATCATCATAAAGTTGACTGAAAAGAAAATGATGAAATAATCCTTGAGAGTTCAAAAGTATAAAGAATGAAAAGAAAAGAACCAAAAACCCTGAGAAACACCAAATGGGAAAAAGGGAAGAGTAGAATGAGAGTTGTTTATAGAAACTAAAAAACTCCTGTTGGATGTGAGAAGAAATCCATTTGAGACAAGAGCCAGAAATTCCGAAAAAAGTTTCAAGTTGCTGAATTAGTAAAAAGTGGTCAACAGTGTCGAAAGCAGAAGAGAAATCTAAGCAAAAAAGGAGGGAGATATCAACCTTGTAAAGTGAAGAAAAGTGAAGGAAAGTGAAGAATCATTATATATTTTAAAAAGTGAGGTTCCAGTACTGTGAAAAGGACAAAAACCAGACTGAGTAGAAGAGAGCAGATTGTTAACTTCAAAAAAAGGGAGAAGCTGAAAAAAGACAACATTTTCCAGAAGTTTAGAAATAAAAGAGATTTTTGATATAGGCCTATAGTTTGTTGGTAGAGAAGGATATATACAAAGATCTTCCAATTATTGGTGTAAAAATAGACTTTTTTTAATTAGAAGGCAAGATTGCTGTAGTTAAAGAAAGATTAATTAGTTCAAAAAATATTTGATAAAAAAAGTAAGAAAATTCTTTGAAAATATTAGTTGGTTTAGGGTCAAGAGAACATGTGGAAAAAGACATTAAATTGATTATAGTAGTTAATTCAGAGAGGGTTATTGAAGGAAAGATTTTAAGAGAAACATCACAGAGTTTTATAAAAATAGGAGAAAATAAATTATCACTTCCAGAAGAAAGAAGTTTGTTAGACATGGTGTTTTGGAAAAGCTGTAGAGAAAAAAGAGGAGATGGAGAGTTTTTATACAATAATTTAGAAAGAAAGCTCTTTTTAAACTTGGAAAATGAGGCAGATTTTATGGAGTCAGTGAGAAAAGGTGGAAGTTTTGAGAAAAAAAGATTTCTATAGGATGATAACTTTCTGCCATTTATTACATGAGGCTGTAGAACGATCCGCCCGGTAGAGTCATTCAAGCTTCCGAACTTTTGCTAGAAAAGCTTTAGCTATCAAACCATGAAGCCTTAAAAGAAAAAAGGTGAAAAGAGAATGTTTTTTTATGGAAAACAGCATCAAAACTTTCAAGAAAAAAATCCTTGATAGCTGTTCGAAAATGATTAGGGTCAGAGAAGGAAAGAGGAACAAAGAAGAAGAGAAAGAAGTTATGAAGGAATCTTTATTGAATTTTGACCAAGGCCTTTCATTAAGCTTAAAGTAGAAAACTGGAAAAGATGGAATAGTGAATGAAGAATTAAGAAGGAAGTGGTCAGAAAAATAACAGATTCTGTAGAAAAAGATGGTTTAGTGAATGAAGAAGAGATTATGTAATTAAATGTGTTCCCAGCAGTGTGTGTTGGAAAAGTAGCATGTTGTGTAAGATTGAAAAAATAACAAACACTATCTTTTTTTTAAGAATAGGGATTCAATTTAATTGTATGAGATTTTTTAAAATCACCCTAAAAAATGGGGAAAATGCATATAAAAAGTCTCAGTTAAAACTGAAAACTCTTCAAGGAAAAGTGGGAGGGAGGAAGTAGGAGGCCTATAAAATAGTGGAATAACAAAAGTGAAATTAGCAAAAGATTTGATAGATGAAAATAGACATTCGAATGTAGAGTAAAAAAATTAATGAAGGTAAGAATCAGCAAATGTAGATTTGTAAAAAAAATCAAAACATAGGAGGAGTGAGAAGAAGAAAAGGTTTTTGTAGGGAACCTAGCCATTTCAATAAAAGAGTAAAATGGAGAAGAAACAGAATGTAAAGACGGTGAAGTGGCATCTTCATGCCATGTCTCAGTTAAGCCTGAAAATCGGTAGAGAAGGAGGTTAAAAGATTAAAAATGTGTAAAAAATTATTGTTAAGTAACCTGGTGTTCAACTGAGAGGTTTAGTTCATCATTAGAAGTTGAAATAGTCGGCTAAGGAAGCGGTTTAATTAATTTACTTCTAGATTTTCCGTGAAAATTATTTTTTTGAAGAAAACGGGACCTACGTTTAGAGGTTATTAAGTTGAGATAAAAAAAATTCTACGTCTAACAAGACAAGGTGGGCGAAAAGGAACGGAAGAAAGATTACGAAGAATGTCGGGAGAATAAATCATTGAAGATTTTAATTTAAAAATATATATTTCAAACCACTACTTTAATCTGAAAAAATGAAATATAATGAAAAAATTCAACATACAGTTTTCGTCTAAATTGCAAGTTCAAAAATAGTCCGTAGCAAAAACAGTCGTTAGTCATTCTGCAAACCAAAGACCATTCCATAATTAATGAGCATTCCGCTAAAAACTGCTTAAACAGATGAGTTTTGAGAGTCTTACGGAATCAAAGAAAAGAGGTGAGAAATGTGAGGTTGAAAATACTTAAATCAAAACATGCTGTTTAAAAATATAAAGTTCAGAAAATATTCATTTCAGTTCAAATAGGAGCTAATGATTTGGCATACGTGAAATGTAGCAACCACTAAAAAACAAGGTATTAAAAACGTATTTGAATACACTAAGTAATTTTTTTTTCGCATCTTATTGTACGTTTCGACGGTTTCATGGCGGAAATTTCACTAGTGTAGGAACTAAAAATATATTAGTGTTCTTTTTTTATTTTTTTCTACAAATCGCAATATATTCGTGATCGATAAAGTAGAAGCGCTCTGTGCATAATATGAGTCTTTTTTAGAACTACAAGACCCTGCACGGCACGTAGGGAGTTTATGAGATTCGGAATCCGGGCTTGATGCACATAATTTCTCTTATGGCTTTACATACTGAAAGAAAACTTACACCAACACCCATTTTCAAAATGTGGTTGGTTGAAATTGTAATTATCTTCATTGATTTGTCTATATTGAAAACCTTTGGAAGGTACTTTAGAATTTTCAGATTTATTCTCATCAGAACTTGAAAGAGTATGAAACTTTCAAGCGTGCACCAACTTATTCAATAAGAGACTTCAAAAAGAATGTTCGAGAATAAAACTAGAAGAGCTACAATCCAGTCATAACGTATATATTGAACAAAAAAATCAATAAAGTATGAGAAAGCTGATGAATAAAAAAATAAAGTAAAAAAAAAGATTTAATAGCTGTGAAAAACATCAAAAAAATTAGTGACCATAGCGGAAAATGAATACATGGTTGCTTCATAGGAGAAAAATCTAGGAACTAGTGGCAGTAACTGGAAATATGGTGCTAGGTCAGAAATGGGACGTTGCTAGATCAAGAACAATACAGTAAAAAACACTACTGATTTTTTACTAAAAATACTGAAAAGGTGATGAGACAATAATGAAACAATGATGATGATGTACCAAAACAGCACCATAACTAGAGCAGTCCTATAACAGTAATATGACACAAAAAAGCGTAGCTATATATAACTTTTATAAAAGCAGGCTTGAGAAAGATGAGAATTGCGTTGGAACGAACTGATTGATAATTAATGCACTTGGCGCCAGTGAGTCTGGTTCAATACAAGCCTTCTTCGTCATAAAAAGCCCTGGTTTGAAGAGTTCAAACAGGACCAATTTTTGCGTTATGCAAGTTGTGGGAAGGTTCATGTACTTTGTTACCGTATTAACCACGAAATCTAAATCAAAAGAACAACCGAAAAAACCAGGGCGACTAAATCAACGTGAGCAACTGAGTAATGCAATATAAAAAAAGGGAAACAGATCAAAAGGAATCAAAATAGTTTTTTTGAAAACCCCTCATCGATGGAGGAATAAAGAGATTTCATGTGCAGAGCCGAAATATTATGGCGGAAATCAGTAGATAACAGAAAGGTTCAGATAAGACGTTCATTAAATAATTCACGTTTGCAGTGGAGCAACATCAATAAGATAGCCATTGTGAGGACAGCAAGCTGTAAATAAGGCATAAGCAGGCTATTTTGGTCCTATTTTTATATATGTTCAAGTCATTTTTTGCAAAAATATTTATTATAATGTAATAGTTTCATCCCGTGTATCTTTTCTTTTTGCCATGTTCTTTTCCATTGCCATTGTTCATCTGCTTGTTTTATGGACGATATAGCAAAGACTGTGGTATTAAGTCGTGAGCAAATGTTGTTTTCAGCGACGCAAAGAGAAACCAAACAGAAAAGTTGTCTTTTAAATAATACTCTACGTTGTTTTTCATTGTGATGGGATGCAAAGACCAAATGAATGCTTTCTTAGCTAAAAACAAAATAGAAATTTGGAAAAAAATAAATAAGTTGTGAAACTGTTTCGGGTCAAAAAAACTTCACAGTTATTTAAAAAAGTGAAATGTCAAAACAATTTGAAGAGCATTTACCAATTTTTTCATTTTACATCAGTGAATACAAACTAAATTTGGCGACTTATCCTTGTTAAGAGACTAAGGCAAGGATCGGACTGTGCAGCCACCCAAGGACGCACAGGAGCCGTGGTCATCTTCAACATTGAAAAACCCACATCATCATATAATCATGAACTCTCTTTTGCAAATTAGTCAGAAAACTTGAAAAGATTCATGAAAAATTACAGTAAAATATAAAAAAAACACAAACTTTTGCAATTTTGTACAATAAAAGCCAAAACAAAAAAACAATAATACAACATAATAAAATACAAAAAAACCCACACAAAAATTACAATACGCAACAAAAAAACATATTTCAAACAAATGTATACAACATGATACAAAACAACACAATAATGTACGAGGAAAAAACTGATAATAAACATAAAGAAAAATATTAAATGGTCTTAACCATTGAAGTCTCCTAGTTTAGATATTATTTCCGTGCAATTTGGAAATCCTTGAAAAAAATATTTGAGAAGTGAACAAGATGACTTTTGATAAGTTTTGTGAACTTTCCGAATCATTTTATTACGTATCGAACCATTGTGACCTTGAATTTGATTGTTTCTATTTTTTTTATTTTACGTAAAATTAAAAAAAACAGAATATATACTTTTCTGTTAAGTTTAATGATACATGGAACTAAAAAAGGTTAAAATTTTCAAAATACAATTTTAAGAAAATAAAAACATCACAGACATGGCTATAAATGTTGTTTAACGATAAAAAAAAGTCTCAATTGTTTGAATGTTACAAAGGGACAATTATTCTGAAATAGGGAAGTAAAAATGAGTAGAAAATTTAACGAAAAAGATGGAATTTTTGAGAGTGACTATTTTTCCTATTTGAAATTATCAAAAGATCAGAAATTAATTCTTTAACTAAAGAAAATTGACATTTTAACAATAAATTAATAAAAAAAGATTTTTGAATTATTGAAAGGATTATAATTCCCAAAAGGTTTGATAGTGAATAAATACTTCTTTTCAAATTTTTCAATTGATTTACTAATTTTAATTAATATTTCATTGTGTTTAATGTTTTTTCAACCTTTTCTTTCGCGATTTGTTCATTTCGTAGGTTCAATGCCGAATTTTATGACTGATAACATTCTGTTCTCGTATATTTTAATGTTTTCTTTTTTAGTTCGACTGTTCGCCGTGTTTTTGTAACATTTCCAATGTATGTCTGGACTTGATCTAATAAAGACTTTTAAAAAAAATTCCGATTTCGCGAAAACGTGTATAGCCGTTACTTTAATTTTCTTTATTCAAACTATTTTTATTGACTATTTGAAATTTGAAGTTTCAAATAATAGTTATGAATAAGTTAGTTCATCTAAGATTTATAGTTATTACAAAGCTTAAAGAGATTGCCGAATCCACCATTCTCTCGTTTTGGAATACAGACATTGCAGTTAAATCGTCAACCAACGCCTGAATAAATACTGTTTGCCAAATTACTCAACAAGAAAGTTAACAAGTGTTGAAAGGAATTGCAAACATTTGTGGTATTCTGACGGACTTGTGAATTTGAGAAATGGCTGAAGAAGAAAAAGACATTTCTGTAAAATCGTCAACCAATCGGCTACAAGAATACCGTTTGCCAACTTAAAGAAAAAGTAAGTGAGTGTTGAAAGCCTCTAAAGGAAATGTGTTATCCAGACAAACTTCATTGTGAACATAAGAAATGGCTGAGAAGGTAAAATAAAAGAAAAAAAGAAAAAACTTGAAATAACTCTGCAATAGTTATGTTATGTGGTTTTAAGATATGATTCAATTCTCAAATTTTAAGACTAAGTTCTTTGATTTAATAGATATTTCTGCTTTTGAATTTCTTAGAACCTTAACATTCCGTTTTTGTTAATTTGATGAAATATTCTTCAATAGTCATTCAATATAAACAATGAATCAATTCTAAATTTTTGAGATTTATAAATTTGATTCTATAGTCAGATTTTGATCTCTTGCAATAGATACTTGAAAATTCTTATAACATTCAGTTATTGTTGATTTTAGTTTTTTTTCCTTTATTTTGATTGTTCACTATGCTCTGTGCCATTTTCAGCGTTTGTCTGGATTTTATTCAATAAAGACAATAAAAAAAAAGTATAGGTTATTAAGAACTTTGAAGTTACTAAAAACTTTTTCGAAAAATGATAAATTCTTTGAAAATGATAAAATAATTTATAACATAAAAAGTTTTGGGAGTCGATTGATGTTGCAACTGAGTGAACAGAGGACAACACCCCTGTGAAGTGGATTTGATTTATTGTTACTACACTGAGGTTATCATCTTTTATATAATCTCTTTTTGTTGTTTCATATTTTTTCAGATTTAAGCTGTTTTTTCAAAAAGATTTTCACAACCCCTAGTATTTTTGAGGATTTTTAGTATTAACAATTGGCCATTATTTTTAAAAAAAATAATTATTACATTTCATTTTATGAGGTTTTTCGGTTAGGGAAAAATGGCCAACTCATTCTA
This sequence comes from Branchellion lobata, assembly GCA_947562095.1. Taxonomy (NCBI): domain Eukaryota; kingdom Metazoa; phylum Annelida; class Clitellata; order Hirudinida; family Piscicolidae; genus Branchellion; species Branchellion lobata. The sequence goes on along the minus strand of OX387251.1, from coordinate 3,940,903 downwards.
TGTTTTTTCCACTGGTTAGGTCTAGAAAAAAAAATTTAAATATGCAAAAAAACTTTATACTCTCATTTCTATTTTTATATGTTTGAAATAGTTTATCAATATGATTTATTATAATTCAAAATTTAAAAAATAAAAATTGATATAATTAAACTTTTAATTTAGAGTTGTATATTTTATTCAACCAATTACATTTTGAAAAAAATTAGATAAAAACTATACTATTCCAAAACATCAAAATGTCAAGAACAAAATGCAATAAAACTCAAAAACAAAATATATTCCAAAGACCCAAAAGACTAGTTTCTTAAAATAAATTGTATGAGATTGAGGTTTAATGACATGAAACAGGGGACCTACAGATGATTAAGAACATATCAACTAGAAAAAATCAAAAAAAAATTTGGAACTAAGTAAATTAAAAAAAGTCTGAAAAATAGTAAAAACATTTGTAAAAAATATGTAAAAATTATTAATCTAAACAAAATTATGATGATAAATATAAATGTGACAAATTAAATAATTATTGAAAAACTAAGCGATGAAAAAATAAAACAAAGGGGTAGGACAACAAAAACATTAAAAACATAATTCTTTTAAGCAAACAATTGTTGCATAAAAATACTGCGGAAAGCTTTTGACGTTTCAATGTAAAAATATTTTTTAAAATGAAAATTCATCCTAGTAATTGGATCCTCTTTGAGTTACTTCTTAATTCAAACGGATGGAGTGAATCCAATTGGCTTTCTTGATGTGCCTTATCATAAAACTAACAAGGTTGAAATTTTGATAATACTGTTTTTAAAGCATAACTATTATTTCGTAAAATCATTTTCTCAAAAAAAGAAAATAATAGATCCAAATTCATTTTTCATTTTTTAAATATTAATAGCAGAAAAAAAGATGTTATAATTATGAACATAAATGGGCTTATTTTGTATAATAATGGGCTTGGTTGTGTTGCTGGCAAGTTTTGATAGACAGACCTTCTTCTGAATATATTCTTTACAAGTACAGCGGTTGATTTATGAAGGCAATCAGTTTGTTGCAATAGCTCCAGCACCCTTTGTCTTCTTTACTGCACCATGTGTGTGTACGTGTGCGTGTGTGCGTGCATACGTGCATTTTAACCCAAGCAAGTCTGCGTGTTGATGCAGACAATTTTTCACTCTATTAAATTGTGAAAACCATTAAGTATTCAGGCGTTAATAAAGTGCAGCACAGATTAAAGGCTCTTGGTACGCACGTGATGTTTTATAAGCTTCTTACCAAGCTTTTGTGCGGAAGTTCTTTCAGAGGCGCCTGATCCGCCATTAATATTCTTTTGATACTCTTCTTACGCAAGCCTTTCTGAACACACACGCAATAAGGTGCCATTAATAACCAGCCAAAACTTGCCCCAGGATATGAAATAGGTGTTATATCCAAAACCAAATTTATTTTTAACTTTTGAATATTTTTATTAAATTTGTTCAGGGAAATTGACGAACTTTAGCTTTGAAAATTTAGAAAGTTATAACATGATTTTGTAATTATAGTTTTATATTTTCAATTGAATAAAACCTATTAGTTGAAAAAATACCATATGGGCGTATTTGCTATTGAAAGTATTTGAAAACATTGAGGAAATATTTATATAATTTTTTAAAAACGAAAAATCCCTCCAGAAACAAATTATTTGTAGCAATAGCACGCCCAAAGCATATAACATAATCACCATAAGAGAGTTGAAAAAGTGAGACCTAATGAGCAAAAAAAAGTTGAAAATGGTATAAAAGATGAAAACAACTGAAATTAAACAGATAAGAAATATATAAAGAAAAGATTGAAAAAAAACAGAAAGAAGGACATGAGGGAAAGAAAACAGTGAATAGAATGAATCAAATAAAAAAATTATTATTAAATAAATGAGTAAACAAAATTGAAAAACTTGAAAAAAAAGAAGGAAAAAATGAAAAAAAAGGAAAGAAGGATGAAGGGAAGTTGAAGGGTAACGAATGGTAGATAGAGGGAATGTGGAAGTTTGCGAGACTGATGGCTGTGGTCTAGTGATCAATGAATAGTGATTGATGTATGCTGATAAATGAAACATTTATGTGAAAATTAATAATCATATGCATCATTAGTGACTTTGTGTCGTGGATATTCAAAAAAATATACTTTGTTTAGCTTTATAACTTGAATCACTCAAAATAAAACCTTCATTTTTATTTGATACTTTCAAACAACTCCAAAAACAAAATTTTGAATTAAAAACAGAGCTGAACTGCCAAAGATTTTTTTAAAAAGCCTCAAACCATCTTTTACATCGATAAGGTCTTTGGTTAGCAGCATTACATACGTCTGTTTTTGATACAGATTTGTTTTTAAAGTTGCGATTTGGACGAAAACTGTATGTTAATTTTTTTAATATATATATTTAATTTATATTTTTCATCATTTTCAAATTTGAGTACTAGTTTTGAATATATATTTTTTATTAAAAGTTCAATGAATTACTCTGCAGACTTTCTTTGGAAATTTTCTTCTGTTCCCTTTCTCCCACCTCGCCTTGTTAGACTTGGAAGTTTTTCATCTAAAATTTCTAAATTATAAACGTAGGTCCCGATTTTTCCAAACTAATACTTCTCACAAAAACAATGAAAATAAATTAACAAAACCGCTTCTTTACCCGATTCTTTCAAATTCTAATAATGAACTAAACCTTTCTTAAGTAAACACCAGGTCACTTACCAATGAATATTCACACAATTTTAATCTTCTAAACTCCTCCCCTATAAATTTTTCAGAATTAACTGAGACATGGCATGAAGATGCTGTTTCACCCTTTTTACTTTCTGGTTCTTTATATTTTATTGAATTGGCTAGGTTTTCTACAAAACCTTTTTATTCTTCTCACTCCTCCTATGGGGACATTCTTTGTTCTATAAATCTACATCATCTGCTTCTAAGACCAACTATTTCTTATAATAATATGCATTCTTATGTTTATTTTCGGTACTCAAATCTTCTAATTTCACTTTTTTTGCACTAATTTATGGGTCTCCTTACTCCTCCCTCCTACTTTTTCTCAGAGTTCTCAGTTTTAACTGAGACTCTTTATACGAATTCTTCTCTTTTTTTTAATTTTGGGAGATTTCAATATTTTTCATAAAAATAAAATGAATCCCTATTCTTCAAAACTAGATAATATTTTTAGCTCTTTGATATCACACAACGTGCCTATTTTTCGACACGCTTCCGTGTAAAATCTTGATGATCTTTTCTTCTTTCACTAAACCATCCGTTGATGCTGAATCTGTTATTAATTTTTCATTTATTTTTCATTTCCCATTCCATCTTCTCCAATCCCGCACTTTAAGATTAAAAAAAAGTCTTGCTCGAAATGTATTAAAAATTCATTTATAAATTCTTTCCCCAGTCTTCTTTTGATCCTTTTTCTTTCTCTGACACCAATCATTTTTAAACAGCTTTCATTGATTTTCTTCTTGAAAGATTTGATGCTGTGTTCCTTACAACGACTTCTTTTCTCTTTTTTCTTCTTCCTAGGTTTCATGGTTTGATAGGTAATGCTTTTTTGCCAAAAAAGCTGTTTGGAAGCTTAAACGACTCTACCGGATAGATCGTTCTACAGCCTTATGGGACAAATCGCAAAAAAGTTATCATCTTTTATAAGTCTTTTTTACTCTAAGCATTTTTACTTTCTTATTGATTCCGTAAACTCTACTTCATCTTCCAAGCTTGAAGGGGGCTCTCCTTCTAGATTATTGTATGAAAACTCTCCACCTTCTCTTTTTCTCCACAGCTTTTCCAAGATACTATGTCTAACAAAATTTTTTTTCTTGTAATGATAATTCATCTTTTCATTTTTCTACAAAACTTTGCGATGCTTTTCTTAATAAATATTGAAATATTTCATCATTTTCTTTTCAGAGTCAACTTTATCCTGATGACTCTTACATCTTTATTTCATTTCCTATATATAAATTACTTTCTACTATCTCTAAAACGTTTTCATTTATTATCAAAATAATCTCTAGAAATGAGTCTATGTTTCTTGAACTCAATCCCTTGAAATTCAATCTTACATATTTCAGCAAGTTTTCTCGCCTTATTGAATTTCTTCCTTCAATTGATATTCCATCGAACCTCCTATAGCATTTTTTCCACCATTCATAGTTTAGGTTTCACCTTTGATTTTTCACTTTCTTTCATACCACAAATAAAATCTGTAGCTAAATTATTTTTTTTATTTTTTCCATACCAAGAAACTGAGTTTTTTCCTAGACAATCCAACCTTCAAACTACTAGTTTCTTCACTCATTTTGTCCCGCTTTGACAAGTGTAACTCTTTATAGGTTTTCTTTGCGTCAAAAATGATCCATCAAAGGATGTTTGACAATCGAATCTTTGAAAACACTTGAATCAGCCTTAATGTTAAGTCCTGTTGACTATGGCAACATGGCTTTAGTCAGCTTACCTGAGGTAGCAACGCAGAGTATTCAATCCATAATCAATACAACAGCTAGGCTCATTAAAGGAATAAGGACATATAATCACATTATTTCTGTACTCAAAGAGTTTCACCAGCTGAAAATTGATAAAATAATTTAATTTGAAATTGCTCTGCAGATGTACAAGTGTTTGTAATGAGGGTCCTGCGTATCTGACACGTGAATTATTTTCAGTTGCTATTCTGCCGGAAGAACAAAGACTGAGCTCGGCTAAATCAAAGAATGTTGTTCCCAACAAGCACAAGCTTAAATCATTAGGATTAAGAAGATTCAGTGTCAGCGGGCCTGAGTTGTGGAACAACCTGCCTAACAGCTTAAAATCTTCAAGTTCAAAAAAACCATTTTGTCGATCTCTGAAAACTTACCTATTTAAAAAATCTTTCTCTTCATCATACTTATAATAGGGTACTTCTTTTTTAGAATTTATTTTATTTCATTTTATTTATTTCTTCAATTCTACTTTTAATTTTTTACTATAATTATAATAATAAGACCTTTTGAGTGGCCTCGAAACTCTACGGGCTTGATGCCACTATAATAATATTTGTCTT
>OX387251.1:3913341-3925841 GCA_947562095.1 Branchellion lobata | reverse complement strand
GACCATCACTTCCATCATTTTTCAAAAAGCTGCCTTCTTCAACTTCTAGGAAAATCAAGAATACTTTTCAACAGTGCATTGTAAACTTTCAAAGCTTCATCAACCTATACACCAGCCCATTTAAGTAATTTCATCAACAAAAGCCAAATACCAAAATAAACCGTTCTTCTACTTCTCCACTCTTCAAGCAACAATCTATCATAATTAAAATATTAAAACGACCTCTCAGAAATGCTTTTTCAAATATCTGGAACTCTTTAACACCAACGATACAAAATTCCATTTAAATTTCTCTTTTTAAATTTGAACGTAAAACATTTTTTTGAACTAGCTTAAAATCTTTAATAACTAATTTGTCTTGAAGCCTGAACAGGGGCGCCTCATTTGCTTGTTTTCTTACTTTACAACTTTTAATTATTAATAATATTGTTATTGAAAAGCTGAATGGGAAAAAGGCAACTGATTTATGAAAAAATAGTTTAATGTATGAGTGAAGTGATGGCGCTGCAATGAATTCTTTTTAGTCGGTTGAGCGCCTGATAGCACTACGTGGAGGGCGGATTGGTGTGATGGATGGGAGTGGATGTCGAAGCAACTATCCAGTGGTACTTTACAGGGATTAGCCTGTAGCGGCAATTGATGAATGCCGTAAAATCGTGAATTGATAGGAAGTTCCAAAGATTTTTTTATAATTTGGAAAGTAATTCAAGTCCAAAAAGTGTTTGAATCAGTAAATGAACGTTACAATAATTATGAATAATAAATTCAATTTGTAAAGCGCCAAAGCAAGCAACTGATTGACTTCAGTTATTTTAGAACTGACGTTGAAGTTTCTATATGAAGTATTTTGTTGAAATCCTGACGCGAGTTGATGGAAAAGTTTGAAGTATGTGTGGCGAAGTAAACACCGAAGGTGAAAAATGAATGAATGGATGAACATAACTTTGAATTTATTAGATGCCAGAAGGAATACATGCGTGATTGAATCAACTATGAAATAAGAACTGCTTCTGTAGATGTATTCATGATTAGATTGTGCAATGAAGTGAATGATAGATGGGAAGATGAAATGAAGGTGGATGAATCAGTTTCTGGACAAACAAATGACTGAATGGTCAAATGGTTTGATAAATAGCCAGATAGAATGAATAAATAAATAAATTTTGGTCACAATAGATGAATCAAGAAATTAATGAAAATATACATAGAAAATATGGTGATTAGACTTATAAACAAATTTATGAAATAACACAAGAGAAGATAGGTGAATAAATAAACTAATTGAAGCAGATGAGCAAACGTCATGAAAAAAGGAAGTCGAGAGGGTAAGAAGATGGATGTTAAGCTGCAGCAATTAGTCTTTTATCTATCACTCAAATCCAAAAGGATTTGAGTGATAGAAAGGCTAACACTTTAAAATCTAAAACAAACGTTTGGTCAAGTATTTACACCACTGAATTTTAGTCATACTTAACACAACTTAAAACAAAACTTGCGTCAAATTTTCAATTGATTACATGAAATCAAATCCAGTAACAAAGTGTCAATAACAGTCAAAATAATTGATAGTCTAAGTAAGATGAATTCTCATGTTACTGGAAATCTAAAGTGGAAATTGAATACGAACTCGACTTCAAATCAGAATCAAATCAGTTATGAAACTTAAGAATTTAATCATAACTAAACACATGAAAAACAAACATATAACGGTAAAATTAACCGAAACTGTTTTTTTCAACAAGAAACCTGAATGGAAATCAAAGGCAAAAACTCTCAATGAAATCGATTTAATAAACACTATTTTTTTTTTGAATTACAGCTCATAATCACATAAAAAACTATTTTAAACTATTTTAACTTTTTGGAAATGTTAAAAAATGTAAAAATTAATATAGGAAAACAGTCAAGTTAACCAAAATTATAATGCTACAAGAAATCTAAAATGAAAAATAAGAGAAAAATTGACTAAAGAATCAAGTGAATGAAGCTTAAAATATAGAATTTAATCATAACTCACAATCAAATCGAGTATGTGTTGTTATTTGTTATTGTAAGTATATTTGTGTTTATGAAGAACGGCCATACACGCTTGCGAGCGATTGGAAATTGTTATTACGTAGCGGAAATGTAACGTTTATGCAAGCCTCAGAGTCGTAGATGCGATCCAGTGAATCTTCTTTCCACAGTATTATTTTTCAATTCAGAAGTCTAAAATCCATTTTCATGGTGCCACTATAATAAACATTTTCCATTGTCCTCTTGCCTTGCATTGCAACTTTGTGGTTTATTTCAATATATCGAATCATGTTGCATTTTTTTTATTTTTTGTATTCAATTTTATTATTTTGTATTATAGCAGATTACTTTGCATTCGTCAAATTGTATTTTGTTGAATAGATAGTGTTTAAATATTGTAATTATTTTCTACTGAATTCATGTATATGTAAAATAAGCAGATAATGAGACACATTGTATCGAATTGAATTTCGTGTTCTGTGAGGCATTGGAATGTAGTAGAAGCATTCAATGAAGAGCAGTGAAGCCTTTGATAAAAAAATGGTTACAAATTGTTGTTTTAAGATGACCCGTGATAAGAGACCGACATGTTTAACAGTAGGTTAGCAGAGATTAGACGAGCAGCAGTATATCGAGCAATGTAATGAGGTCACAACGAAGCCTTAAATGGGGGTTACAGGAATGGACAAAATGCAGGGGCTCTGTAAGCTAAATGCGTGGTGAAGGACGGAAAAAAAAAGAGAAGGCAAAGAAAGATAAGGAAAAGAAGTAAATATGGAAAAGGAGAAAAAAAAGGAACGGAATAAAGATGAAGAGAAAAGAGAGAGTGAAAAATAGCTGAAAAAGTATTGATGATATTTTTACGTTATAGCTTTGAATTGAACTATCAAAATAAGAGTTCGTTTGTTAGTCCTTGCAAGTGGACAAACAGAAGTGGGAAAGGAACAAATAAGGGGGAAAGGATTAACTAAAACAAAGAAGGTATTTGTTTTGAAAGCTATGCAAAAATAACATAATGATTGGAAATGACTAGGGTAAAAGAGCAAGAGTGTAAAAATGATTTACAAAAATATATTTATTCATGCAAAGAAAGCAGGCAAAACAAAAAAAAACGGCAAGACATGAATAAACATAGTTTACAGAATAATGAAAAAAAGAAGCTGTGAAAAAAACAAAAAAAAAAGATATAAAATTGTTTGTTTGTTCAATTTAAATATGCTTCGAAGGCTTTCGCTCATTTTGAAGAAGGTTCATTTTTTTTGGGAAAAATTTAGAAATAAAAAAACTTATTTAATTTTAAAAAAAACAAAGAAATAAACCAATCCAATATGTTCTAGAATCAAAGCTTTCGTAAAGCACCGAAAAAATCGATCATTCTTATTAAAAAGTATTTTATCCCGTAATTTATAGATTTAAGTTTGGAAAAAAGTAAACTGAACAGAGATAAAAATAAGAATATATAAATAAAAAATTGAAAACTTAATTGGTGAAAACAGGTATTACAAAACTTTCGACACTCGGAAGTTACTTTTCTGAACATTCTTGACTCATTTTGTGTTTTAAATTTCTATTATTATTTTATTTTTCATATTTTCATATCTTTTTTAATAATTTTTTTGTTTTAATTTTTTATTTTTAAAATATTTAAAAAATATTTTTCTTAAAACTGGTTTACGAACTAGTATTTGAAAAAAAAATTCTAACAACACTATGAACCTTTGAAAAAAAAGCTAAGTACAATTTTGATAATTTTGTTGAACAATTCTTTTTGGAAAATTTTGACACCTACATTGAAAGCAATGTCATTCTCCGCGTCAATTTTTCAGAACACTTGCAACTTTTTACATAAAACATTTTTTAACTTGTTTTGATTGAAAAAAAAACAAAATAAAATAATATTATTCATGAAAGGATAAAAAATCAAAGCAATGGCAAAAAAAGACTCAAGCTTTCATCACATTTTTTAAATTTACTTCACACACGTAAATTATTCAGACGCGCTAGGTTTTGCCAGTGCCAAAACATTTACAGGTCATTTATTGCTTTCAATGAAATGGCTCATGGACAATCTAGTTATTTTAAGGTGAACGGAAAAACCAGCAAGGTGAAATAATAAATAAATATAATGGAAATTTAAAATCGAAATAAGTACGATGCAAAATAAAGATTTTATGAAGTAATAAATAAAATACAAAACGTTTCAAAAAATGATGGTTATAGTATAAAAAATGAACGTTCCAAAAAACGAGCTTGTAATACAACCATTATTTAACTACCACAAAAAAGCCACCACACAGAATCCCCATACAAAATAAACACCATAAAAAATAAACACCATAAAAAATAAACACCATAAAAAATAAACACCATAAAAAATAAACACCATAAAAAATAAACACCATAAAAAATAAACACCATAAAAAATAAACACCATAAAAAATAAACACCATAAAAAATAAACACCATAAAAAATAAACACCATAAAAAATAAACACCATAAAAAATAAACACCATAAAAAAATAAACACCATAAAAAATAAACACCATACAAAATAAACACCATACAAAATAAACACCATAAAAAATAAACACCGTACAAAATAAACACCATACAAAAATAAACACCATACAAAATAAACACCATACAAAATAAACACCATACAAAATAAACACCATACAAAATAAACACCATACAAAATAAACACCATACAAAATAAACACCATACAAAATAAACACCATACAAAATAAACACCATACAAAATAAACACCATACAAAATAAACACCATAAAAAATAACCAAAATACAAAATAACCAACATACAAAATAAACACCATACAAACAACCACCATACATAGAAGCATTATACATAAAACTATCTCACAACCATGGCACAGAAAGCAGCAGTTGAAACTAGCCACGTTACAGAACAGCTTGCCGACATCTGTTAAAAATTACAACAGAGTGACCTGCTGTGAGTGTTTGTGATTAAGAAAAACTGATTTTCAAGTTGCCTCAAGATCTTTTCATTTTCGCGTGGCAACTAAGATCAGAAATTGCAATGGCAGGAATTTCACTGGTGATTGGGGTAATATTAGAGTGAAGATGATTAAGGGAACAAAAAATTGAAACTGGCTACTATGAGTTTAAAAAAATTCCATTGTATTGTAAAACTTGCAAGAGCTTTGAGCAGTTTTCAAAAACTTATTTGCAGGTTATAGGTTGTAAATAAAAATGTTTACTTGTTATGAGCTATTTGAAATTACATAAGTGTATATGAAAACTTATTTTCAGGTATGTTTGGAAAAAATGAATTTCAATAGCCCACGCTTTAAAAAAACTAGTTTTTACTTTTTTTTCCTATTTTGCAGTTCAACTAGCTTTGAAAAACTGAATTAATTCCATATAAGTTTGAAAAAATTTTTTAAATAAAATTAATGAAAGAAATTTTTTTTTCAATCAAAAGAAGGGCAACTCTTTAGTTGAAGTCTTGAAAAGCTGATGTTTTTCATGAATAAATCTCGTGTAAAGCATGAGAAACAACACTTTTGACGTGTATTCAGACATTTAATGTGAAATAAATTTCTCAAAAATTGTTTTCAACTGAGGCCTCTAGCAGAGGTTTGGAGTTTCATTAAATTTTGTTGAGCGGACACAATAGAATCTTGGACTTCTTTGCGAGTTCCAATGCTTTTCATTACTAAAACCCTTTTGAAAAGCTTTTTTTTCTCATAAGCATTATTCTCTTGATTAAGGACTACATCTTTAATTCCTCCTTTTGTACATTTTGACATCTTTATCATCATTCACTTTTGCATTTCTTTTTTATTCCGGTTATAAAAAGTCAAAACTCGATTTCATAATTAATTATAATAGAAAAATCATTGAACTATCTCCTATCGTAAATTTTCTTCTCAAGATCCATCTTCTTTGTTCTCATCATCCTCATCCTCATCAGAATTTTCATCTTCATCTTCATTCTCTTTCGAATTATCAAAACTATTCTTCTCATTATTTCCCTCTTTTTATTCATCGTTAAACTTTCTTTTCATAATTATTTTTATTTTCTTTTCATATATAATTTTCGGTTCTTATTATCTTCTCCTTTTATTTCTGTTTTTTTCTCTCTTCTTCCTCTTTTTTTTCTTTTCTTCTTTCTACTCTTCTTTTTAAGGATACTTTGGGGTAGATCTTTTTTTTAGATGAAAAGCGTGGAATCTTATGAGGGAAATTTTTAGTGGTAGTGCCAATGTTATAGATAGTGCCGATGCTGGTCTTTCAAAAGTTGAAGATGACCACGGCTCTCCAGGATCCATGAAGTGTTCGTAAAGTTAATCATAGTAGGACAGAATTGTTAAATTCCGTACAAGCACTCTTTTTTTCGGAAACCTCCGTTTTGAACGGCAGTTCAGAATTGAGACAGCTGAAAGAAAGGATTGGAAATGTTCTGAATAGTCAGCAAGTGAAAAAACTTAATATTTTACTAAGCGTTCCACAGCACCTGATTTTGAATTTCAGTTTCAACCGTTGAAGCCAGCTTGACTTGATGGTTTCTTTCGTTTGAACCTCTGTAGCCAATCTTTTTCTTTTTTTTTGGAGATTTATTCTTTTAGCTTCTACAGAAAATTAGTGAGACACAAAGCAGCAGAAATAAGCAGTAAGAAATGAGTAAAAGTATGTATGCCTTCTCATTTGAAGATTTATGAACAGTCATTTATGTAAAGACTATAAAACATTTTTGGGTTTTACTTGGTTTAATTACTAGTAGGATGTGTAAACAAACAACTCGGCCTTGTTTGAGTTAGAATATACAACTTAGTTCAACGGCCTCTTTCTATTCGTATGTAATATTTAAAACAGACAAGTTTTCTTTAGTAAAATCCTAAGCATTTAAAGTGCATATTTTCCAAAAATCATTTATGTATAGTTTATTAATTTAGCCATTTTAAAAAACCGGAATAAACAAAAAGGTTTCGTAAAATAATTAGGTTGTCATTTATATTTTTACACTCTGATTACACAATGGTAGTGGAAGTGGCAGTAGTTAAGGTAGTAAACAGTTTGCACCAGTATAGAAATTTTCAGCATGCCCACTTCGAAAAACGGTAGGCTGAAGGTTCGATTTTCGAGAAAACTCAGAAACGAGTACAAAAAGCTGTAACTCAAATAGAAAACAGACGCCATGTTAGATTGGTTTAGTCCCCTAACAACGAACAAAAAATCATCTGAGCGGGGGCACCTCAGTTGCTTGCCATGGACTTTGAAAATTCAAGTTACTGATGAAAAGTTCATATTGGTAATGCTAGAGGTTAGATTAGTAGAAGAAGTGTTAAAATTAGTGGTAGTAGAGGTAGTTGTGATTGCAGTGGTAGTAACAAATACGAATATTATTATTGTGGCATTAACCCGTAGAGTTTCGAGTAGTAGTAGTAGTAGTAGTAGTAGTAGTAGTAGTAGTAGTAGTAGTAGTAGTAGTAGTAGTAGTAGTAGTAGTGGTGGTAGTATTTGTAGTAGTAGTAGTAGTAGTAGTAGTAGTAGTAGTAGTAGTAGTAGTAGTAGTAGTAGTAGTAGTAGTAGTAGTAGTAGTAGTAGTTGTAGTAGTAGTAGTAGTAGTAGTAGTAGTAGTAGTAGTAGTAGTAGTAGTAGTAGTAGTAGTAGTAGTAGTAGTAGTAGTAGTAGCAGTAGTAGTAGTAGTAAAAGTAGTAGTAGTAGTAGTAGTAGTAGTAGTAGTAGTAGTAGTAGTAGTAGTAGTAGTAGTAGTAGTAGTAGTAGTAGTAGTAGTAGTAGTAGTAGTAGTAGTAGTAGTAGTAGTAGTAGTAGTAGTAGTAGTAGTAGTAGTAGTAGTAGTAGTAGTAGTAGTAGTAGTAGTGGTAGTAGTAGTGGTAGTAGTAGTAGTAGTAGTAGTAGTAGTAGTAGTAGTAGTAGTAGTAGTAGTAGTAGTAGTAGTAGTAGTAGTAGTAGTAGTAGTAGTTGTAGTAGTAGTAGTAGTAGTAGTAGTAGTAGTAGTAGTAGTAGTAGTAGTAGTAGTAGTAGTAGTAGTAGTAGTAGTAGTAGTAGTAGTAGTAGTAGTAGTAGTAGTAGTAGTAGTAGTAGTAGTAGTAGTAGTAGTAGTAGTAGTAGTAGTAGTAGTAGTAGTAGTAGTAGTAGTAGTAGTAGTAGTAGTAGTAGTAGTAGTAGTAGTAGTAGTAGTAGTAGTAGTAGTAGTAGTAGTAGTAGTGGACATGTAGTGGGTGAAAACACGCATAGTCAATTAGTAAGGAAGCCTGAAGCCGATCTTTTCGAAACCTAACTTGACTCCTTATTTTTTTTCTCGCACCGTGTTCGCCCCATTGATTGATCCTCCACTGTAGACCTTCATGGTTTATTGTTATTTGATTTCTACCTTCTCAGTCCCATGTATTTAACGTGTAAACCTTTTTAATTCTTGCATACTTCTATTTAAAAAATCATCTATAAGTTTTTTCGAAAGTTTTGACATCAATCGCTGTCAATTCCCTATTTAATGTTAAATAAACAAAATTTACCAAAAAACTAAATGACCTCCTGTCAAATACCTAATCATGTCAACATTATTTTACCTTTTGTTAAAAATTCAATATCCTACTAATAATTAATTTTTCATAAACAAAAAAACTATTATATAATTAAGCTGAATAAAACAAAAAAAATCTAATAAATAAGCATCGGTTTTTGTAGCATGAAGTTTGATCAGATAAACCTCGAAAAAGAAGCAATCACAGATTCATGTCTGTTCAAAATACCGAGTGGTAATTAGATTTGTATGAAAGTAAAATCCAAATCAAACTTTCATTGAAGTCCAAATATTGCGAAGAGGTTTTTGAGCTGTTTAAATTACAATAAGCTGCTCTTATCTGTCTTTTTTTTCCATTTCTTGCCTTTCCAGTTTAAGGGTTACACTCCATTTGCACTTTTTTCCTAGAGCCCTCAAAACATATTTTCGAAAAAATCAATATGTTCTGGGATGAATCAATTATTTTGACAAACTAAAGAATGTTTGCCTTAATTATATCATTTATTTCGTGATCGTTTGTGAGTAGTGTCTTCATTGCCAAGCGACTTTTTTGAAGAGAGTAGATTGAATTTTTAAAATTAGTTTTCATATTTAAATTTCAACTCTCTATTTTATTACATTTTAGTGTACTTTATTTTACTGTATAGTATTGCATTTTATTGTATCGTTTTAAATTGTCTTTTTTTGTATTGTTTTGCATTGTACTATATTGTATTTCATTGTATTGCATTGTATTGCAAGCTTTCGTATTGCATTGTCTTGTATTGAATTGTATTGTATTATACTTTTTTGCATTGAACTGTATTGAATTTTATTGTGGGCTCTTTTATTAACTTCCATTAAATTTTGTTTTCTGTTGTATCATAACTCATAGTATGCAGTAAAAACATGTGGTTGTCAAAGGAGAGTCATAGCGGGAAGTGAGTAGTGGGCAGAGTGATTACAATGTAACAAATGTGATGCCGCTAAATCATTCATGCTTTGAAAGGGATCTTGGGACTTTGGGAGATAAAACTGTTAAATATTTCATGAATAAGTCTCCATACGTAAGGATTTTATTACCTTTCATTCCCCTGATGGAAAAAACATTTTAGGTCGGAAGCAAGTGTTATAGAGCCTAGTAAAATTATGAGATACATTTTAAATAAAATGCCAAAATAAATTATAAAGTTATGTCGAAAAATTCTTAAATTTATTTTTTGCTAGTTTTTTGTGTTGAATGTGCAAAAAGATATTTTCAGCTTACAAAAACTTTTCGAATTTGCAACAACATCACCCAAAGTGACTCCTTTGACTAACCGGAAATCTCTTTTTATCGCAAATATTTTTTGCTTTGAAAAAATTGACGTTGGGTTTTTTGGATCATAATAATTAATTTTGCTTCAAGGTTTTTTTCCTTTTAGTTGCTATTTTATTCTAACATATTACTTTGCATTTTTGATTTGTTTTTTTCTAATTAAATAAATTTATCTTGCTCTTTATTGAAGTCTGAACGTTCCATTTTATTGGCAATGTTTTTCAAAAGAATTTTCAAAAGTAATTTGAAATACAGTGTGAAAAAGTCATTTGCTAAACTAAGTTACACCATTATATTATTTTTTTCTCTTCTTTTATAAAAAATTTGTTTCAATTATAAGTTTTCAAATAGTTTATCTCAAATTTTCAAATTAATAAAATTATTTTTGATTAAAATCTTATGTGACATAATTTTCAAACTTATGTTCAAAAAAGCAATTTCAACAATTGTAAACACGTATCTTCGAACAACGCTTTATATATTTTCTAGTTCATCTCTCAATTATAGTTCTCGAACATAAAAGCAGGTAATAACTGAATTAAGTCCACTTTGCTGAATTTTGTTGACCTTAGTGTAGTCGAAGTCGTCCTGTGTTCAATGAATTTTGTTTATCTTTTTTATGCTGTCAAAAAATAATATTTCTCTCCATAAATTTATAATCAAGTTCGAAGATGATTACTCAACTTTTACTGATTTTAATTAATTTAATTAAATGCTAAATAAATGACATTTACTTTGTTACATTAGTTCAAAAAAGCAATTGGTCAATTTATTTTCAACTGGAACAATTGTGTCTTTTGAGGCCTATAACGGCGAAGTTGTATAGAATAAAAATTTCAGAGAAAGCTACGCTAATTTCCACGGATATTCTAAATAATCTTTGATGAGAATTTGTATTGAAAATTTTCAATTATATAGTATTTTGAAAGAAATATATTCTACTAAATACATATGTAAGGATCTTAAAAAAAAACATAAATGCATTTCATTTGCTTTGGAATCTTTTAAAAATTTGCTTATAATGCAAGAACTTCAATGATCTGCTTGATGAATGTTGCATCAAAAAGATTCAACTCTATTTCTCAAATATGATGAATTAATCAAAAAAACAAATTAAAAAAACTAATATTTTACAAAAAAATATAAAAAAGTAAAAATAATCTCATTTTAAGGTAAAAGTTGGTTTTTAAATATTTTTGGAAAACTAATACTTCGAATATGATTCGAAATTTTTCGAGTTCTCTGTAAAAATAATTTTTAAAAATATATATTTCCTGAATTAAAAAATATGAATGGAAAAAATTTCATTAAAAAGTAGTTTCAATTTAACTCTAAAAAATATTTTACGAACCAAACTCCTCAATTCAATTATTCCCAACTGAATCATTGCATAGAATTTTTTACTTATTTTTCCACAAAATGTATTCTATGTAATTTATTTTCAATGTTTACAAAACACATTACTTCGCATTAATTCGAATTCATCGTGTAACAAACAAAAAAATTATATTTTTCAACTCTTTCTACGGCAATATTTTCCATAATTTTTCAGTCTTAAATTTTGTTCATTTCAGCATATTTCGCGTCATTCCAGCCACAGCATGCGGCTGTCTCGCACGTGACCAAATGAATGGCATTTGCTGACGTTTCTTCATGACGTCACGGTTTATTTTATTTATTTAACCACATAATTCTCCCAAGTTTCAATCAGTGTTCTGAGGTTCATTCAAAGTTCACTTCAAATCCATTATTTTTGAAAAAGATTATACTCATAGAATAATCAGAGACAGCCTGAACGATGTTCTTCAATATAAAAATTACTTACTTCATAAGTTTCCAATACTAATAAGATGTTTTCAGTCATTATTATATGCAGTGGTTTATAGAGGTCACTGTTATTTTTTTCATTCAAAACGATGCTAGTTTCCACGATTTTTACAAACATTTTTTGATTTCATTTACTTTACTTCATTTTTAATGAGTTGACACTACTAATGACACTGCATCTATAAACCATTATGTTCTATGGAAGACGAAACTGAAAAAATGCAAAATCAAAAAGACAGTAAAATTATTTTTGAATATAAATCATAATTACAGTGACTTTAAAGCGCAAATAAACCTGGACTTAAACTAGATTTGACCACTTCCCAAAACGAGTGGGATTCCATTAAAGAAATTCGGATTTATCTTTTCCAACCTCATTTTCACTAATGTCTGCTCCCCATGCATGCCTTTTTGCCTTCCTCACCATACTTCTCCAACTGTAGCGCTGTTTGAAACCTTTCAACGTGAAATAATCAATTTTATTAATATTTATAGTTCCCATCAAAACTAGTCGGTAATTAGCTTGGAATCTTTATTTTGATTTCTTTTGATTTCTTTATAAGTAAGCATAAATGAGTTTGCATTCAGCTTTTGTTCACCCTCGCCAAAATTTTAACATTCAAACCTTATACAATCTAGCCAACTATTTATATGATCTTTTATCTATCTATCCATCCAGACATCCATCCAACCATCCAGTCATTCATCAATTCATCTAAACTTTTATTTTCAACCAATCACCTCATCAATACACCAAAGAACTCGTTTTATCTATTTTTCCAATCCTTGTTTAAACATTGAATTTTCATAGTATCTTTCTCTAGTCTGT
>OX387251.1:3905841-3908341 GCA_947562095.1 Branchellion lobata | reverse complement strand
TATAAAAAACAGAATGAAATAATGTAAGAAGATTTTTTTTTGTGAAGAATATTTTTATAATAATAATATTATGAGGGAGTTAGGGAGAGGATTTATTGAACAGGTGTGTCTTCAGAGTTCGACAAACTGTCAAACGTCCCTTGATGAATCTTATTTGACGCAAAGAAGTAAGATGTAAAAGAGGTAATATAAATCATTAGTGGTCTTCAATGAAAAAAAGAAAACTTGGAGCCAATTAAAAAGTCTGCCGTCGATTCCAGTTTTATCAAAGAGGGTCATTACACACTTCGCCTTAAGAACAAATCTCGGTCATTAATGCCTCATTCAACTCGCTCATTATAAGCCATTCTCCTGGGGCTTAAATACTTTTTCGCTACCGTAATTTTTATTTTTAACTTTTTAAAGAATATTCTCAATTCAATTAATAAAATAGATGCAAATTTCCTCAAAATCCTATTTCCAAAAAATTTATTTTTAAATTTATAGTGAAGATTTCCCATTTGAAAGGTGTTTCAAAGAGGCATATTTCAACATAATAGTTTTTCCCATTGAATATTTCCTAGAAACGTGAGAAATAGTGTCATCAAGAGAGCTCTACGGAGCCTCAAGTCCTTTTAAAACAGCCATAACTCAATTGCCACCAATCTTAATATTTTCAAAACCTTTCTACTATCTCCGTTATTTCATGAAAAGCCCATAACTAACGATATCTCTTTTATTATCGCTTTTTTTACTCACTGACTCACTAGAACTGTTACATGAAAGTTGCATTTGCTTTGAAATTCTTTGCTCTACAATACAACGTGCCAAACATCCCAGCGTCTTATTCATCTTGTTTGTCACATTTATACAAAACAATACAAACACGAACATTATTATAGTGGCATTAACCCCGTAGAGTTTCGAGGCCACTCAAAAACGTCTATTATTAAAACTATTGTGAAAAATTAAAATTAAATAAAAGAAGTAAATAAATGAAAATAAAATGACATTATTTCTAAAAAAGAACAGTATTATCATTATGATGGAGGTAATGATTTATTGAACAGGTAAGTCTTCAGAGATCTACAAAATGATTTTGTTGAACTTGAAGATTTTAAGCTGTTAGGCAGGTTGTTCCACAACTTAGGTCAGCTGACGCTGAACCTTCTTAATCCTAATGATTTTAGCTTGTGCTTGTTGGGAACAACGTCCTTTGACTTAGGCGCTCTCAGTCTCTGTTTTTCCGGCAGATTAGCAACTGGAACTACGTCACGTGTCAGATACGCAGGACCCTCGTTGGACAAGCACTTATACATCTGCAGAGCAATTTTATACTCAATCCTTTCCTCAATTTTCAGCCAGTGAAGCTCCTTGAGTACAGGGGTAATGTGATCATATTTTCTTACTCCTGTAATGAGCCTGGCTGTTGTATTCATTATGGATTGAACACACTGCGTTGCTACCTTAGGTAAGCTGACTAAAGCCATGTTGCCATAGTCAATATGACTTAAAACTATGTTTGTGCATCTGTGTTGTCAGACTGCTCCAAGTGAAAATTGAAATAACCCAGAATCAAAACCTCTTCATTGTATGTGGCTAGAATACCCAAGGTGTTTTCAATTTTTTTGTAAAACAATGAAGAAGCAGCCCCTGTGCGATAAACAACCAATCCGATGACTGACCTTTGACTGACTGAAGTTTGAGCTTATTCTCACACACAGATGTTCAAAACTGGCAGTTGAAGTTAACTTCAATAGCATTCCTTGGAACATGGAGTTGAAAGCCCCTGCCACTCCTCCATGGTTGGTGAGCAGGGTGTTCACAGACTCGGGAAGTCTTGGCCTTGCTTTCTCGAAGACCACAAGACCCCGGCTCCGCAGCTTACTTATGCTGATTGACTCCGGGTCATGCCATGTTTTTGCCAGAAACATCACATCCATTTTATAGTCCTGAATTAATTCTACCACATCTTCCACTTTATTATTCAGTGATCTCACGTTCTGAAACCCAATTAAAACTGGAGATCCAGTCTTCTGAGCCTGGTGGCATCTTGAGACAAGTGGAATCAGTTCATGGCGGTCTTTATTGTGTCTGGCGCACCTTTCCTTGACCTTCCTACCTGCTCCTTTTCCTCGATAGTGCCACTTCTGATTTCTGCCGATTCCAAGACGATTTATCGCTAATCGGGTTTCCGGAGGCAAGATCACATTGGGATTATTGTACAAAAATAAATCTACCATTCAAATAATTAAAAACCCGTAAATAAAGAAATGCTACTAACCTTGGTATAGCAAAAAATTTATCCGATAAAAATTAAAAAAAAAATAAACTTACGCTTACACCGTCCTGAAATGAGACGATCTAAAGCAACCATTTTTGATGGAAAATAAATAGGAAAAAACTTTAATAAAGTTGAAACTAATAATTGACTACAAAATAAAACATCTATTTTAAAAGTTATTCAGGCTAAAACAACTGATTTAACGAGCTAGATTTTAAAGGCCGCCTTGCAAAATGG
>OX387251.1:3898341-3900841 GCA_947562095.1 Branchellion lobata | reverse complement strand
ATCTCAGTCTCTGTTTTTCCGGCAGACTAGCAACTGGAACTAGGTCACGTGTCAGATACGCAGGACCCTCGTTGGACAAGCACTTATACATCTGCAGAGCAACTTTGTACTCGATCCTTTCATCAATTTTCAGCCAGTGAAGCTCCTTGAGTACAGGGGTAATGTGATCATATTTTCTTACTCCTGTAATGAGCCTGGCTGTTGTATTGATTATGGATTGAATACTCTGCGTTGCTACCTTAGGTAAGCTGACTAAAGCCATGTTGCCATAGTCAATACGACTTAAAACTAAGGCCGATGCAAGTGTTTTCAAGGAGTCCATTGTCAAACATCCCTTGATGGATCTTATTTGACGCAGAGAGGTAAAACACATCTGTATTGTTTTTGATATCTGCGTTGACATCGTGAGGTCTCTATCCATGGAGATTCCCAAGTTCCTTACAGATTTTGATGGAAAGATGTTGCTTTCTAATACACGGACAGAATAGCTCGGAATATTTTTCAGATTCCGACGAGAAGAGAACCAGATCACCTCAGTCTTCTCACTGTTGAGCTTGAGACAATTGGCTCCCATCCAAGATGCGATTTCATCCACACACTCAGACACTCTTATCTGCAACTTTTCTGTGCCTTCATTATTGCAGTGGCCATATATTTGAATGTCATCGGCATATTGATGAAATCCCAGCTTGTATTTCACAACTATTCTTTCAAGGTCTCCAGTGTATAGAGAAAACAACAATGGTCCAAGAACAGATCCTTGTGGGACACCCACTGAAGAGTCAACAAAATCCGATTTTGTCCCACTGCAGCGTACATTGAAGGATCTGTCACTCAAGTAATTTTTGAACCATTCCAGTGTGAGACCATCAAAACCATATGTGCTTTCTAGCCGTTTTAACAAAATACTGTGATCAACTAAGTCAAAGGCAGCTGACAAGTCTAACAGTATAAGGAGGGAGAGCTTACCATCATCGGCTGCACCAAGAATGTCTGAATACACTTTTGTGACAGCCGTTTCAGTGGAATGATGACGACGGTAAGCTGATTGGTGGGTAGGGAGAAGATTTGAGTTATTTAAATAGCTCATGACTCTGCTGAGAACAAGCCTTTCTGAGAGCTTGGACAAAACAGGCAGATTAGAGATGGGTCTGTAGGATGAA
The DNA here is from genome assembly GCA_947562095.1 of Branchellion lobata. Taxonomy (NCBI): domain Eukaryota; kingdom Metazoa; phylum Annelida; class Clitellata; order Hirudinida; family Piscicolidae; genus Branchellion; species Branchellion lobata. The sequence continues at coordinate 3,899,678 of OX387251.1, read as the reverse complement.
GCAACGTTGTGATCAAGACTAGGCTTTTTCAACAGTGGTGTAACCTGAGCCGATTTCCAAGACTTTGGGACAATTCCCTCAGAAAAAGACTGATTGACCATACTTTTTACAAAAGGTAAAATCATTCCTGAAATCTTTTTCAAAAGCCAAGTGGGTATTGGATCAGACGCACACTGTTTATTGGGAAGCCTCTGAATAGCCTTGAGAAGCTCATCCTCATCCACATCCTGGAGCCTACTGAGACCGCCTTCTTGTGCATAAGCTAAATAAATGGGGTTTTCTCTGGCTTGGATTGAGTTCCTCGTTGACTCAACTTTCTTCAACAGAAATATTGGAATTCAACAGGCTGAATTCCGTCAACAGAAGATCACTCTCCTCGACCAGAGACACTAGTAAGGTGGCTCCAAATGTTAGGCGTTTTGTTTTTTGGATCACTGAGTTTATTATTCCAGTAATCTCTACGCTTGTGTCTACACAGTCTTTTGTAGAGTTTCTTCTGACCCAGCCATGCAGCAAAATCATTCTCACTCTTGGTCCTCATGTAGATCCTTTCTAAACTCCTTTTCAGACATTTCGAAGTACGACACTCCCGATCAAACCACGGATCAGAAGGTCTTTCATGTATTCTTACAGTCTTAAAAGGAATCATCTTGTCAAGGATCCCTGACAGAATGGAATTATAAAGGTCAGAAGCTGAGTCCACATCAAGACTTGTGGCAGCTGAAAGCGGAGACAGCTTTATTTCTGAAATAAACTTTTCAGTGTCCAAAAAATTCCAACGTCTAATTTGGAGCTGTCGATAGATGGGAGGTGGTTTGAGCATGGGAGGTGGTTTGAGCATCTCACAACTGCACAAAAGCAGCTTGTGATCAGAAATGCCACTATCAATATAGTTGATGTTGACACTCTTTCTGGATGCTATCACATCAAGCCATCCTCCTTGGTTATGGGTGGGTTGGTTTGTGGACGAATCAAAACCATGGGACCTTAAAATGTTGAGAAATGTTTGTGCATCTGTGTTGTCAGACTGCTCCAAGTGAAAATTGAAATCACCCAGAATCAAAACCTCTTCATTGTATGTGGCCAGAATACCCAAGGTGTTTTCAAATTCTTTGTAAAATAATGAAGAAGCAGCACCTGTGCGATAAACAACCAATCCGATGACTGACTTGGAGCTTGAGCTTATTCTCACACACAGATGTTCAAAACTGGCAGTTGAAGTTAACTTTAACAGTATTCCTCGGAACATGGAGTTGAAAGCCACTGCCACTCCTCCATGGTTGGTGAGCAGGGTGTTCACTGACTCGGGAAGTCTTGGCCTTGCTTTCTCGAAGACC
>OX387251.1:3890841-3893341 GCA_947562095.1 Branchellion lobata | reverse complement strand
AGACTCAAAAGATTGAATCTCAAGTTTTAATTTCTTTCCAGAACGTTAGATCACTCAACTATAATATGGAGGCTTTTTAGAGCCACATAAAAAGATGTGATGTTTATAGCAGTAACATGGCATGACCCCTAGTCAATCAGCACAAGGGGAAGAGTTGGGATCTGACGGTCTTCGAGAGAGCAAGGCCAAGATTTCCGGAGTCAGTGAACACCCTGCTCACCAGCCATGAAAGAATGGCAATGGTTTTCAATTCTAGCTTTCAGAGAATGCTTCTAAAATGTAATTCGTTTGTCAGTTTTGAACATCTTTATGCGAGAATAAGCTCAAGCTCCAAGTCAGTTATCGGACTAACTTTTATCGCACAGGTAACGCATCTTCATTGTTTCACGAGACATTTCAAAACACCTTGTGCATTTTGATCACATACAATAAAGAGGTATTGATTCTGAGTGATTCAAATTTTTACTTGAAGCCGTTCGACAGCACAAAGGCACAAATGTTTTTAAAAATTTTGAAGTCCCATCGTTTTGACATCCAACAAACCAACCCATCCATAACCAAAAAAGTTGGCTCGATGTAATAGCATTCAGAAAAAGTGTTCACATCGACTACATTTATAATAGATTTTCGGATTACAAACTTCTTTATTGCTGGTGCGAGATTATCGAGTCATTTCCCACCTACCGACAGCTCCAAACTGGACATTAATTGGAAATTTTTAGACACTGAAAATTTATTTCAGAGGTGAAGTTGTCTGCTTTCAGTCTTGATGTGAACTCAGCTGCTAATCTTCATAATTTCATTCTGTAAGGGATCTTTGACAAGATGATTTTTTCAGATTGTTAGAATACATGAGAGACCTTGTGATCTGTGGTTTGATTAGGATGGTCGTACTTTGAAGTGTTTGAAAATTATTCTAAAAAGTAACTATAAGAGTACCAAGAATGAGAATGATTTTTACTGCATGGTTAAATCAGAAGAAACTCTACAAATGACTGTGTAGACACAAGCGGAGAAATTAATAGGATAGTAAACTTAGAGATCATAAAAACAAAACGGTTAACATTTGGAGCTAAATTAACAGTATCTATGATCAAGAAACGAGGTCTGCTGATAGAGTTCAGATTGTTGAATTCGAATTTTTTTAATAGAAAGTTGAGTCAGCGATGAACTTACACCAAGCCAGAGAAAACCATTTTATTAAACCCACGCACATAAACGTACCCTCAGTAGACTCCAAAAGAAGAATGAGCTTCTCAAAGTTATCCAGAAGCTCTTCAACAAACATTTTGCCTCTGATGCAATACCCCTTTGGCTTTTGAAAATGATTTCAGGATTGATTTCACCTTTTGTGAAAAATGTAGTCAATCAGTCTTTTTTGAAAAAATTTTCCAAAAATCCTAGAAATCGGCTCAGATTACACCACTGTTGAAAATGCCTATTCTCCATCACAACTTTGCTTCATCATACAGACCCACCTTCAATTTGCTTGTTTTTTCCAAGCTATAAGAGAGACTTTTTCTCAACAAAATCATGGAACTAGTTAAATAACTGAAATGTTCTCACCACCCACCAGTCAGTTTACCGTAGTCATCATTCCACTGAAACGGCTGTCACAAAGGTGTATTCAGACATCCTTGGTGCAACCGATGAGCTTAAGCTTTTCCTGCTTCTACTGCTACCTTTTTCAGCTGCTTTTGATAATGTTAATCACGGTAATTTGTTAAAACGGTTGGAAAGCACATAAAACACATGCTTCACCTGCATCTGTTGTTAGCAAGCCCGCTTTAAAAATAAGTTTCAGTGTTCGATTCTTGGCTAGGCTCAGATTTGAGTTTTAAAAATAGTGGTAACTCAAATAAAGAACAGACGCCATCCTAGAGTGACTTATTCACCTAGTTGCGCCTCAGTTATTTGCCTTGTCGCGTTAAAAATTTGTTATTATAATTTTTTTACTAATAATTATTTTATTTTTCTATTTTTTTAATAATCATTAATATTTAGATTATTGTTTTTATTATTTTTTTTTTCAAATTATTATTTTATTAATTATATTATTATTTTATTATTATTAATAATATTAAGATTTTATTTTTTATTTTATTTTTATTTTATTGTGTTATTATCATTATCATTTATATTATTATTGTTTCAATGACTATTATTATTTTTATTATTATTATTATTATTTTTATAATAATAATAATAATTATTATTATTATTATTATTATTATTGTTATTATTAATAATAATAAAAATATTATTAATATTAATATTTTTATTATTATTTTTATTATTATTTTTATTATTATTTTTGTTATTATTTTTATTATTATTTTTATTATTATTATTATTATTTTTATGTTTATAATAATAATAATAATAATTATTATTATTATTATTATTATTATTGTTATTACTAATAAAATTAAAAATATTATTAATATTATTATTTTTATTATTATTATTATTATTATTATTAATAATAACAATAATAATA
>OX387251.1:3880841-3883341 GCA_947562095.1 Branchellion lobata | reverse complement strand
CAAACAATTCATAATAATATAGTTGCGAACCGACACTGAATTATGTACGAACTTTTTAACACTATCTTACAACCTACTCATAACAATGAAGAGGTATTCTTCTCTGAAACATGAAATATGTTTAAAGTTTCGAAAAGGAATTTTGCTCGTAAAGTTTTAAAATATTTTTTTGAAAGCTTTCCACCATTCAAAATTTAAGGTATGTCTAATTTCGAAACTGTTTGGGTTTGGGAAAACTTTATTTCAAACTTTCACATTACTTTCAAAACAATGGTGGAATGATGCAAACAGTGCTGAAAAAAAAGAAATGGAAGGAGGGATAGAGGGAAGAAGAAAAAAATGGAAAAAGATTAAAAAGAAAGAAAAAAATAGAAAAAATGGAAAATCAATTGGAGAGTTGATAAAATGCTGGAAAAGTTAAAAATTAATTAAAATGTGCAAAAAATATGAAAATTTGTGTAGAAAATGAAAAAAATAAAAGAAAAAGAAGAATTCCAGGAAGGAAAATTGAGCTCATGAAGGGAAGAGGGCTGGTGTGCAATGAGGAACTGGGGAATGCTATACACCAGGGCAATATGGACAGAGTAAGTAGTAATGTACCATATTGCCACGTGAGACCTCGAGAATATGAAGCAATACAAATATATGTGTGTTTAATGGCTTCGAAGCAAAAATAAAAAACAAAGTTACGACCAGCTCGCATATAGTTGAGCAGGCAACTGAGGTGGTGCTGCTGGAAGGCTTTGGAAATTCCCTAAAATGTTGAATTCTTTGATACGTTTTCGATTTATTCATATTTAGTCATGTTACTCAATTAATTTCATTTATTCATCAGTTTATTGATTAGTTGCTCATTTTTTAAACCATAAAGAAATTGATAATTATTTGATTTAGTTGATTGAAAGTTGTGTTTCTATTTTTATTTATTAAAAAAAATGAATTTAATTTTTTTTTGCATAATTTAAAAAAAATTCAAACAAGAAAAATGAAAAAGTAAAAAACACCGTTTTTTTTTATTTTTAACTGTCTGAAGTTTTTATTTAACATTTTTATCTTGATTCGTATGTTTTATGCTGTTAAAAGATGCTGGCAAGACATAGCGAGCAGAGTTTTCACTATAATAAAGAAAAATATTCGATTTTTTCCATTTTTTTTCGATAATTTTAATATAAGGAAATTTTTTCCCAAAATTGTTTCTATACATTAGAGTAAGTATGGATTTTAAAAGTGCTTGTTCATTAATATTTCTTTGGTATTCATTTTAATTGCTTCATTAATTTCTTTGATAATTTTTTTCATCGAAGATGAAATATAAGCATTAAAATTTTTCCAAATAAACTTCAAAACTTGATTTTTTACCAAAAATAAATTTTTGATAAGTAATTTTGAAGTGAAATGATCAGTGAAGACTTTCACTCATTTCAAAATGTTGCAAGCAATTTTGTTTAAACCTGTCCATTCTGAAATTGCTCTTAAGCAAAAAGATTTTTCCCCATTTCAAAAAAAAGTAAAAAGATTTTTTAATTTCACTGCTAATGACAAAATGAGTCAGACTTAATAGAATTAAAAAAAACATATGGATAGTATATTTTTGAAGTAAAGCAATTCTGGTAAAAGAAACAATTTTGAGAGCTTTTCCGAGCAAAACTAATAAAGACAAAAAATAATTTTATCACTATGCAAACACGAAAAACTACAACTAAAACTGGAGAAATTTTATGATAACATTGAATGAAAGGAGAGAATATTATCTAATTTTTTTTTAAAGATGTTCCTATATATTTTTTTCATAAACTCACAAAAAACTACACATATGAACAAACCTTTACTTACGCAAAATCAAACACACATATAAAAACATTCACACACACAAACACAATTTCATAAACGAACACACTAACAACTATATAAGCATGTAAAAAACACTGAAAATGAATTTACATAAACATACTTAACCAATCACACTTCACAACAAAAATAAACAAACACATAAGCAAAGAAATGCACAATTATTAAGAAAAAAGTATTCATATACAAAAAATACAAAAAAACAATAATAACACACACAAACAAAAATTGAAAGGACACATCATAAACATTTTTTCAAAATAATCTAACTTACATACACACACATTTACAATAACACACAGAAATAAAAAAATTTAGACATCCGATTTACATCTGGAATCGCATCAGTTAAGCATATCTAGTCTCGGTTTAACCTCAAATGTATGCGTAAAGGTTCAAATGGGTAAAAAATAACGTAAAGTCAAATAGTTTTTTGATGGTTTGAATGAGCAGTTTGAAAGAGCAGTTTGAAAGAGCAGTTTGAATGAGCAGTTTGAATGAGCAGTTTGAATGAGCAGCTAAGTGCTTTGGAAACATATTGAACTACTTGAACCAAAAAATAATTTTTTTTATTATAAAGTTACTCAAATAGAAGATTTAAAAGTTGATCAAACATAATTAATAAAAAACAACTTCTTTTTTCGGTTAAGTC
>OX387251.1:3850841-3873341 GCA_947562095.1 Branchellion lobata | reverse complement strand
CTAGGAATGAGCTTTATTAATATTTCATCAGGCCCACTTTCCCTAAACTGCATTTCAATCTCAAAAGCGAGAAAATTCAAAACTGCAAATCCTCACAGTTAATATCCTTTATTTTTCATCTGAGTATATTTCGATTTGGCACTGATTTGTGGCTCTTTCCAAAACTACTCAAGCCTCAAATTAGGCGAAAAATTTAATTTTCGGATTCAAAAATTTTAGTTTGGATAAAAAATATGATTTTGTTGAAAAAATAATAAATCCGATTGAGAAGATGTACGTCATTTTGACGTTGGTGTATTCGTGGAATGCAAATCATTTATGAGATAATTGTAAAGAGGTTTATGGGGTGTGTGATATATATTTGATTTAGTGTGGTGTTGGTGGTGTATGTTGTGTTGTGTACGATTATATGAAGGCTTGAATGTAATTTATGTTTTTAGAGGTGGCTCAAATGGGATTTTATCAAATAATTTATTTTCAATCAACGGGAAAATTCCAGTAGTTGCTTCAGTGGCTCTTGGTAATATCAAGCTACACCGCTATGCAGGCTCACCTCATGCTTAAATGCATTTGAATCTTGTTCATTTTTTAAAATATTTTATTTCGAAAATATTTTATTTTTAGATATATCTATTTTTAAGTTGATTTAATTTTCAAACATATCTAAGTTTTACTTTTCTTTATTTTGAATTTTTTACATTTTGATATATCATTTTTGTATTTTAATAACACTAATTCAATCTATATGCACTTTTAATTTATTAAAGTTCACATTAATTTGATTTTTTGAAATGAAAACTCGAAGATTAATAAAAAAATCTATTCCATTTCAAGTTTTAACACATTGTTATTCAAATTTTAATCCAGTCGATATATTTCTTAAGAATCTTCACACACACACACACACACACACACACACACACACACACACACACACACACACACACACACACACACACACACACACACACACACACACACACACACACACACACACACACACACACACACACACACACACACACACACACACACACACACACACACACACACACACACACACACACACACACACACACACACACAAACACACACACACACACACACACACGCACACACACACACACACACACACACACACACACACACACACACACACACACACACACATATAAATATATATATATATATATATATATAAACACACACGAACGCCAACGGACATTACCCGGCTCTGTCTAACTGCAAATTGTGGAGGGTATGTTCGACTGGGTTGAATGGATGGAGGTGAAATGCGGGCACACTGATGCGCATTTAACTGAGCCTGGTCAAGGCCTCATTATTGCAAGCAAATGTCGAATCTTTTACTAATTTTCAGTTATTTAGAGTACTTGCTCTGAAAAAAATAGAAACAGCAACCAGAAGAGAAACTCAAACAAAGAACATTCAACACACAGTGCATCTGAATTTCATTCTCAGGCGTTCGAATTGAAACAACAACAATAACAACAGAATCATCAGCCATAAAAATAAGTGCAAAAAAAATAGCAACAATAATAGGAGCACATTAAAAACAATAACAATAGAAAAACCAAAAAAGATGAAATTGTCAATCAAAACGAGAAAAGCCCTCAAGAGAGAGGGCTGGAAGCTTTTTTGGTGGGTGGTCCAGTCTAAACAAGGTATTAAAACAGTGTTGATTCTAAATTGTTTTTTCAAATTATTATTTAAAGAATTGTGGCTACCTAAACTGAGTCATGAATCACACAGTGCGGACTATGTTACTAGCACTTTAGAAGTATTTTCACTCAAGAGAAAGTAAATGCACCTAAGACTGCCTACTTTTCAAGGACTTTGGAAAAATTGATTTTAAATTATAGATCCGAGAAAATTTTAATCGAACGCTTTTTGAAACTTAATTTTATGCATGATTAAAAAAGAATATTTAAAAAATGTTGTGATTTTATGGGATTATTTTGCTTCTAAAGCTTTTTTTGATTCTAGGTTTTTAGATCCTATTTAATGGATATATCTCGTTTCAAGCTTGTCAAATTCTCAAGCTTGATAAATGTTGTCTTGCTTACCGTGGTATGTTAACATTCTATTAAAAGGCACTCCGAAAAGCATTCAACCGATGCGTCCATCTTTGAAACAAGCTAGCTTCATCAGTCATCTCACTAACCTAATGAACAAATTAAAGAAATAATTGAAATAACAGTTTTAAATGAATATATGACAAAAAGTCTCCTTTCTTTTTGTTGCTTCTTTTATTTTTTATTTTGATTATTTTTCTTTATTTTCCCTTCTTTTTTCACTTCCAGTGGTCCCTACAGTGAATTTTCTCTTTCCACGTTACTCGTTTACCGGCATATTTTATCTTCAACACAGCAGCTCTTATGTCTTCCTTCCCTGCATCCATTTGTTCGATTATACACTTTTTTTCCCTTCTGAAGGTTCTATTCTTAACATTATTTTTCATATATGTTTTCTCTTTTTTCTTCATGTGTCCAACCAACTCGGTCTTCCTGCTGCTCTTATTTCACTCACGTCGATTGACCCTCTGATAAATTCAGTCTTGATTCTATCCATTCAGGTTGTTCCAAGGGAAAACCTTAAAATCTTCATCTCAGCCACTGCAATTCTGCTTACTGCTTTTCAGTCGGCTTCACAGTTATAAGGCATCATGACTGGTCTCACTTTACCTAGGATGCTATCTTTCTATCGCATGTTACAACCGACACTCTCTTCTAACCTGCCAAGTCTAACTGGAATTGTATTTTACCTTCTCTTCACATACATCACAAAACTGCGCAGTTGAACAGAAATATTTAAATTCTTCTACCTTTGCTACTTTTTTTTTGCATCCGCAATTTATGACACATAATAATTAATTGAATGAGTATATTAATAAATCGATAAATAAATAAATAAATGAATAACTAAATAAATAAATAAAATTTTGGATCAATAACAATTAAATTTTCAACGAGATAATTAATCAAATAACTCTGCTCATTTAATTATTTCTACAACTGATTAGATGGCTTGTGAGAACATTGTAATTAATAAAAACAAATAAACCCAACAAGTAGAATTAATGAGCAAAGTTAGAAAATTATTTTTTAACCAGTAACTTGTGTGAAAAATTTTTTTATTCAAATGTGCTAGTGAAATCATTTAAGGTATTCAGTAACCTTTATGCTCAAAGGTAGAATGAATCTTCATAATTGAGTGCCTCTTAAAACAAAAGTGAGACTCCAGTGAGTGTGAGCTCATATATTGCAAGCACTTTCACAGAAAAGATTGAGATTTTAAAATTAAAATGAAAAAGAAATTATATTAGATAAGAAAAATATTTGTTACCTGATGGTTTTGCAAAAAAAAAAATAAAATACATTGCTTTGCTTGTTGTTTGAATGTCAACTTGAAAAATCAATTTTTAATTATAGTTTTCAATATTTCAGTAGAATAAACTTTATTTTTCTAAATTCACGAAAGAAAATTTTTTAAACTAAAATTATACTTTTAGTTGTTTAATACTTTAAAGAGCTCACAAAACAAGGTAAAACAAAGATGATAATTTTGAAAATGTATCTTCTACAAGCGGAGAAATAAACATTGATGTTACCTTGCATGGTAGTTAGAGCGAGCATCAAAGTGAGGAGAAGCGAAGAATGTTGCGTTCTGTAGCACACAATCCCCATTTTCCTTCTCATCTTCATCTTTTTTTTAAACTTCAACTGTTTTTTTGCAAAAGTACTGTGGGGTCAATTTTTTGTTGGTTCTTCAATCTCTTTATAAAAAATAAACGATCAGTATTATCGAATCCTGGTCTTTAATAAAACAAATGTTAGATTTACAAGTTACTCAAATTCAATAATGAGGATTCTATACATCAGTAAGCTACTGGCCATATCTTTAGGATCAAACATAACATAATTTAAAAACCTAATGAAATACAACATGAGAAAAGAAACTCGTTCAAAAGGAAAACAAAAATAAAAACAACAATATGCTTCAGTTTTGGAAAAATAGGATTTGTTTTTGGTTAAAAGTTTTAGTTGTATATACATCTATCTCTATTATTTTTTTAAACTCTTTTTCTTGATCTTTTTAAAAATTTTTGGTAAAAATTATAGTTAAATAAATAAAAAATATAAAGTTGTTGAAGCTTATACGAGTACACTCAGAAGTTTGAAAAAGTATCAAGTGCCTTCTAAGCAAAATTGCTGCTCTGGTTCAAGGTGAACTGAATTCTTTAAGATGCAAATATTGTTTTTTTTCATTGAATTAACATTTTGAAAATCAACAAAAAGGGTCGTAAAAAATAATCGTGAGCTTCTCAACTATGCTTCCCCCCCAAGTCAACAATTAAAATGAATTATGGAGTTTTAATATAAAATTAATATAATTTTAATAAAAATATAATTTTTGATAAACTTTTGATATAGAAGTTACTGATTTAATAATGAAAATAAATATAATATAACACTGATATTTGAATTGGAGTTACAACCTCACTAAAATCCTTTTTATATTAAAAGTGAAAATCAATGAGCAGTAAACCGAATCTCATAGCTCCTCAAGGTTTTATTAATGAACAAGTGGTGTTGAGTAGCTAAAGGAGTAGGTAGAGCTGTTGTATAAAAACAGTTAATCGATCACGGCCATCCATCATTTTTTCAGCTATCCAATCACCCCTTTCCATTTGTCTTTTTTATCCACTCTTGCATGCCAATCTACAAATCCCCCTTAGCGTGCACTTTTTGAGCGCTTTTTCCTCGGTAAAAAAATAATGTTTTGTTGGTTTTAAATGTTTCTAATTGTGGTTGTTTTCATTCTAAAGCTCAAAGCTTCCTTTTGAAAAGATTTTCTATAAATTTGTCGATTTATTCTGCATTCAAGTTTTTTCTTTTCTATAGTTTCCTCACACTTATTTATTTCATCACTTTGCTATCAAACCACCGGTGGCCATTAGTGAGATGGCATTAATCCACAAATACTTAGCATTGCATTCTATTGTCTATATAATCATATATGGGCCACAGAAACCATTTGCAAATGCTCCATATTCACTTTGTGTTTGTGCTTTTACGTGTGTGCGTGTGTGTGTGTGTGTGTGTGTGTGTGTGTGTGTGTGTGTGTGTGTGTGTGTGTGTGTGTGTGTGTGTGTGTGTGTGTGTGTGTGTGTGTGTGTGTGTGTGTGTGTGTGTGTGTGTGTGTGTGTGTGTGTGTGTGTGTGTGTGTGTGTGTGTGTGTGTGTGTGTGTGTGTGTGTGTGTGTGTGCGTGTGTGTGTATGTGTGTGTTTGTGTGTGTGTGTTTGTGTGTGTGTGTGTGTGCGTGTATGTGTGTGTGTGTGTGTGTGTGTGTGTGTGTGTGTGTGTGTGTGTGTGTGTGTGTGTGTGTGTGTGTGTGTGTGTGTGTGTGTGTGTGTGTGTTTGTGCGAGTGAGTGAGTGAGTGAGTAAGTGATGGAATGTTAGCAACATGAAAAAATACCATTTACACATTACTGTAAGAATTATAGAATATAGAAGCGTTTATTCACAAAATGTGTGGAATTACATTACATTTTTCTAAGCATGTGGCAATTTTTTAGCAGGATTTCTTTCTCGATGAACAAGAAGGTTAACTTCAAAAATGAAAAAAATTACTTTGGATGGTAAACGCCCATTATCAAAGAAGCATCATCTCAAAGCATATAGACTTATTTCACGGGTCTACTGAAACATAATCAAATAAATATCAAATATCAAATGAATATCAAATATATATCAAATATCGAATATATACATCAAATATATATTAAATATCAAATATATATCAAATATCAAATATATATCAAATATCAAATATATATCAAACATCAAATAAATATCAAATAGATATCAAATAGCAAATATATATCAAATAACAAATATATATCAAATTTATATCAAATATCAAATATATATCAAATATCAAATATATATCAAATATCAAATATATATCAAATAAAAATCAAATATCAAATATATATCAAATATCGAATACATATCAATTATCAAATATATATCAATTATAAAATACATATCAATTATATATCAAATATCAAATATATATCAAATATCAAATAAATATCAAATCTATATCAAATATCAAATATAAATCAAATATATATCAAAGATATATCAAATATATATGAAATATCAAATATATATCAATATCAAATATATATGAATATCGAATATATTTCATTATCAAATATATATCAATATCGAATATTATATCAATATCAAATAAATATCAAATATTAAATATCAAGCATATATCAAATATCAAATACATATCAAATATATATCAAATATCAAATACATATGAAATATCAAATACAAATGAAATAACTGATATATATCGAATATACATCAAATATCAAACATATATCAAATACATATCAATTATCAAGTACATATCAATATATATCAATGATCAAATGTATATCAAAAATCAAAAATATATCAAATATCGAATACACATCAAATGTATATCAAATATCAAATACATATCAAATATCAAAAACATATCAAATATCAAATTTATTTCAAATATATATCAATTAAAATATATTTATCAAATATCAAGTATATATCAAATATATATCAATATCGAAGATATATCAATATGAAATATATATCAAGTACATATCAAATATCAAATACATATCAAATATATATCAATTATAATATATTTATCAAATATCAAGTATATATCAACATCAAATATATATCAATATCGAAGATTTATCAATATCTAATATATATCAAATATCAAGTATATATCAACATCAAACATATATCAATATCAAGTATGTATCAATATAAAATATAGATCAATATCAAATTTATATCAATATCAAATATACATCCACATCTAATAAAAATCAAATATCAAATACATATCAAATATATATCAATTATAATATATATATCAAATATCAAGTATATATCAATATCAAATATACATCAATAATGAATATATATATAAATATCAAATATATATCAAATATCAAGTATACATCAATATCGAATATATATCAAATATCAAGTATAGATCAGTATCAGACATATATCAGTATCAAATATGTATCAAATATCAAATATATATCAAATCTCAAGTATATATCAGTATCAAATATATATCAATATTAAATATACATCCATATCAACTATATATCAAAGATCAAATACCTCTCTAATATCAAATACATATCAAATATACATTAATTCTCGAATATATATCAAATATCAAAAACATATCAAATACCAAATATATATCAAATATCAAATAAATATCAATATCAAACATAGATCAAATATCAAATACATATAAAGATCAAATTTATATCCTTATCAAAAATATATCAAATATCAAATATATATCCATTATCGAATAAATATATCAATTATCAAATACATATCAAATATATATCAATTATCAAATATATATCAATTATCAAATATATATCAAATATCAAATATATATCAAAGATCAAATATATATCAAATATCAAATATATATGAAATATCAATTTTTTATCAAAGATCAAATATTTATCAATTATCAAATATATATCAAATATCAAATAAATATCAAATACCAAATAGATATCAAATATCATTTTTATATCAAATATCAATTTTATATCAAAAATCAAATATATCTCAAATATCAAATATATATCAAATATCAAATACAAATCAAATATCAAATATATATCAGTTATCAAATATATATCAAATATAAAAGTCATATCACATATCATATATATATCAAATATCAAATATGTATCAATATCAAATATATATCAATATCGAAGGTATATCTATATCAAATATATATCAGATATCAAATATCAAGTATTTACCAAGTATCAAATACATATACAATTTTATATCAAATATCAAAGATATATCAAATATCAAATACATATGAAATATCGAATGTATATCGAATAGACTACAAATATCAAATATACATCAAATATCAAAGACATATCAAATATCAAATACATATCAAATATATATCTATTTTGAAATATCTATCAAATAAAAAGTATATATCAATATCAAATATATATCAATATCAAATATATATCAATATCGAATATATATCAAAATCAAATATATATCAATATCAAATATATATCAATATCAAAGATACATCCATATCAAATGAATATCAAATATCAAATACATATCAAATAGATATCAATTGTAACATTTATATCAAATAACAAGTGTATATCAATCTAAAATATATATCAATAATGATTATATTTATCAATATCAATAAAATATCAAATATCAAGTATATAATATAATCAAATATATATCAAATATCAAGTATATATCAAGATCAAACATATCTCAAAATTAAAAAAATATCAAATATCAAATAGATATCAAATATCAAGTATATATCAATATCAAATATATATCAATATCAACTATACATCCATATCGAATATATATCAAAGATCAAATACATCTCTTATATCAAATACATAACAAATATATATCTATTATCAAATATTTTACATATATCAAATACATATCAAATATCAAATATATATCATATATCAAATTTATATCAAATATCAAATATATATCAAAGAACAAGTATATCTCAATATCAAATATATATCAATATCGACTATATATCAATATCAAATATATATCAAATATCAATTATCAAACATATATCAAATATCAAATACATATCAATTATATATCAAATATCAAATATATATCAAATTTCAAATACATATGAAATAACAAATATATATAGATTATACATCAAATATCAAACATATATCAAATACATAACAAATATCAAGTACATATCAATATATATATCAATGATCAAATGTATATCAAATATCAACTAAATATCAAAAATTAAATACATACCAAATATATATCAAATATCAAATACATATCAAATATCAAATATATATCAAATATCAAATACATATCAAATATATATCAATTATAATATATATATCAAATGTCAAGTATATATCAATATCAAATATATATCAATATCGAATATAAATCATTATCAAATATATATCAAATATCAAGTATATATCAACATCAAGCATATATCAATATCAAATATATATTAATATCAAATATATATCAATATCAAATATATATCAAAATCAAACATATAACAATATCAAATACATATCAAATACCAAATATATATCAAATACCAAATATAGATCAAAGTTCAAGTATATATCAATATCAAACATATATCAAATATCAAGTATATACCAATATCAAACATCTATCAATATCAAATACACATCAAATACCAAATACATATCAAATATCAAGTATATATCAGTATCAATAATATATCAAAATTAAATATACATCCATATCAAATATATATCAAAGATTAAATACATCTCTAATATCAAAAACATATCAAATATTAATCAAGTATCAAATATATATCATCTATCGAATATATATCAAGTATCAAATATATATCATATATCAAATATATATCAAATATCAAATAAATATCAAATATCAAATATATATCAATATCAAATATAGATCAAGTATCAAATATATATCAATATCAAATTTATATCCTCATCGAATATATATCAAATATCAAATATATATCAAATATCAAACATATATCAATTATTAAAAACATATCAAATATCTATCAGTTATCAAATGAATATCAAATATCAAATGTATATCAAATATCAAATATATATCAAATATCAAATAGATATCAAATATCAAAGATATATATCAATAATCAAATATTTAACAAAAATAAAATATTTATAACATATCAAATATATATCAAATTTCAAATATATATCAAATATATATCAAATATGAAATTTATATCAAATATCAAATACATATCAAATATCAAAAATATATCACATATCAAATATCAAATACAGATCATTTATATATCAAATATCAAATATATATCAAACATCAAATAAAAATCAAATATATATCAAATATCAAAGATATATCAAAGATAGATCAATTATCAAGTACATATCAATTATCAAATATATATCAAATATCAAAGATATATCAAAGATAGATCAAATATCAAGTACATATCAAATATATACCAATGATCAAATGAATTTCATATATCAAATACATATCAATTTTATATCAATTATGATATATATATCAAAAATCAAGTACTTATCAAATATCAAAGATATATCAAATATATATCAATTATTTATAAAAAAGATATGAAATATATATCAAATATCAAATGTATATCAAATATATATCGAATATCAAAGATATATCAAATATCAAATATATATCAAATATCAAAGATATATAAAAGATCAAATATTTATATCAATAATCAATTATATATCAAAAATCAAATATTTATCACATATCAAAAGTATATCAAATTTCAAATTTATATCAAATATATATCAAATATGAAATATATATCAAATATCAAATACATATCAAATATCAAATATAAATCACATATCAAATGCCAAATATATATCACATATCAAATACAGATCAATTATATATCAAATATCAAATGAATATCAAACATCAATTAAATATGAAATTTATATCAAATATCAAATATATATCAAAGATAGATCAAATATCAAGTACATATCAAAGATAGATCAAATATCAAGTACATATCAAATATCAACTATAGATCAAAGATATATCAAATATATATCAAATATTTAACAAATATATAACAAATATTTATCAAATATCAAATATATATCAAAGATAGATCAAAGATCAAGTACATATCTAGTATCAAATATATATTAAATATATATCAAATATATATCAAATATCAAACAAATATGAATATCAAATATATATCAATATCGAGTATATATCAAAATCAAATATATGTCAAATATCAAATATCAAATATAAATCAACAATCAAATCTCTATCAAATAACAAATACATATCAAATATCAAATATATATCGAATGTACATCAAAAATCAAATATATATCAAAGATCAAACATATGTCAAATATCAAGTACATATCAAATATATACCAATGGTCGAATGTATATCAATTATCAAATACATATCAAATCTCAACTACATATCAAATATCAAATACATATCAATTTTATATCAATTATAAAATATATATCAAATATCAAGTCAATATCAATATCAAATATATATCAAAATAGAATATAAATCAATATCAAATATATATCAAATGTATATCAAATATCAAATACATATCAATTACAAATCAAATATTAAATACATATCAATTATAAATCAAATATCAAATTTATATCATTTATCAAATACATATGAAATATCAAATATATATCGAATATACATAAATTATCAAATAAAATTCAAACATCAAAGACATATCAAATAGATATCAAATATCAAATATATATCAAATATCAAAAATATATCAATATCAAACACATATCAATTTTATATCAATTATAATATATATATCAAATATCAAGTATATATCAATATCAAATATATATCAATAATGAATATATATATCAATATCAAAAATATATCGAATATCAAGTATTTATCAGTACCAAATATAGATCAAATATCAGGTATATATCAATTTCAAACCTATATCAATATCAAACAAATATCAAAGATCAAATATATATCAAATATCAAGTATATATCAATATTAAATATATATCATTATCAAATATACATCCATATCAAATTTATATCAAAAATCAAATAAATCTCTAATATCGAATACATATCAAGTATATATCAATTATCAAATATATATCAAATATCAAGTATACATCAAACATCAAATATATATCAATATCAATTATAGATCAAATATCAAATATATATCGATATCAAATTTATATCCTATTCGAAGATATATATCAAATATCAAATAAATATCAAATATCAAATATATATCAATTATTAAATACATATCAAATATATATCAGTTATCAAATAAATACCAAATATCAAATATATATCAAATATCAAATTTTTATCAAATATCAAAGATATATCAAATATCAAATATATATCGAATATCAAATATAGATCAAAAATCAATTATATATCACAAATCAAATATATATCAAATTTCAAAGATATATCAAAGATATATCAAAAATGAAATATATATATCAATAGCAAATACATATAAAATATCAAATATATATCACATATCAAATATCAAATATATATCACATATCAAATACATATCAATTGTATATCAAGTATCAAATATCTATCAAACAACAAAAAAATATCAAATATATATATCAAATATCAAATATATATCAACGATATATCAAATATCAAGTACATATCAAATATCAAATATATATTAAATATATATTCAATATATATCGAATATCAAATAAATATCAATATCAAATCTATATTGATATCGAATATATAACAAAATCAAATATATATCAAATATCAAATATCAAATATTTATCAAATATCAAATACAATTGAATATCGAATATATATCGAATGTACATCAAATATCAAATATATATCAAAAATCAAATACATATCAAATATCAAAAACATATCAAATCGATATCAATTTCAATATGTATATCAAATATCAAGTATATATCAATATCAAATATCCATCAATATCTAAATTATATCGATATCAAATATATAATAAATATCAAGTATATATCAATATCAAATAAATATATCAATATCAAATAAATATCAATATCAAATTTATATCCTTATCAAAAAGATATCAAATATCGAATATATATCATTTATCAAATACGTTTAAAATATCAAAAACATATCAATTATATATCAATTATCAAATATATATCAAATATCAAATACATATCAAATCTATATCAATAATCAAAGATACATCAATATTAAATAGATATCAATATTGAATATATATCAATATCAAATATATATCAAATATCAAATATCAAATACTTATCAAATATATATCAAATCTATATAAAATATCAAATACATATCAAATATCAAATACATATCAAAGGTCAAAGATATATCAAATATATATCAAATATCAAATATTTATCAATATCAAATCTATATCAAATATCAAATATCAATTACATATTAAATGTATATCTATTATCAAATATATATCAAAGATCAAAAATCTATCAAATATTTATCAATTATAAACGATAAATCAAATATCAAATATATATCAAATATCATATGTATATCAATTATCAAATATCAAATATATATCAAATATCATATGTATATCAATTATCAAATATCAAATATATATCAAATGTCATATATGAATCAATTATCAAATATATATCAATATCGAAAATATATCATTATCAATTATATATAAAATACCAAATATCAAATACACATCAAATAATATCAATTATCAAATATATATCAAATATCAAATTTATCAATATTAAATGTTTATATCAAATATCAAACATATATCAAATATCAAATATTTATTAATATCAAATATATATCAAGATCAAATATATATCAAAAATCAAATATCAAATACATATCAAACATATATCAATTATCGAATGTATATCAATTATCAAACATATATCAAATACATATCAAATATCAAATACATATCAAATATCGGTTATATATCAAATATATGTCAAATACCAAATATATATCAACTATCAAATATATATCAAATATCAAATATATATCAAATATCAAATATATATCAAATTTCCATTACATACTAAATATATATACAATATGTATCAAATATCAAATATTCATCAAATATTAAATGTACACCAATATCAAATAGATATCAAATATTAAATATTTATCAATATCAAATAAATATCAAATATCAAATATAAATCAAATATCAAATTAATATCAATGTCAAATATATATCAAATATCAAATACATATCAATATCAAATATATATCAAAAATCAAATGTATATCAAATATCAAATAGATATCAATATCATATTTATATCCTTATCAAATATATATCAAATATCGAATATATATCAAATATCGAATACATATCAAATATCAAATACATATCAAATATATATCAATTATCAAATAAAGATCAAATATCAAATACATGTCAATTATATATATATATATATATATATATATATATATATATATATATATATATATATATATATATATATATATATATATATATATATATATATATATATATATATATATATATATATATATATATATATATATATATATATATATATATATATATATATATATATATATATATATATATATATATATATATATATATATATATATATATATATATATATATATATATATATATATATATATATATATATATATATATATATATATATATATATTTTTTTTTTTTTTTTTTTATATATTATAGTGGCATATACCCCGTAGAGTTTCGAGGCCACTCAAAAACGTCTATCATTAATCTATTGTGAAAAATTAAAAATTAAAAAAAATTAAATAAAAGAATTAAATAAATGAAAATAAAAATAATTTATTTTTTAAAAAGACCAGTATTATTATTATTATGACGGAGTGAATGATTTATTGAATAGGTAAGTCTTCAAAGATCTACAAAATGATTTTGTTGAACTTGAAGATTTTAAGCTGTTAGGCAGGTTGTTCCACAACTTAGGTCCGCTGACGCTGAACCTTCTTAATCCTAATGATTTTAGCTTGTGCTTGTTGGGAACAACGTCCTTTGACTTAGCCGATCTCAGTCTCTGTTTTTCCGGCAGACTAGCAACTGGAACTAGGTCACGTGTCAGATACGCAGGATCCTTGTTGGACAAGCACTTATACATCTGCAAAGCAATTTTATACTCAATCCTTTCTTCAATTTTCAGCCAGTGAAGCTCTTTGAGTACAGGGGTAATGTGATCATATTTTCTTACTCCTGTAATGAGCCTGGCTGTTGTATTGATTATGGATTGAATACTCTGCGTTGCTACCTTAGGTAAGCTGACTAAAGCCATGTTGCCATAGTCAATACGACTTAAAACTAAAGCCGATGCAAGTGTTTTCAAGGAGTCCATTGTCAAACATCCCCTGATGGATCTTATTTGACGCAGAGAGGTAAAACACATCTGTATTGTTTTTGATATCTGCGTTGACATCGTGAGGTCTCCATCCATAGATATTCCCAAGTTCCTTACAAATTTTGATGGAAAGATGTTGCTTTCTAATACACGGACAGAATAGCTCGGAATATTTTTCAGATTCCAACGAGAAGAGAACCAGATCACCTCAGTCTTCTCACTGTTGAGCTTGAGACAATTGGCTCCCATCCAAGATGCGATTTCATCTACACATTCAGACACTCTTATCTGCAATTCTTCTGTGCCTTCATTAATGCAGTGGCCATATATTTGAGTGTCATCGGCATATTGATGAAATCCCAGCTTGTATTTCAAAACTATTCTTTCAAGGTCTCTAGTGTATAGAGAAAACAACAATGGTCCAAGAACAGATCCTTGTGGGACGACCACTGAAGAGTCAACAAAATCCGATTTTTTTCTACTGCAGTGTACATTGAAGGATCGGTCACTCAAGTAATTTTTGAACAATTCCAGTGTGAGACCATCAAAACCATATATGCCTTCTAGCCGTTTTAACAAAATACTGTGATCAACTAAGTCAAAGGCAGCTGACAAATCTAACATTATAAGGAGGGAGAGCTTACCATCATCGGCTGCACCAAGAATGTCTGAATACACTTTTGTGACAGCCGTTTCAATGGAATGATGACGACGGTAAGCTGATTGGTGGGTAGGGAGAAGATTTGAGTTATTTAAATAGCTCATGACTCTGCTGAGAACAAGCCTTTATGAGAGCTTGGACAAAACGGGCAGATTAGAGATGGGTCTGTAGGATGAAGCAACGTTGTGATCAAGACTAGGCTTTTTCAACAGTGGTGTAACCTGAGCCGATTTCCAAGACTTTGGGACAATTCCCTCAGAAAAAGACTGATTGACCATACTTTTTACAAAAGGTAAAATCATTCCTGAAATCTTTTTCAAAAGCCAAGTGGGTATTGGATCAGACGCACACTGTTTATTGGGAAGCCTCTGAATAGCCTTGAGAAGCTCATCCTCATCCACATCCTGGAGCCTACTGAGACCGCCTTCTTGTGCATAAGCTAAATAAATGGGGTTTTCTCTGGCTTGGATTGAGTTCCTCGTTGACTCAACTTTTTTCAACAGAAAAGATTGGAATTCAACAGGCTGAATTCCGTCAACAGAAGATCACTCTCCTCGACCAGAGACACTAGTAAGGTGGCTCCAAATGTTAGGCGTTTTGTTTTTTGGATCACTGAGTTTATTATTCCAGTAATCTCTTCGCTTGTGTCTACACAGTCTTTTGTAGAATTTCTTCTGACCCATCCATGCGGCAAAATTATTCTCACTCTTGGTCCTCATGTAGATCCTTTCTAAACTCATTTTCAGACATTTCGAAGTACGACACTCCCGATCAAACCATGGATCAGAAGGTCTTTCATGTATTCTTACGGTCTTAAAAGGAATCATCTTGTCAAGGATCTCTGACAGAATGGAATTATAAAGGTCAGAAGCTGAGTCCACATCAAGACTTGTGGCAGCTGAAAGCGGAGACAGCTTTATTTCTGAAATAAACTTTTCAGTGTCCAAAAAATTCCAACGTCTAATTTGGAGCTGTCGATAGATGGGAGGTGGTTTGAGCATCTCACAACTGCACAAAAGCAGCTTGTGATCAGAAATGCCACTATCAATATAGTTGATGTTGACACTCTTTCTGGATGCTATCACATCAAGCCATCCTCCTTGGTTATGGGTGGGTTGGTTTGTGGACGAATCAAAACCATGGGACCTTAAAATGTTGAGAAATGTTTGTGCATCTGTGTTGTCAGACTGCTCCAAGTGAAAATTGGAATCACCCAGAAACAAAACCTCTTCATTGTATGTGGCCAGAATACCCAAGGTGTTTTCAAATTCCTTGTAAAACAATGAAGAAGCAGCACCTGTGCGATAAACAACCAATCCGATGACTGAGTTGGAGCTTGAGCTTATTCTCACACACAGATGTTCAAAACTGGCAGTTGAAATTAACTTTAATAGCATTCCTCGGAACATGGAGTTGAAAGCCACTGCCACTCCTCCATGGTTAGTGAGCAGGGTGTTCACTGACTCGGGAAATCTTGGCCTTGCTTTCTCGAAGACCACAAGACCCCGGCTCTGCAGCTTACTTATGCTGATTGACTCCGGATCATGCCATGTTTCTGCCATAAAAATCACATCCATTTTAAAGTTCTGAATTAATTCTACCACATCTTCCACTTTATTATTCAGTGATCACACGTTCTGAAAACCAATTAAAACTGGAGATCCAGTCTTCTGAGCCTGGTGGCGTCTTGAAACAAGTGGAATCAGTTCATGGCGGTCTTTATTGTGTTTGGCGCACCTTTCCTTGACCTTCCTACCTGCTCTTTTCCTCGGTAGTGCCACTTCTTCTGATTTCTGCCGATTCCAAGACGATTTATCGCTAACCGGGTTTCCAGAGGCAAGATCACATTGGGATTATTGTAAAAAAATAAATCTACCATTCAATTAATTAAAAACCTGTAAATAAAGAAATGCTACTAACCTTGGTATAGCAAAAATTTTATCCGATAAACAAAATTTTAAAAATAAATTTACGCTTACACCGTCTCGAATAAAGACGATCTAAAGCAACCATTTTTGATGGAAAAAAAATAAGAAAAAACTTTAATAAAGTTGAAACTAATAATTGAATACAATATAAAACATTTATTTCCAAAGTTATTCACGCTAAACCAACTGATTTAACGAGCTAGATTTTAAAGGCCGCCTTGCAAATGGCGCCTGACATCAATATCAAATATATATCAAATATCAAATATATGTCAAAGATATATCAAATAATGAATACATATCAACTATCATATAAATATCAAATATATATCTAATATCAAATAACAAATACATATCTAATATATATCAGTTATCAAATACATATCAAATATAAAATATATATCAAATATTTATCAAATTTATATCAAATATCAAATATATATCAATATCAACTATATATCAATACTGAACATATATCAATATCAAATAAATATCAAATATCAAATCTCAAATACATCTTAAATATATATCAATTATCGAATACATATCAAATATCAAATATATATCAAATATATATCAATTATCAACGATCCATCAAATATCAAAAATATATCAAATATCATATGTATAACATATATCAATATCAAATATATATCATATATAAATAAATAAATAAATATATATATATATATATATATATATATATATATATATATATATATATATATATATATATATATATATATATATATATATATATATATATATATATATATATATATATATATATTAATTAATTATCAAATATATATCAATTTCGAATATATATCATTATCAAATATATATAAAATATAAAATATCAAATACATATCAAATAATACAATTATCAGATATATATCAAATGTCAAATATATAACAATATTAAATGTTTATATCAAATATCGAAGATATATCAACTATCAAATATATATCAATATCATATATATATCAATATCAAATATATATCAAATATCATATATCAAATACATATCAAAAAATATCAATTATCAAATATATATCAAATATATATCAAATATATATCAACTATCGAATACATATCAAATATCAAATATTTATCAAATATATATCAAATATCAAACAAATATAAATTATCAAATATTTATCAATATCGAATATATATCAGTATCCTATTTATCTCAAATATCATGTATCAAATACATATCAAATAATATCAATTATCAAATATCAATCAAATATCAAATATATATCAAATATCATATACAAATCATTATCAAATATATATATCAAATATCAAATCTATATCAAATAGCAAAAATCAAATACATATCAAATATATATCAAATATCATATACAATTCATTATCAAATATAAATATCAAATATCAAATCTATATCAAATAGCAAATATCAAATACATATCAATTATATATCAAATATCAATTGTATATCAAATAACAAATATAAATCAATTATATATCAAATATCAATTGTATATCAAATAACAAATATAAATCAATTATATATCAAATATTAAATACATATCGAATATAATTCAATTATCAAATATATATCAACTAAATATCCATTATCAAATATTTATCAAATGTCAAATATATATCAAATATCAAATATATATCAAATATCAAATACCTATCAAATATATATCAAATATCAAATACATATCAAATATATATCAAATATCAAATACACATCGAATATATATCAAATATGTATCAAAATTCAAATATATATCAAATATCAAATGTATATCAATATCAAATGTACATCTAATATCAAAGTAAAATCAATATCAAATATATATCAAGTATCAAATACATATCAATATCGAATATATATCTAATATCAAATATATATCAATTATCAAATATATATCAATATCAATTTTATCTCCTTATCAAATATATATCAAATATCGAGTATATATCAAATATCAAATACATTTCAATTATCAAATACATTTCAAATATATTTCAATTATCAAATATATATCAAATATCAAATACATATCAATTATATATCAAATATCAAATATATAACAATATCAAATAGATATCAATATTGAAGATATATCAATATCAAATATATATCAAATATCAAAGATCAAATACATAGCAAATATATATCAATTATCAAATATATATCAATTGTCAAGTATATATCAATATCAAATATATATCAAATAACAAATGTATGTCAAATATATATCAAAGATCAAATACATATCAAATATCAAATAAATATCAAATATATATCAAATATCAAATTAATATAAATATCAAATCTGTATCAAATATCAAATTCATATCAATATCAAATATATATCAAATATCAAAAGTATATCAAATATCAAATAAAAATCAATATCAAATTTATATCCTTATCAAATATTTATCAAATATCGTCTATATATCAACTATCAAATACATATCAAATATCAAATACATATCAAATACATATCAATCATCAAATATATATCAAATATCAAATACATATCAATTATAAATCAAATATCAATCATATATCAATATCAAATAGATATCAATATTGAATATATATCAATATCAAATATATATCAAATATCAAACATCAAATACATATACATATCAAATATATATCAATATCAAGTATATATCAATTATCAAATATATATCAAATATCAAATATATATCAAATATATATCAAATATCAAATACATATCAAATATCAAATATATATCAAATATATATCAAAGATCAAATACATATCAAATATCAAATATATATCAAATATATATCAAATATCAAATATTTATCAATATCAAATATATATCAGTATCGAACAAATATCAATATCAAATAAATTTCAAATATCAAATATCAAATACATATTAAATATATATTTCAATTATCAAATATATATCAAATATCAAATATATATCAAATAAATATAAATTATTAACGATATATCAAATGTCAAATATATATCAAATATCATATGTATTTCAAATATATATCAAATATCATATGTATATCAAATATCAAAGATCAAATATATATCAAATATCAAATATTTATCAAATATCAAATATATATCAATTATCAACTATATATCATTGTCGAATATATATCAGTATCATATTTATATCAAATATCATGTATCAATACTTATCAAATAATATCAATTATCAAATATATATTAAAGTTTAAATATATATCAAATATTAAATATATATCATTCTCAAATATATATATCAAATAAAAAAAATATATCAATATCAAATTTATATCCTTATCAAATATATATAAAATATCAAATATTAAATACATATCAATTATATATCAATTATCAAATGTATATCAAATATCAAATATATATCAAACATATATCAAATATCAAATACCTATCAAATATCGAATATATATCAAATATATATCAAATATCAATTATATATCAAATATATATCAATTATCAAATATATATCAATTATCAAATATATATCAAAGATCAAATGTATATCATATATCAAATATAAATCAAAGATCAAATATATATCAAATATCAAATATATATCAAATATCAAATATATATCAAAAATCAAATATCAAATATATATCAAATATCAAATATTTATCAAATATATATCAAATATCAAATATTTATTAAATATATATCAAATATCAAATATATATCAATTATCAAATATATATCAAAAATCAAATATCAAATATATATCAAATATCAAATATTTATCAAATATATATCAAATATCAAATATTTATTAAATATATATCAAATATCAAATATATATCAATTATCAAATATATATCAATATCGAATATATATCATCGTCAAATATATATAAAATATCAAATATCAAATACATATCAAATAATATGAATTACCAAATATATATCAGATATCAAATATATATCAATATTAAATGTTTATATCAAATATCAAATAAATATCAAATATCAAATATATATCAATATCAAATATATATCAATATCAAATATATATCAAATATCAAATATCAAATATATATCACATATATGTACACATATATGAACACATACCTACGTACACATATATGAACACATACCTATGTACACATATATGAACACATACCTATGTACACATATATGAACACATACCTACGTACACATATATGAACACATACCTACGTACACATATATGAACACATACCTATGTACACATATATGAACACATACCTATGTACACATATATGAACACATACCTATGTACACATATATGAACACATACCTATGTACACATATATGAACACATACCTATGTACACACATATGAACACATACCTATGTACACATATATGAACACATACCTATGTACACATATATGAACACATACCTATGTACACATATATAAACACATACCTATGTACACATATATAAACACATACCTACGTACACATATATAAACACATACCTATGTACACATATATGAACACACAAACATTAAATAAACAAAGAAATTTATTGTTCCCACTTCTTTTTTGTTACCTCAAGTTCAACCCAGTTTGAAAATATGTATAGCTATTTGCATTCATTTGAATGTTTTATGTATATATATGTATTTATGTGTGCATTTCAGGGTATTTTTGTGTGTATGTGTGTGTGTTCATGTGTATAGTTGTATGTATTGTTTTTTATACATATGTATGTGTGAATAATATGTGTAGTGACTTAATTTTGTGTTTTTTTGTTTTGACTCT
>OX387251.1:3814255-3815641 GCA_947562095.1 Branchellion lobata | reverse complement strand
GTGTCAACATCAACTATATTGATAGTGGCATTTCTGATCACAAGCTGCTTTTGTGCAGTTGTGAGATGCTCAAACCACCTCCCATCTATCGACAGCTCCAAATTAGACGTTGGAATTTTTTGGACACTGAAAAGTTTATTTCAGAAATAAAGCTGTCTCCGCTTTCAGCTGCCACAAGTCTTGATGTGGACTCAGCTTCTGACCTTTATAATTCCATTCTGTCAGGGATCCTTGACAAGATGATTCCTTTTAAGACTGTAAGAATACATGAAAGACCTTCTGATCCGTGGTTTGATCGGGAGTGTCGTACTTCGAAATGTCTGAAAAGGAGTTTAGAAAGGATCTACATGAGGACCAAGAGTGAGAATGATTTTGCTGCATGGCTGGGTCAGAAGAAACTCTACAAAAGACTGTGTAGACACAAGCGTAGAGATTACTGGAATAATAAACTCAGTGATCCAAAAAACAAAACGGCTAACATTTGGAGCCACATTAATAGTATCTCTGGTCGAGGAAAGAAATCTTCTGTTGACGGAATTCAGCCTGTTGAATTCCAATCTTTTCTGTTGAAGAAAGTTGAGTCAGCGAGGAACTCAATCCAAGCCAGAGAAAACCCCATTTATTTAGCTTATGCACAAGAAGGCGGTCTCAGTAGGCTCCAGGATGTGGATGAGGATGAGCTTCTCAAGGCTATTCAGAGGCTTCCCAATAAACAGTGTGCGTCTGATCCAATACCCACTTGGCTTTTGAAAAAGATTTCAGGAATGATTTTACCTTTTGTAAAGAGTATGGTCAATCAGTCTTTTTCTGAGGGAATTGTCCCAAAGTCTTGGAAATCGGCTCAGGTTACACCACTGTTGAAAAAGCCTAGTCTTGATCACAACGTTGCTTCATCCTACAGACCCATCTCTAATCTGC
The DNA here is from genome assembly GCA_947562095.1 of Branchellion lobata. Taxonomy (NCBI): domain Eukaryota; kingdom Metazoa; phylum Annelida; class Clitellata; order Hirudinida; family Piscicolidae; genus Branchellion; species Branchellion lobata. The sequence continues at coordinate 3,814,723 of OX387251.1, read as the reverse complement.
CTGTTTTGTCCAAGCTCTCAGAAAGGCTTGTTCTCAGCAGAGTCATGAGCTATTTAAATAACTCAAATCTTCTCCCTACCCACCAATCAGCTTACCGTCGTCATCATTCCACTGAAACGGCTGTCACAAAAGTGTATTCAGACATTCTTGGTGCAGCCGATGATGGTAAGCTCTCCCTCCTTATACTGTTAGACTTGTCAGCTGCCTTTGACTTAGTTGATCACAGTATTTTGTTAAAACGGCTAGAAAGCACATATGGTTTTGATGGTCTCACACTGGAATGGTTCAAAAATTACTTGAGTGACAGATCCTTCAATGTACGCTGCAGTGGGACAAAATCGGATTTTGTTGACTCTTCAGTGGGTGTCCCACAAGGATCTGTTCTTGGACCATTGTTGTTTTCTCTATACACTGGAGACCTTGAAAGAATAGTTTTGAAATACAAGCTGGGATTTCATCAATATGCCG
>OX387251.1:3796755-3801755 GCA_947562095.1 Branchellion lobata | reverse complement strand
ATTAATTAAACATATTTCAAATTAATTAAACATATTTCAAATTAATTGAACATATTTCAAATTAATTAAACGTATTTCAAATTAATTGAACATATTTCAAATTAATTGAACATATTTTAAATTAATTGAACATATTTTAAATCAATTGAACATATTTCAAATTAATTGAACATATTTTAAGCGATATAAACAGAAAATATTGAAAACAAATGACATGAGAAGATCAAAAAATAATTATCATAAAAATATATCAATTTGGTTTCAAAGCTGCCAGAAGATTTTTTGATGCTCACCTGAAGGGTTAAATGTTTGTTGCGCAACGAAATACGGACATTACAGCAGTCTGGATAATCGTTGTATATGCGAAGTAACCGAAAACAGTGTAAACTGAAAAAAAGCGCAAATTTTTTAACTGACATCTTTGAATGTGGTGTCTGTATTCCGAATCAGAAGTGCCATTTCAAAAGAAAAAAAACCCTCAGAAAAGAAGTTTTCCTCGAATAAAAGCTTTTGAAGTTAATTAATTTATCAGAACCTCCGCCTAAGGCACCTGGATGCATTTTTGTGAAAAAATTAGTTTGACAAAACAACCTGAAAACTTGCTTAAGATCGTAGTAAAAATGTTGGAGTTGTGAAGCTTTCAAACTTCTTCTTTGACCTCTGTATGTGATGAGAAGAGCACTCTTCCGTGCAATCCTTTCACAGGACTCTTCGGGCGTGTGGAGGGTTCAATATTTTCAAGAATCATCTTTTTTTTTCGTTTTCTGAAAATTTATGAAAAGGCTTTCAGTTTATTCAGTCGATAATACGGAATTACCGATATCATTTCATTTGGCGGCATTCATAATTCGAGTTTGCTTTTCAAAACGTCTTTTTTGTTTTATATATGGAAAATGCGCTGGTTCCATAATGGAAGTTTTTAGGAATTCAATTCACATTATAAAAACTTTCATAAAGATGATTATAGAGCGTTTTTCCAAAACATATGCATTTTTCAATATGTGATTGTTGCACAGACTAGAGAAAGATACTATGAAAATTCAATGTTTAAACAAGGATTGGAAAAATAGATAAAACGAGTTCTTTGGTGTATTGATGAGGTGATTGGTTGAAAATAAAAGTTTAGATGAATTGATGAATGACTGGATGGTTGGATGGATGTCTGGATGGATAGATAGATAAAAGATCATATAAATAGTTGGCTAGATTGTATAAGGTTTGAATGTTAAAATTTTGGCGAGGGTGAACAAAAGCTGAATGCAAACTCATTTATGCTTACTTATAAAAAAATCAAAAGAAATCAAAATAAAGATTCCAAGCTAATTACCGACTAGTTTTGATGGGAACTATAAATATTAATAAAATTGATTATTTCACGTTGAAAGGTTTCAAACAGCGCTACAGTTGGAGAAGTATGGTGAGGAAGGCAAAAAGGCATGCATGGGGAGCAGACATTAGTGAAAATGAGGTTGGAAAAGATAAATCCGAATTTCTTTAATGGAATCCCACTCGTTTTGGGAAGTGGTCAAATCTAGTTTAAGTCCAGGTTTATTTGCGCTTTAAAGTCACTGTAATTATGATTTATATTCAAAAATAATTTTACTGTCTTTTTGATTTTGCATTTTTTCAGTTTCGTCTTCCATAGAACATAATGGTTTATAGATGCAGTGTCATTAGTAGTGTCAACTCATTAAAAATGAAGTAAAGTAAATGAAATCAAAAAATGTTTGTAAAAATCGTGGAAACTAGCATCGTTTTGAATGAAAAAAATAACAGTGACCTCTATAAACCACTGCATATAATAATGACTGAAAACATCTTATTAGTATTGGAAACTTATGAAGTAAGTAATTTTTATATTGAAGAACATCGTTCAGGCTGTCTCTGATTATTCTATGAGTATAATCTTTTTCAAAAATAATGGATTTGAAGTGAACTTTGAATGAACTTCAGAACACTGATTGAAACTTGGGAGAATTATGTGGTTAAATAAATAAAATAAACCGTGACGTCATGAAGAAACGTCAGCAAATGCCATTCATTTGGTCACGTGCGAGACAGCCGCATGCTGTGGCTGGAATGACGCGAAATATGCTGAAATGAACAAAATTTAAGACTGAAAAATTATGGAAAATATTGCCGTAGAAAGAGTTGAAAAATATAATTTTTTTGTTTGTTACACGATGAATTCGAATTAATGCGAAGTAATGTGTTTTGTAAACATTGAAAACAAATTACATAGAATACATTTTGTGGAAAAATAAGTAAAAAATTCTATGCAATGATTCAGTTGGGAATAATTGAATTGAGGAGTTTGGTTCGTAAAATATTTTTTAGAGTTAAATTGAAACTACTTTTTAATGAAATTTTTTCCATTCATATTTTTTAATTCAGGAAATATATATTTTTAAAAATTATTTTTACAGAGAACTCGAAAAATTTCGAATCATATTCGAAGTATTAGTTTTCCAAAAATATTTAAAAACCAACTTTTACCTTAAAATGAGATTATTTTTACTTTTTTATATTTTTTTGTAAAATATTAGTTTTTTTAATTTGTTTTTTTGATTAATTCATCATATTTGAGAAATAGAGTTGAATCTTTTTGATGCAACATTCATCAAGCAGATCATTGAAGTTCTTGCATTATAAGCAAATTTTTAAAAGATTCCAAAGCAAATGAAATGCATTTATGTTTTTTTTTAAGATCCTTACATATATATTTAGTAGAATATATTTCTTTCAAAATACTATATAATTGAAAATTTTCAATACAAATTCTCATCAAAGATTATTTAGAATATCCGTGGAAATTAGCGTAGCTTTCTCTGAAATTTTTATTCTATACAACTTCGCCGTTATAGGCCTCAAAAGACACAATTGTTCCAGTTGAAAATAAATTGACCAATTGCTTTTTTGAACTAATGTAACAAAGTAAATGTCATTTATTTAGCATTTAATTAAATTAATTAAAATCAGTAAAAGTTGAGTAATCATCTTCGAACTTGATTATAAATTTATGGAGAGAAATATTATTTTTTGACAGCATAAAAAAGATAAACAAAATTCATTGAACACAGGACGACTTCGACTACACTAAGGTCAACAAAATTCAGCAAAGTGGACTTAATTCAGTTATTACCTGCTTTTATGTTCGAGAACTATAATTGAGAGAATATATAAAGCGTTGTTCGAAGATACGTGTTTACAATTGTTGAAATTGCTTTTTTGAACATAAGTTTGAAAATTATGTCACATAAGATTTTAATCAAAAATAATTTTATTAATTTGAAAATTTGAGATAAACTATTTGAAAACTTATAATTGAAACAAATTTTTTATAAAAGAAGAGAAAAAAATAATATAATGGTGTAACTTAGTTTAGCAAATGACTTTTTCACACTGTATTTCAAATTACTTTTGAAAATTCTTTTGAAAAACATTGCCAATAAAATAAAACGTTCAGACTTCAATAAAGAGCAAGATAAATTTATTTAATTAGAAAAAAACAAATCAAAAATGCAAAGTAATATGTTAGAATAAAATAGCAAATAAAAGGAAAAAAACCTTGAAGCAAAATTAATTATTATGATCCAAAAAACCCAACGTCAATTTTTTCAAAGCAAAAAATATTTGCGATAAAAAGAGATTTCCGGTTAGTCAAAGGAGTCACTTTGGGTGATGTTGTTGCAAATTCGAAAAGTTTTTGTAAGCTGAAAATATCTTTTTGCACATTCAACACAAAAAACTAGCAAAAAATAAATTTAAGAATTTTTCGACATAACTTTATAATTTATTTTGGCATTTTATTTAAAATGTATCTCATAATTTTACTAGGCTCTATAACACTTGCTTCCGACCTAAAATGTTTTTTCCATCAGGGGAATGAAAGGTAATAAAATCCTTACGTATGGAGACTTATTCATGAAATATTTAACAGTATTATCTCCCAAAGTCCCAAGATCCCTTTCAAAGCATGAATGATTTAGCGGCATCACATTTGTTACTTTGTAATCACTCTGCCCACTACTCACTTCCCGCTATGACTCTCCTTTGACAACCACATGTTTTTACTGCATACTATGAGTTATGATACAACAGAAAACAAAATTTAATGGAAGTTAATAAAAGAGCCCACAATAAAATTCAATACAGTTCAATGCAAAAAAGTATAATACAATACAATTCAATACAAGACAATGCAATACGAAAGCTTGCAATACAATGCAATACAATGAAATACAATATAGTACAATGCAAAACAATACAAAAAAAGACAATTTAAAACGATACAATAAAATGCAATACTATACAGTAAAATAAAGTACACTAAAATGTAATAAAATAGAGAGTTGAAATTTAAATATGAAAACTAATTTTAAAAATTCAATCTACTCTCTTCAAAAAAGTCGCTTGGCAATGAAGACACTACTCACAAACGATCACGAAATAAATGATATAATTAAGGCAAACATTCTTTAGTTTGTCAAAATAATTGATTCATCCCAGAACATATTGATTTTTTCGAAAATATGTTTTGAGGGCTCTAGGAAAAAAGTGCAAATGGAGTGTAACCCTTAAACTGGAAAGGCAAGAAATGGAAAAAAAAGACAGATAAGAGCAGCTTATTGTAATTTAAACAGCTCAAAAACCTCTTCGCAATATTTGGACTTCAATGAAAGTTTGATTTGGATTTTACTTTCATACAAATCTAATTACCACTCGGTATTTTGAACAGACATGAATCTGTGATTGCTTCTTTTTCGAGGTTTATCTGATCAAACTTCATGCTACAAAAACCGATGCTTATTTATTAGATTTTTTTTGTTTTATTCAGCTTAATTATATAATATTTTTTTTGTTTATCAAAAATTAATTATTAGTAGGATATTGAATTTTTAACAAAAGGTAAAATAATGTTGACATGATTAGGTATTTGACAGGAGGTCATTTAGTTTTTTGGTAAATTTTGTTTATTTAACATTAAATAGGGAATTGAC
>OX387251.1:3786755-3794255 GCA_947562095.1 Branchellion lobata | reverse complement strand
CGTTGAACTAAGTTGTATATTCTAACTCAAACAAGGCCGAGTTGTTTGTTTACACATCCTACTAGTAATTAAACCAAGTAAAACCCAAAAATGTTTTATAGTCTTTACATAAATGACTGTTCATAAATCTTCAAATGAGAAGGCATACATACTTTTACTCATTTCTTACTGCTTATTTCTGCTGCTTTGTGTCTCACTAATTTTCTGTAGAAGCTAAAAGAATAAATCTCCAAAAAAAAAGAAAAAGATTGGCTACAGAGGTTCAAACGAAAGAAACCATCAAGTCAAGCTGGCTTCAACGGTTGAAACTGAAATTCAAAATCAGGTGCTGTGGAACGCTTAGTAAAATATTAAGTTTTTTCACTTGCTGACTATTCAGAACATTTCCAATCCTTTCTTTCAGCTGTCTCAATTCTGAACTGCCGTTCAAAACGGAGGTTTCCGAAAAAAAGAGTGCTTGTACGGAATTTAACAATTCTGTCCTACTATGATTAACTTTACGAACACTTCATGGATCCTGGAGAGCCGTGGTCATCTTCAACTTTTGAAAGACCAGCATCGGCACTATCTATAACATTGGCACTACCACTAAAAATTTCCCTCATAAGATTCCACGCTTTTCATCTAAAAAAAAGATCTACCCCAAAGTATCCTTAAAAAGAAGAGTAGAAAGAAGAAAAGAAAAAAAAGAGGAAGAAGAGAGAAAAAAACAGAAATAAAAGGAGAAGATAATAAGAACCGAAAATTATATATGAAAAGAAAATAAAAATAATTATGAAAAGAAAGTTTAACGATGAATAAAAAGAGGGAAATAATGAGAAGAATAGTTTTGATAATTCGAAAGAGAATGAAGATGAAGATGAAAATTCTGATGAGGATGAGGATGATGAGAACAAAGACGATGGATCTTGAGAAGAAAATTTACGATAGGAGATAGTTCAATGATTTTTCTATTATAATTAATTATGAAATCGAGTTTTGACTTTTTATAACCGGAATAAAAAAGAAATGCAAAAGTGAATGATGATAAAGATGTCAAAATGTACAAAAGGAGGAATTAAAGATGTAGTCCTTAATCAAGAGAATAATGCTTATGAGAAAAAAAAGCTTTTCAAAAGGGTTTTAGTAATGAAAAGCATTGGAACTCGCAAAGAAGTCCAAGATTCTATTGTGTCCGCTCAACAAAATTTAATGAAACTCCAAACCTCTGCTAGAGGCCTCAGTTGAAAACAATTTTTGAGAAATTTATTTCACATTAAATGTCTGAATACACGTCAAAAGTGTTGTTTCTCATGCTTTACACGAGATTTATTCATGAAAAACATCAGCTTTTCAAGACTTCAACTAAAGAGTTGCCCTTCTTTTGATTGAAAAAAAAATTTCTTTCATTAATTTTATTTAAAAATTTTTTTCAAACTTATATGGAATTAATTCAGTTTTTCAAAGCTAGTTGAACTGCAAAATAGGAAAAAAAAGTAAAAACTAGTTTTTTTAAAGCGTGGGCTATTGAAATTCATTTTTTCCAAACATACCTGAAAATAAGTTTTCATATACACTTATGTAATTTCAAATAGCTCATAACAAGTAAACATTTTTATTTACAACCTATAACCTGCAAATAAGTTTTTGAAAACTGCTCAAAGCTCTTGCAAGTTTTACAATACAATGGAATTTTTTTAAACTCATAGTAGCCAGTTTCAATTTTTTGTTCCCTTAATCATCTTCACTCTAATATTACCCCAATCACCAGTGAAATTCCTGCCATTGCAATTTCTGATCTTAGTTGCCACGCGAAAATGAAAAGATCTTGAGGCAACTTGAAAATCAGTTTTTCTTAATCACAAACACTCACAGCAGGTCACTCTGTTGTAATTTTTAACAGATGTCGGCAAGCTGTTCTGTAACGTGGCTAGTTTCAACTGCTGCTTTCTGTGCCATGGTTGTGAGATAGTTTTATGTATAATGCTTCTATGTATGGTGGTTGTTTGTATGGTGTTTATTTTGTATGTTGGTTATTTTGTATTTTGGTTATTTTTTATGGTGTTTATTTTGTATGGTGTTTATTTTGTATGGTGTTTATTTTGTATGGTGTTTATTTTGTATGGTGTTTATTTTGTATGGTGTTTATTTTGTATGGTGTTTATTTTGTATGGTGTTTATTTTGTATGGTGTTTATTTTGTACGGTGTTTATTTTTTATGGTGTTTATTTTGTATGGTGTTTATTTTGTATGGTGTTTATTTTTTATGGTGTTTATTTTTTTATGGTGTTTATTTTTTATGGTGTTTATTTTTTATGGTGTTTATTTTTTATGGTGTTTATTTTTTATGGTGTTTATTTTGTATGGGGATTCTGTGTGGTGGCTTTTTTGTGGTAGTTAAATAATGGTTGTATTACAAGCTCGTTTTTTGGAACGTTCATTTTTTATACTATAACCATCATTTTTTGAAACGTTTTGTATTTTATTTATTACTTCATAAAATCTTTATTTTGCATCGTACTTATTTCGATTTTAAATTTCCATTATATTTATTTATTATTTCACCTTGCTGGTTTTTCCGTTCACCTTAAAATAACTAGATTGTCCATGAGCCATTTCATTGAAAGCAATAAATGACCTGTAAATGTTTTGGCACTGGCAAAACCTAGCGCGTCTGAATAATTTACGTGTGTGAAGTAAATTTAAAAAATGTGATGAAAGCTTGAGTCTTTTTTTGCCATTGCTTTGATTTTTTATCCTTTCATGAATAATATTATTTTATTTTGTTTTTTTTTTCAATCAAAACAAGTTAAAAAATGTTTTATGTAAAAAGTTGCAAGTGTTCTGAAAAATTGACGCGGAGAATGACATTGCTTTCAATGTAGGTGTCAAAATTTTCCAAAAAGAATTGTTCAACAAAATTATCAAAATTGTACTAAGCTTTTTTTTCAAAGGTTCATAGTGTTGTTAGAATTTTTTTTTCAAATACTAGTTCGTAAACCAGTTTTAAGAAAAATATTTTTTAAATATTTTAAAAATAAAAAATTAAAACAAAAAAATTATTAAAAAAGATATGAAAATATGAAAAATAAAATAATAATAGAAATTTAAAACACAAAATGAGTCAAGAATGTTCAGAAAAGTAACTTCCGAGTGTCGAAAGTTTTGTAATACCTGTTTTCACCAATTAAGTTTTCAATTTTTTATTTATATATTCTTATTTTTATCTCTGTTCAGTTTACTTTTTTCCAAACTTAAATCTATAAATTACGGGATAAAATACTTTTTAATAAGAATGATCGATTTTTTCGGTGCTTTACGAAAGCTTTGATTCTAGAACATATTGGATTGGTTTATTTCTTTGTTTTTTTTTAAATTAAATAAGTTTTTTTATTTCTAAATTTTCCCAAAAAAAATGAACCTTCTTCAAAATGAGCGAAAGCCTTCGAAGCATATTTAAATTGAACAAACAAACAATTTTATATCTTTTTTTTTTGTTTTTTTCACAGCTTCTTTTTTTCATTATTCTGTAAACTATGTTTATTCATGTCTTGCCGTTTTTTTTTGTTTTGCCTGCTTTCTTTGCATGAATAAATATATTTTTGTAAATCATTTTTACACTCTTGCTCTTTTACCCTAGTCATTTCCAATCATTATGTTATTTTTGCATAGCTTTCAAAACAAATACCTTCTTTGTTTTAGTTAATCCTTTCCCCCTTATTTGTTCCTTTCCCACTTTTGTTTGTCCACTTGCAAGGACTAACAAACGAACTCTTATTTTGATAGTTCAATTCAAAGCTATAACGTAAAAATATCATCAATACTTTTTCAGCTATTTTTCACTCTCTCTTTTCTCTTCATCTTTATTCCGTTCCTTTTTTTTCTCCTTTTCCATATTTACTTCTTTTCCTTATCTTTCTTTGCCTTCTCTTTTTTTTCCGTCCTTCACCACGCATTTAGCTTACAGAGCCCCTGCATTTTGTCCATTCCTGTAACCCCCATTTAAGGCTTCGTTGTGACCTCATTACATTGCTCGATATACTGCTGCTCGTCTAATCTCTGCTAACCTACTGTTAAACATGTCAGTCTCTTATCACGGGTCATCTTAAAACAACAATTTGTAACCATTTTTTTATCAAAGGCTTCACTGCTCTTCATTGAATGCTTCTACTACATTCCAATGCCTCACAGAACACGAAATTCAATTCGATACAATGTGTCTCATTATCTGCTTATTTTACATATACATGAATTCAGTAGAAAATAATTACAATATTTAAACACTATCTATTCAACAAAATACAATTTGACGAATGCAAAGTAATCTGCTATAATACAAAATAATAAAATTGAATACAAAAAATAAAAAAAATGCAACATAATTCGATATATTGAAATAAACCACAAAGTTGCAATGCAAGGCAAGAGGACAATGGAAAATGTTTATTATAGTGGCACCATGAAAATGGATTTTAAACTTCTGAATTGAAAAATAATACTTTGGAAAGAAGATTCACTGGATCGCATCTACGACTCTGAGGCTTGCATAAACGTTACATTTCCGCTACGTAATAACAATTTCCAATCGCTCGCAAGCGTGTATGGCCGTTCTTCATAAACACAAATATACTTACAATAACAAATAACAACACATACTCGATTTGATTGTGAGTTATGATTAAATTCTATATTTTAAGCTTCATTCACTTGATTCTTTAGTCAATTTTTCTCTTATTTTTCATTTTAGATTTTTTGTAGCATTATAATTTTGGTTAACTTGACTGTTTTCCTATATTAATTTTTACATTTTTTAACATTTCCAAAAAGTTAAAATAGTTTAAAATAGTTTTTTATGTGATTATGAGCTGTAATTCAAAAAAAAAATAGTGTTTATTAAATCGATTTCATTGAGAGTTTTTGCCTTTGATTTCCATTTAGGTTTCTTGTTGAAAAAAACAGTTTCGGTTAATTTTACCGTTATATGTTTGTTTTTCATGTGTTTAGTTATGATTAAATTCTTAAGTTTCATAACTGATTTGATTCTGATTTGAAGTCGAGTTCGTATTCAATTTCCACTTTAGATTTCCAGTAACATGAGAATTCATCTTACTTAGACTATCAATTATTTTGACTGTTATTGACACTTTGTTACTGGATTTGATTTCATGTAATCAATTGAAAATTTGACGCAAGTTTTGTTTTAAGTTGTGTTAAGTATGACTAAAATTCAGTGGTGTAAATACTTGACCAAACGTTTGTTTTAGATTTTAAAGTGTTAGCCTTTCTATCACTCAAATCCTTTTGGATTTGAGTGATAGATAAAAGACTAATTGCTGCAGCTTAACATCCATCTTCTTACCCTCTCGACTTCCTTTTTTCATGACGTTTGCTCATCTGCTTCAATTAGTTTATTTATTCACCTATCTTCTCTTGTGTTATTTCATAAATTTGTTTATAAGTCTAATCACCATATTTTCTATGTATATTTTCATTAATTTCTTGATTCATCTATTGTGACCAAAATTTATTTATTTATTCATTCTATCTGGCTATTTATCAAACCATTTGACCATTCAGTCATTTGTTTGTCCAGAAACTGATTCATCCACCTTCATTTCATCTTCCCATCTATCATTCACTTCATTGCACAATCTAATCATGAATACATCTACAGAAGCAGTTCTTATTTCATAGTTGATTCAATCACGCATGTATTCCTTCTGGCATCTAATAAATTCAAAGTTATGTTCATCCATTCATTCATTTTTCACCTTCGGTGTTTACTTCGCCACACATACTTCAAACTTTTCCATCAACTCGCGTCAGGATTTCAACAAAATACTTCATATAGAAACTTCAACGTCAGTTCTAAAATAACTGAAGTCAATCAGTTGCTTGCTTTGGCGCTTTACAAATTGAATTTATTATTCATAATTATTGTAACGTTCATTTACTGATTCAAACACTTTTTGGACTTGAATTACTTTCCAAATTATAAAAAAATCTTTGGAACTTCCTATCAATTCACGATTTTACGGCATTCATCAATTGCCGCTACAGGCTAATCCCTGTAAAGTACCACTGGATAGTTGCTTCGACATCCACTCCCATCCATCACACCAATCCGCCCTCCACGTAGTGCTATCAGGCGCTCAACCGACTAAAAAGAATTCATTGCAGCGCCATCACTTCACTCATACATTAAACTATTTTTTCATAAATCAGTTGCCTTTTTCCCATTCAGCTTTTCAATAACAATATTATTAATAAATAAAAGTTGTAAAGTAAGAAAACAAGCAAATGAGGCGCCCCTGTTCAGGCTTCAAGACAAATTAGTTATTAAAGATTTTAAGCTAGTTCAAAAAAATGTTTTACGTTCAAATTTAAAAAGAGAAATTTAAATGGAATTTTGTATCGTTGGTGTTAAAGAGTTCCAGATATTTGAAAAAGCATTTCTGAGAGGTCGTTTTAATATTTTAATTATGATAGATTGTTGCTTGAAGAGTGGAGAAGTAGAAGAACGGTTTATTTTGGTATTTGGCTTTTGTTGATGAAATTACTTAAATGGGCTGGTGTATAGGTTGATGAAGCTTTGAAAGTTTACAATGCACTGTTGAAAAGTATTCTTGATTTTCCTAGAAGTTGAAGAAGGCAGCTTTTTGAAAAATGATGGAAGTGATGGTCTGGTGTGTTAATTTTTAATACAACCCTAGCTGCTTTGTTCATTACTTGCTTTAGACGTATTTGTTGGGGCTGTGTTATGTTGTAGAACATAGAGTTTCAGTAGTCCAACCCACTGATGACTAAATAGCGGGCCAGGGTTGAGGCCATGTCATTTGTGAAGAATGGACAAGTGTGAAAAATGGCACGAAATGATAGTTAGAGGAGCGAATGACAGACGTTATGTGCTGGGCATGTTGGGAAAATGTTTTTCTTGCAAAGATGTTTGTTAAATTGGCAAAAACTATAAAAGAAGTTCAATACAGTTGATGAAAACTTGGTAAAATGGGTCGAGTGGTATGTTTTCTTGCAGAAATTTTTGATAATTTTTTTACATCACATTAAGTTACATTTTGGAAACTATTAATATATTGCTATAATTAGGTTTTTGGCTGAATGGATGTTGGAGAAAAATTATTCAAAAGACAGGACTTTATTAATTATTGAACTTTATTAATAAAAAAAATTTGATAGATTGTACGTTCTCACATCATCAATGCGGGTGTTTTGACGTTTTTAACGGTAGAAAAGGCTGTTGAAGTTCTTCCAGAGACTGTGGGCTTTTGGATTAGCTCTTTCACACAATCTCTATTGGTTGAAAGATTGCTGACATAGTCAGAGTTCTAACCTTCAGTTTAGCTTCATCATAGGCAATTTTGTCTTCTAGTGACAATTTTTTGGAATACCTCTTCTCCATTTTTCTTTTTAAGAATGGAGATTTATCAAGGTCACTATAAGAAAGTTCCCAGTTTAATTTATTTTGGTTTCTAAATTTAATAGTTTTGAGTTTGACATTATTCT
>OX387251.1:3761755-3776755 GCA_947562095.1 Branchellion lobata | reverse complement strand
TAGACATAGTATCTTGGAAAAGCTGTGGAGAAAAAGAGAAGGTGGAGAGTTTTCATACAATAATCTAGAAGGAGAGCCCCCTTCAAGCTTGGAAGATGAAGTAGAGTTTACGGAATCAATAAGAAAGTAAAAATGCTTAGAGTAAAAAAGACTTATAAAAGATGATAACTTTTTTGCGATTTGTCCCATAAGGCTGTAGAACGATCTATCCGGTAGAGTCGTTTAAGCTTCCAAACAGCTTTTTTGGCAAAAAAGCATTACCTATCAAACCATGAAACCTAGGAAGAATAAAAAAGAGAAAAGAAGTCGTTGTAAGGAACACAGCATCAAATCTTTCAAGAAGAAAATCAATGAAAGCTGTTTAAAAATGATTGGTGTCAGAGAAAGAAAAAGGATCAAAAGAAGACTGGGGAAAGAATTTATAAATGAATTTTTAATACATTTCGAGCAAGACTTTTTTTTAATCTTAAAGTGCGGGATTGGAGAAGATGGAATGGGAAATGAAAAATAAATGAAAAATTAATAACAGATTCAGCATCAACGGATGGTTTAGTGAAAGAAGAAAAGATCATCAAGATTTTACACGGAAGCGTGTCGAAAAATAGGCACGTTGTGTGATATCAAAGAGCTAAAAATATTATCTAGTTTTGAAGAATAGGGATTCATTTTATTTTTATGAAAAATATTGAAATCTCCCAAAATTAAAAAAAAGAGAAGAATTCGTATAAAGAGTCTCAGTTAAAACTGAGAACTCTGAGAAAAAGTAGGAGGGAGGAGTAAGGAGACCCATAAATTAGTGCAAAAAAAGTGAAATTAGAAGATTTGAGTACCGAAAATAAACATAAGAATGCATATTATTATAAGAAATAGTTGGTCTTAGAAGCAGATGATGTAGATTTATAGAACAAAGAATGTCCCCATAGGAGGAGTGAGAAGAATAAAAAGGTTTTGTAGAAAACCTAGCCAATTCAATAAAATATAAAGAACCAGAAAGTAAAAAGGGTGAAACAGCATCTTCATGCCATGTCTCAGTTAATTCTGAAAAATTTATAGGGGAGGAGTTTAGAAGATTAAAATTGTGTGAATATTCATTGGTAAGTGACCTGGTGTTTACTTAAGAAAGGTTTAGTTCATTATTAGAATTTGAAAGAATCGGGTAAAGAAGCGGTTTTGTTAATTTATTTTCATTGTTTTTGTGAGAAGTATTAGTTTGGAAAAATCGGGACCTACGTTTATAATTTAGAAATTTTAGATGAAAAACTTCCAAGTCTAACAAGGCGAGGTGGGAGAAAGGGAACAGAAGAAAATTTCCAAAGAAAGTCTGCAGAGTAATTCATTGAACTTTTAATAAAAAATATATATTCAAAACTAGTACTCAAATTTGAAAATGATGAAAAATATAAATTAAATATATATATTAAAAAAATTAACATACAGTTTTCGTCCAAATCGCAACTTTAAAAACAAATCTGTATCAAAAACAGACGTATGTAATGCTGCTAACCAAAGACCTTATCGATGTAAAAGATGGTTTGAGGCTTTTTAAAAAAATCTTTGGCAGTTCAGCTCTGTTTTTAATTCAAAATTTTGTTTTTGGAGTTGTTTGAAAGTATCAAATAAAAATGAAGGTTTTATTTTGAGTGATTCAAGTTATAAAGCTAAACAAAGTATATTTTTTTGAATATCCACGACACAAAGTCACTAATGATGCATATGATTATTAATTTTCACATCAATGTTTCATTTATCAGCATACATCAATCACTATTCATTGATCACTAGACCACAGCCATCAGTCTCGCAAACTTCCACATTCCCTCTATCTACCATTCGTTACCCTTCAACTTCCCTTCATCCTTCTTTCCTTTTTTTTCATTTTTTCCTTCTTTTTTTTCAAGTTTTTCAATTTTGTTTACTCATTTATTTAATAATAATTTTTTTATTTGATTCATTCTATTCACTGTTTTCTTTCCCTCATGTCCTTCTTTCTGTTTTTTTTCAATCTTTTCTTTATATATTTCTTATCTGTTTAATTTCAGTTGTTTTCATCTTTTATACCATTTTCAACTTTTTTTTGCTCATTAGGTCTCACTTTTTCAACTCTCTTATGGTGATTATGTTATATGCTTTGGGCGTGCTATTGCTACAAATAATTTGTTTCTGGAGGGATTTTTCGTTTTAAAAAAATTATATAAATATTTCCTCAATGTTTTCAAATACTTTCAATAGCAAATACGCCCATATGGTATTTTTTCAACTAATAGGTTTTATTCAATTGAAAATATAAAACTATAATTACAAAATCATGTTATAACTTTCTAAATTTTCAAAGCTAAAGTTCGTCAATTTCCCTGAACAAATTTAATAAAAATATTCAAAAGTTAAAAATAAATTTGGTTCTGGATATAACACCTATTTCATATCCTGGGGCAAGTTTTGGCTGGTTATTAATGGCACCTTATTGCGTGTGTGTTCAGAAAGGCTTGCGTAAGAAGAGTATCAAAAGAATATTAATGGCGGATCAGGCGCCTCTGAAAGAACTTCCGCACAAAAGCTTGGTAAGAAGCTTATAAAACATCACGTGCGTACCAAGAGCCTTTAATCTGTGCTGCACTTTATTAACGCCTGAATACTTAATGGTTTTCACAATTTAATAGAGTGAAAAATTGTCTGCATCAACACGCAGACTTGCTTGGGTTAAAATGCACGTATGCACGCACACACGCACACGTACACACACATGGTGCAGTAAAGAAGACAAAGGGTGCTGGAGCTATTGCAACAAACTGATTGCCTTCATAAATCAACCGCTGTACTTGTAAAGAATATATTCAGAAGAAGGTCTGTCTATCAAAACTTGCCAGCAACACAACCAAGCCCATTATTATACAAAATAAGCCCATTTATGTTCATAATTATAACATCTTTTTTTCTGCTATTAATATTTAAAAAATGAAAAATGAATTTGGATCTATTATTTTCTTTTTTTGAGAAAATGATTTTACGAAATAATAGTTATGCTTTAAAAACAGTATTATCAAAATTTCAACCTTGTTAGTTTTATGATAAGGCACATCAAGAAAGCCAATTGGATTCACTCCATCCGTTTGAATTAAGAAGTAACTCAAAGAGGATCCAATTACTAGGATGAATTTTCATTTTAAAAAATATTTTTACATTGAAACGTCAAAAGCTTTCCGCAGTATTTTTATGCAACAATTGTTTGCTTAAAAGAATTATGTTTTTAATGTTTTTGTTGTCCTACCCCTTTGTTTTATTTTTTCATCGCTTAGTTTTTCAATAATTATTTAATTTGTCACATTTATATTTATCATCATAATTTTGTTTAGATTAATAATTTTTACATATTTTTTACAAATGTTTTTACTATTTTTCAGACTTTTTTTAATTTACTTAATTCCAAATTTTTTTTTGATTTTTTCTAGTTGATATGTTCTTAATCATCTGTAGGTCCCCTGTTTCATGTCATTAAACCTCAATCTCATACAATTTATTTTAAGAAACTAGTCTTTTGGGTCTTTGGAATATATTTTGTTTTTGAGTTTTATTGCATTTTGTTCTTGACATTTTGATGTTTTGGAATGGTATAGTTTTTATCTAATTTTTTTCAAAATGTAATTGGTTGAATAAAATATACAACTCTAAATTAAAAGTTTAATTATATCAATTTTTATTTTTTAAATTTTGAATTATAATAAATCATATTGATAAACTATTTCAAACATATAAAAATAGAAATGAGAGTATAAAGTTTTTTTGCATATTTAAATTTTTTTTTCTAGACCTAACCAGTGGAAAAAACATAGAATGAGTTGGCCATTTTTCCCTAACCGAAAAACCTCATAAAATGAAATGTAATAATTATTTTTTTTAAAAATAATGGCCAATTGTTAATACTAAAAATCCTCAAAAATACTAGGGGTTGTGAAAATCTTTTTGAAAAAACAGCTTAAATCTGAAAAAATATGAAACAACAAAAAGAGATTATATAAAAGATGATAACCTCAGTGTAGTAACAATAAATCAAATCCACTTCACAGGGGTGTTGTCCTCTGTTCACTCAGTTGCAACATCAATCGACTCCCAAAACTTTTTATGTTATAAATTATTTTATCATTTTCAAAGAATTTATCATTTTTCGAAAAAGTTTTTAGTAACTTCAAAGTTCTTAATAACCTATACTTTTTTTTTATTGTCTTTATTGAATAAAATCCAGACAAACGCTGAAAATGGCACAGAGCATAGTGAACAATCAAAATAAAGGAAAAAAAACTAAAATCAACAATAACTGAATGTTATAAGAATTTTCAAGTATCTATTGCAAGAGATCAAAATCTGACTATAGAATCAAATTTATAAATCTCAAAAATTTAGAATTGATTCATTGTTTATATTGAATGACTATTGAAGAATATTTCATCAAATTAACAAAAACGGAATGTTAAGGTTCTAAGAAATTCAAAAGCAGAAATATCTATTAAATCAAAGAACTTAGTCTTAAAATTTGAGAATTGAATCATATCTTAAAACCACATAACATAACTATTGCAGAGTTATTTCAAGTTTTTTCTTTTTTTCTTTTATTTTACCTTCTCAGCCATTTCTTATGTTCACAATGAAGTTTGTCTGGATAACACATTTCCTTTAGAGGCTTTCAACACTCACTTACTTTTTCTTTAAGTTGGCAAACGGTATTCTTGTAGCCGATTGGTTGACGATTTTACAGAAATGTCTTTTTCTTCTTCAGCCATTTCTCAAATTCACAAGTCCGTCAGAATACCACAAATGTTTGCAATTCCTTTCAACACTTGTTAACTTTCTTGTTGAGTAATTTGGCAAACAGTATTTATTCAGGCGTTGGTTGACGATTTAACTGCAATGTCTGTATTCCAAAACGAGAGAATGGTGGATTCGGCAATCTCTTTAAGCTTTGTAATAACTATAAATCTTAGATGAACTAACTTATTCATAACTATTATTTGAAACTTCAAATTTCAAATAGTCAATAAAAATAGTTTGAATAAAGAAAATTAAAGTAACGGCTATACACGTTTTCGCGAAATCGGAATTTTTTTTAAAAGTCTTTATTAGATCAAGTCCAGACATACATTGGAAATGTTACAAAAACACGGCGAACAGTCGAACTAAAAAAGAAAACATTAAAATATACGAGAACAGAATGTTATCAGTCATAAAATTCGGCATTGAACCTACGAAATGAACAAATCGCGAAAGAAAAGGTTGAAAAAACATTAAACACAATGAAATATTAATTAAAATTAGTAAATCAATTGAAAAATTTGAAAAGAAGTATTTATTCACTATCAAACCTTTTGGGAATTATAATCCTTTCAATAATTCAAAAATCTTTTTTTATTAATTTATTGTTAAAATGTCAATTTTCTTTAGTTAAAGAATTAATTTCTGATCTTTTGATAATTTCAAATAGGAAAAATAGTCACTCTCAAAAATTCCATCTTTTTCGTTAAATTTTCTACTCATTTTTTCTTCCCTATTTCAGAATAATTGTCCCTTTGTAACATTCGAACAATTGAGACTTTTTTTTATCGTTAAACAACATTTATAGCCATGTCTGTGATGTTTTTATTTTCTTAAAATTGTATTTTGAAAATTTTAACCTTTTTTAGTTCCATGTATCATTAAACTTAACAGAAAAGTATATATTCTGTTTTTTTTAATTTTACGTAAAATAAAAAAAATAGAAACAATCAAATTCAAGGTCACAATGGTTCGATACGTAATAAAATGATTCGGAAAGTTCACAAAACTTATCAAAAGTCATCTTGTTCACTTCTCAAATATTTTTTTCAAGGATTTCCAAATTGCACGGAAATAATATCTAAACTAGGAGACTTCAATGGTTAAGACCATTTAATATTTTTCTTTATGTTTATTATCAGTTTTTTCCTCGTACATTATTGTGTTGTTTTGTATCATGTTGTATACATTTGTTTGAAATATGTTTTTTTGTTGCGTATTGTAATTTTTGTGTGGGTTTTTTTGTATTTTATTATGTTGTATTATTGTTTTTTTGTTTTGGCTTTTATTGTACAAAATTGCAAAAGTTTGTGTTTTTTTTATATTTTACTGTAATTTTTCATGAATCTTTTCAAGTTTTCTGACTAATTTGCAAAAGAGAGTTCATGATTATATGATGATGTGGGTTTTTCAATGTTGAAGATGACCACGGCTCCTGTGCGTCCTTGGGTGGCTGCACAGTCCGATCCTTGCCTTAGTCTCTTAACAAGGATAAGTCGCCAAATTTAGTTTGTATTCACTGATGTAAAATGAAAAAATTGGTAAATGCTCTTCAAATTGTTTTGACATTTCACTTTTTTAAATAACTGTGAAGTTTTTTTGACCCGAAACAGTTTCACAACTTATTTATTTTTTTCCAAATTTCTATTTTGTTTTTAGCTAAGAAAGCATTCATTTGGTCTTTGCATCCCATCACAATGAAAAACAACGTAGAGTATTATTTAAAAGACAACTTTTCTGTTTGGTTTCTCTTTGCGTCGCTGAAAACAACATTTGCTCACGACTTAATACCACAGTCTTTGCTATATCGTCCATAAAACAAGCAGATGAACAATGGCAATGGAAAAGAACATGGCAAAAAGAAAAGATACACAGGATGAAACTATTACATTATAATAAATATTTTTGCAAAAAATGACTTGAACATATATAAAAATAGGACCAAAATAGCCTGCTTATGCCTTATTTACAGCTTGCTGTCCTCACAATGGC
The DNA here is from genome assembly GCA_947562095.1 of Branchellion lobata. Taxonomy (NCBI): domain Eukaryota; kingdom Metazoa; phylum Annelida; class Clitellata; order Hirudinida; family Piscicolidae; genus Branchellion; species Branchellion lobata. The sequence goes on along the minus strand of OX387251.1, from coordinate 3,769,963 downwards.
TATCTTATTGATGTTGCTCCACTGCAAACGTGAATTATTTAATGAACGTCTTATCTGAACCTTTCTGTTATCTACTGATTTCCGCCATAATATTTCGGCTCTGCACATGAAATCTCTTTATTCCTCCATCGATGAGGGGTTTTCAAAAAAACTATTTTGATTCCTTTTGATCTGTTTCCCTTTTTTTATATTGCATTACTCAGTTGCTCACGTTGATTTAGTCGCCCTGGTTTTTTCGGTTGTTCTTTTGATTTAGATTTCGTGGTTAATACGGTAACAAAGTACATGAACCTTCCCACAACTTGCATAACGCAAAAATTGGTCCTGTTTGAACTCTTCAAACCAGGGCTTTTTATGACGAAGAAGGCTTGTATTGAACCAGACTCACTGGCGCCAAGTGCATTAATTATCAATCAGTTCGTTCCAACGCAATTCTCATCTTTCTCAAGCCTGCTTTTATAAAAGTTATATATAGCTACGCTTTTTTGTGTCATATTACTGTTATAGGACTGCTCTAGTTATGGTGCTGTTTTGGTACATCATCATCATTGTTTCATTATTGTCTCATCACCTTTTCAGTATTTTTAGTAAAAAATCAGTAGTGTTTTTTACTGTATTGTTCTTGATCTAGCAACGTCCCATTTCTGACCTAGCACCATATTTCCAGTTACTGCCACTAGTTCCTAGATTTTTCTCCTATGAAGCAACCATGTATTCATTTTCCGCTATGGTCACTAATTTTTTTGATGTTTTTCACAGCTATTAAATCTTTTTTTTTACTTTATTTTTTTATTCATCAGCTTTCTCATACTTTATTGATTTTTTTGTTCAATATATACGTTATGACTGGATTGTAGCTCTTCTAGTTTTATTCTCGAACATTCTTTTTGAAGTCTCTTATTGAATAAGTTGGTGCACGCTTGAAAGTTTCATACTCTTTCAAGTTCTGATGAGAATAAATCTGAAAATTCTAAAGTACCTTCCAAAGGTTTTCAATATAGACAAATCAATGAAGATAATTACAATTTCAACCAACCACATTTTGAAAATGGGTGTTGGTGTAAGTTTTCTTTCAGTATGTAAAGCCATAAGAGAAATTATGTGCATCAAGCCCGGATTCCGAATCTCATAAACTCCCTACGTGCCGTGCAGGGTCTTGTAGTTCTAAAAAAGACTCATATTATGCACAGAGCGCTTCTACTTTATCGATCACGAATATATTGCGATTTGTAGAAAAAAATAAAAAAAGAACACTAATATATTTTTAGTTCCTACACTAGTGAAATTTCCGCCATGAAACCGTCGAAACGTACAATAAGATGCGAAAAAAAAATTACTTAGTGTATTCAAATACGTTTTTAATACCTTGTTTTTTAGTGGTTGCTACATTTCACGTATGCCAAATCATTAGCTCCTATTTGAACTGAAATGAATATTTTCTGAACTTTATATTTTTAAACAGCATGTTTTGATTTAAGTATTTTCAACCTCACATTTCTCACCTCTTTTCTTTGATTCCGTAAGACTCTCAAAACTCATCTGTTTAAGCAGTTTTTAGCGGAATGCTCATTAATTATGGAATGGTCTTTGGTTTGCAGAATGACTAACGACTGTTTTTGCTACGGACTATTTTTGAACTTGCAATTTAGACGAAAACTGTATGTTGAATTTTTTCATTATATTTCATTTTTTCAGATTAAAGTAGTGGTTTGAAATATATATTTTTAAATTAAAATCTTCAATGATTTATTCTCCCGACATTCTTCGTAATCTTTCTTCCGTTCCTTTTCGCCCACCTTGTCTTGTTAGACGTAGAATTTTTTTTATCTCAACTTAATAACCTCTAAACGTAGGTCCCGTTTTCTTCAAAAAAATAATTTTCACGGAAAATCTAGAAGTAAATTAATTAAACCGCTTCCTTAGCCGACTATTTCAACTTCTAATGATGAACTAAACCTCTCAGTTGAACACCAGGTTACTTAACAATAATTTTTTTACACATTTTTAATCTTTTAACCTCCTTCTCTACCGATTTTCAGGCTTAACTGAGACATGGCATGAAGATGCCACTTCACCGTCTTTACATTCTGTTTCTTCTCCATTTTACTCTTTTATTGAAATGGCTAGGTTCCCTACAAAAACCTTTTCTTCTTCTCACTCCTCCTATGTTTTGATTTTTTTTACAAATCTACATTTGCTGATTCTTACCTTCATTAATTTTTTTACTCTACATTCGAATGTCTATTTTCATCTATCAAATCTTTTGCTAATTTCACTTTTGTTATTCCACTATTTTATAGGCCTCCTACTTCCTCCCTCCCACTTTTCCTTGAAGAGTTTTCAGTTTTAACTGAAACTTTTTATATGCATTTTCCCCATTTTTTAGGGTGATTTTAAAAAATCTCATACAATTAAATTGAATCCCTATTCTTAAAAAAAAGATAGTGTTTGTTATTTTTTCAATCTTACACAACATGCTACTTTTCCAACACACACTGCTGGGAACACATTTAATTACATAATCTCTTCTTCATTCACTAAACCATCTTTTTCTACAGAATCTGTTATTTTTCTGACCACTTCCTTCTTAATTCTTCATTCACTATTCCATCTTTTCCAGTTTTCTACTTTAAGCTTAATGAAAGGCCTTGGTCAAAATTCAATAAAGATTCCTTCATAACTTCTTTCTCTTCTTCTTTGTTCCTCTTTCCTTCTCTGACCCTAATCATTTTCGAACAGCTATCAAGGATTTTTTTCTTGAAAGTTTTGATGCTGTTTTCCATAAAAAAACATTCTCTTTTCACCTTTTTTCTTTTAAGGCTTCATGGTTTGATAGCTAAAGCTTTTCTAGCAAAAGTTCGGAAGCTTGAATGACTCTACCGGGCGGATCGTTCTACAGCCTCATGTAATAAATGGCAGAGAGTTATCATCCTATAGAAATCTTTTTTTCTCAAAACTTCCACCTTTTCTCACTGACTCCATAAAATCTGCCTCATTTTCCAAGTTTAAAAAGAGCTTTCTTTCTAAATTATTGTATAAAAACTCTCCATCTCCTCTTTTTTCTCTACAGCTTTTCCAAAACACCATGTCTAACAAACTTCTTTCTTCTGGAAGTGATAATTTATTTTCTCCTATTTTTATAAAACTCTGTGATGTTTCTCTTAAAATCTTTCCTTCAATAACCCTCTCTGAATTAACTACTATAATCAATTTAATGTCTTTTTCCACATGTTCTCTTGACCCTAAACCAACTAATATTTTCAAAGAATTTTCTTACTTTTTTTATCAAATATTTTTTGAACTAATTAATCTTTCTTTAACTACAGCAATCTTGCCTTCTAATTAAAAAAAGTCTATTTTTACACCAATAATTGGAAGATCTTTGTATATATCCTTCTCTACCAACAAACTATAGGCCTATATCAAAAATCTCTTTTATTTCTAAACTTCTGGAAAATGTTGTCTTTTTTTAGCTTCTCCCTTTTTTTGAAGTTAACAATCTGCTCTCTTCTACTCAGTCTGGTTTTTGTCCTTTTCACAGTACTGGAACCTCACTTTTTAAAATATATAATGATTCTTCACTTTCCTTCACTTTTCTTCACTTTACAAGGTTGATATCTCCCTCCTTTTTTGCTTAGATTTCTCTTCTGCTTTCGACACTGTTGACCACTTTTTACTAATTCAGCAACTTGAAACTTTTTTCGGAATTTCTGGCTCTTGTCTCAAATGGATTTCTTCTCACATCCAACAGGAGTTTTTTAGTTTCTATAAACAACTCTCATTCTACTCTTCCCTTTTTCCCATTTGGTGTTTCTCAGGGTTTTTGGTTCTTTTCTTTTCATTCTTTATACTTTTGAACTCTCAAGGATTATTTCATCATTTTCTTTTCAGTCAACTTTATGATGATGATGACACATTTTTACTTCATTTCCACAATTAAAATTGTTTTTACTATTTTTAGAATTGTTTTTGTATTGGTAAAATAATCTTTTGAAGTGATTCTACGTTCCTCAAACTCAATCTTTCGAAATTTGATCTTATATATTTTAGCAAGTCTTCTCAACTTATCAAATCTCTTCTCTCAATTAATACTTCATCTAACTTTTCAATCGCCCCTTCTTCCACCATTTATAGTTTAGGTTTCACCTTTGACTCTTCACTTCCTCTCATACCACAAATAACATCCCTAGCTAAATCATATTTTCTTACATCTTTGCTGTATCAAGTAAATGAAACTTTTTCTAGACAATCCAACCTTCAAATTACTAGTTTCTTTGCTTATTTTGTCCCCCTTTGACAATTGTGACTCTTCATACTATGGATTCTCAGAGACCACGCTACATCCTCTCACCAAAGCTTTCAATAGCGCTGCCCGCTTTTTTTCTGACACTCATGAATTCTTTTGTCTAACTCCTACCTTTATCTTTTTACACTGGCTGCCTCTTAAAAAAAGATCAGTTTCCAAAATATGCATTTTCATGTTTAAAATAAAAAATAATCACTCACCAACCTACTTAACTGACTTTTTTAAGTTGCTCCCTCGTAAGAGACTGAAATCTACTTGTTTTCATTTTTCCAAAATACCTTCCAATAGTAATTATGCTAAATTGGCACTTTTCTACTGAGGACCCCATCTATGGAACTCTTTTCCCGCAATCTCACCTCTATTACTTCTCTACTTTCATTTCGTTAAGCCTTTAAAACTTTCTTGTTTAAACTGTTCGTAGCAGAGCTCATATGAGCAGTGTGAAATCAGCGCTTCATTAACGATTTGATTAGATTAGAGTAGAATTACTCTCATTTTTTAAATCTTATCTTCAATAGTCTATTCCTTTCTTTGTTTTCTTGGTTTTTTGTCTCGATCCCACTTCAACATACTTCTACCTCAATTATTTTAGTCAACCTTCATTATCAACATTTTTTCTTACATTATTTTTCATTTCATTATGTTTTCGATTTCGCGAAAGCGTGTATAGCGGATACCTTAATTTACTTTATTTAAACTATTTTTATTAACTATTTGAAATTTAAAGTTTCTAATAGTAGTTAGAAATAAATAAATTTATCCAAGAATTATAGTTTTTACGGACTGCAGAGATTTTGAAAAGATTTTTGAGAAATTGCTAAATCCGCCATTTTCTCGTTTGAAATATAGACATTGCAGTGAAAGCGTCAACCAACGCCTACTGTTAGCCAACTTACTCAACAAGAAAATAGACAAGTGTATAAGGCCTCGAAACTCTACAGGGTTAATGCTACTATAATAATATTCGTGTTTGTAATTGCAAAAAAATGTTGTATCCGGATAGACTAACCTGTGAATTTGAGAAATGGCTGAGAATGAAAAAGACATTGCTGTAAAGTCGTCAACCAATCGCTTACAAGAATACCGTTTGCCAACATGAAAAGCAAAGAAGTGAGCAAGAGCTGAAAGCATTGAATAAAATAGAGGTATACAGATAGACTTCCTTGCGAATTTGAGAAATGGCTGAAAAGGAAAATAGGAAAAAAGAAAAAACTTGAAATAACTTCCAATTAGTTAAGTTATGTGGTTTTAAGATATGATTCAATTATCAAATTTTAAGACTCAGTAATTTGATTTAATAGAAAACTCTGTTTTTGAATTTCTTAGAACATTTCAACATTCCAATTTTGGTTAATTTGATTAAACCTTTTTCAATAGTCATTCAATATAAACTATGACTCAATTTAAAATTTTTGAGATTCATAAATTTGATTCTATATTCGGTTTTTGATTTCTTGCAACTGACAATTGACGGTTTTTATGACATTCGATTATCGTTGATTTTGATTTTTCATCTTTCATTCTGCTTGTTCACCATGTTTTGTGCCATTTCCAGCGTTTGTTTGGATTTGCTTCAATAAAGAATACAAAAAAAACACTCTATCTCATTCCCTCAGATTTTATATCCGATTTTTCCATACGCTTATTCCAACTTACTACTGTCTAGTCTTTAAAGTTTTGATCAATTTGACTTTCAATTTTATTTCTATTTCAACTCCTACTATTTCTAATTTTCCAGTTTTCAGTTTTAATATAACTTTTCTTATACCATGTCTGTGCCTGTGGCATGAGGATTGGCCAATCCCGCTGTAAGGTGAGTCTGGCCAAAACCAGGTTTGAGCTTCGGAAACGTCAGCTCCCCTGAAGTATAAACGCCATCCTCGAAAACCTAGTCTTCTAGTAGCCTACTGTGAATAAAACCGTTTCCATAAGAGCGCTTTTGAATATAAGGCTAAAGAACGCATTAAAAAATTCATGATTAGGTTTTTTGGCTAAGTTCATTCGGACAAGGTTTATTAGACTGAAATTTGTGTAACGTACCAACGCAGCATCGAAACTACCAAGAGCACTGCATTTAGCTTTGCCACCACCACCCACACCACTACAACCCACACCACCACCAATGCCAACAACACCACTCACACAACCACTAATACCAACACTACCACCCACACCACCACCTACATCACCACCCACACCACCGCCTACACCACCGTCTACACCACCACCCACACCACCACCCACACCCCCACCCACATCACCACCCACACCACCACCCACACCACCACCCACACCACCACCCACACTACTACCCACACCACCACCTACATCACCACCCACACCACCACCCACACCACCACCTACATCACCACCCACACCACCACCTACATCACCACCCACACCACCACCTACATCACCACCTACACCAACACCTACATCACCACCCACACCACCACCTACACCACCACCTACACCACCACCCACACCACCACCCACACCCACACCACCACCCACACCCACACCACCACCCACACCACCACCCACACCACCACCCACACCGCCACCCACACAACCACCCACACAACCATCTACACCACCACCCACACAACCACCTACACCACCACCCATACCAACTGAGACGTGGCTTCTAAATTTGTTTTGTGGACTCATATTACTGGATTCATTGCCCCACATCCATTAGTTGAAACCACTGCGTCCGTTGCGTGTTGAGGATCTCTCGAAGAGGTTTCAGAGTTTCTTCCCAGCACTTATCACTCACACTTCTGTCCCTCATAGATGTTCTTATAATTAAGTCCCTGTTGTTTTGTTTTTCTCACAAGATTGCTCATATTTAGTCAGAAAATTTTACATTTATTTGAGAATTCAAAGTTTTTTTAAAGAGTATTATTAATTATGAAAGTCAGTAGTTAAAAAAATGAAAATTTATAGAAAATACTTGTTTATTTTTAGGAAATTGTTAGATATCTCAGTTATACATATATATATATATATATATATATATATATATATATATATATATATATATATATATATATATATATATATATATATAATCGGAAGAATAGCAGCTTGGAAAAGTTAGTATAATGTTGTGCCGTACTCCCTCTGGAATTCCGGTATGTAAAAGAAGCATTTCGTGGAAGTGCTTTGAAAGTACTCACAAAAGTGGATACAATTTAAAAAAAACTTCTTCAAGTTTTAATTTTAAGTTTTTTTGTTGCAAATTTTTCAAGTTTTAATTTTTGGTTTCTATTTATGGAGATTTTTATGTTTTACATTGTAGGATATTTTTACAAATTTAATTTCTTTGTTCATAAAATTTTTGCTAAAAATTATGTGATATTCTATTTAATTTTTATTCAAAATCAATTTTTCAAAAAAAACTTAACAAAGTTTCAATAATTCGAAATAAATATAAAACAACGTTGAATAAATTTTTCCAAAAAATAAAATAATTATTCCGAAAAAAGCTGAAAAGAAAAAAAAATTAAATAGCTTTTCCAAAGAATTAATCAATAATGAGTTACAACCTACAGCTTCTCAGTAAATAAACTCCTCTTTTTTGCTTCGCTGTGGTGTGTACCAGGTCCCTAGAAAAAATATTTTTACTATCTAACCATGCAATACTTGCAAAAGCGTCTATGGAGGAATGCTGAATTATATAAATAGCATATAATAAGACTCCGAACCTTGAAGTATTGAGTCTTATTTGAGCAAGTTGATTCACCTTGAAAATGGAGTATTTAAAACAATATTTTCGACATTGATACAAAATTATCTGTTGAAAAAAGTTTTCAAAATTTTTATTAATTATTTTTTTTATGAAATCCACAAAAACTCGAATAATAACAAATTTAAGTTGTTTGCAGTTCAGGAATTAT
>OX387251.1:3749255-3754255 GCA_947562095.1 Branchellion lobata | reverse complement strand
AGGTCGTGTCAGAACCAATTTATCTAAGGTCGTGTCAAAACCAATTTAGCTAGAGTCGTGTCAGAACCCTATTTACCTAGGGTCGTGTCAAAACCAATTTAGCTAGGGTCGTGTCAGAACCCTATTTACCTAGCGTCGTGTCAGAACCTTATTTATCTAGGGTCGTGTCAGAACCAATTTATCTAAGGTCGTGTCAAAACCAATTTAGCTAGGGTCGTGTCAGAACCCTATTTACCTAGCGTCGTGTCAGAACCTTATTTATCTAGGGTCGTGTCAGAACCAATTTATCTAAGGTCGTGTCAAAACCAATTTAGCTAGGGTCGTGTCAGAACCCTATTTACCTAGCGTCGTGTCAGAACCTTATTTATCTAGGGTCGTGTCAGAACCAATTCATCTAAGGTCGTGTCAAAACCAATTTAGCTAGGGTCGTGTCAGAACCCTATTTACCTAGGGTCGTGTCAGAACCTTATTTATCTAGGGTCGTGTCAGAACCAATTCATCTAAGGTCGTGTCAAAACCAATTTAGCTAGGGTCGTGTCAGAACACTATTTACCTAGGGTAGCGTCAGAACCTTATTTATCTACGGCCGTGTCAGAACCTAGTTATCTAGGGTCATGTCAGAACCCATATTTATCTAGGGTTTTGTCAGAACCAATTTATCTTGGGTCATGTCAGAACCTATATTTATCTAGGTTCGTTTTAAGGGTATCTTCAAACCGCAATCTTGGTTTATGAGCTGATCTAATTCCATCTTCAAAACAAAGGCTGCGTTGGAACACAATGATCTGTAATTAGGGAGACATGTCCTGTTTATCTTAACTGGTTCTTCTCAAAATAGTACGAGATGGTTTGCATTTTTATTCTTTGCAATAAAACCTTGTTTGATGTTTTGTAGAACCACTTTATCCAAAGCAAAATACAAAGACAGCTCATATGGAATTGGTTTAGTTTCAAATGTCTGGAGTAGAATGTTCAGGTTTTGCTAATATAGAGAAGCACTGGAATGGTTGCTGCTTTATAGACTCCAATTTCTGCGGCTAGACTCAGACCATCTCTATTCCCGAATTTTTTACGCAACTTTCCAAAAACCGCACATGTCTTGGCTAGTTTTTTGGTTTTTTTGTCATCCTACGGGAAAGACACTTCTTTAGTATGTGAAAGACTTCATGGACCTAAGCCTTTCCAAGCCTGTCATTTTTTTCGCATCTTTATGAGGCTTGCCGGAAACAGATTGTTAAATAACTTCAGTTTTCTTAGTGTTGATGATGAAACCAAAGTTCTCACATGCTGCCGAAAAGTCGTTCACTATTTGTTGCATATCCGGTTCTTTATATGCACAGAAGGAGCAGTCATCGGCGTACAGAAGCTCACGAAAGTTGCCAGTATTCAATTTTATTTTAACCCTTATACGACTGGTGTTGAAAAGACCACCATCTGCCCGAAAATTAAGTTTCAAACCTCATTGCCTTCTTTCAAAAGCGTCGCTCAGCGTAGCACTCAGCATCATGCTGAAAAGGTTTGGGGTTGAAACGAACCCTTGTTTTAATCAATTTGAAACTAGAATCACTTCGGATGTGTCGCTATTGAATACGATTATGACTTCCATTCCATCGTGGCATTGGCGTATAATCGAGATGAATTCACCAGGGCATAAGAACGTTTTCATTAATGCCCATAGCCCGCCTCGACAAACCGTTTCAAAGGCTTTTGAAAAATCAACAAAGGTTAGTAGTAGATTATTGTTTTGCTTCTGACGTTTTTAAGCACTTGTCTCGCGGCGAGGTCACGTCTACGGTGCCACGACTAGCGCGAAATGCACATTGACTCTTCGGAATAATTGCGTGGTTCTCAAAATGTTTGAAAAGACGATTGAGCAACAAAAGAGCAAGGACTTTTTCTACAATTGGTAGTAAAGTGTTACATCAGTAGTTATCACGGGTTATAAACAACCCTTACGTTTGTAGACTGGAATCACTTGTGCATCTTTTAGTTTCCTAGAAAACCAAAATCTTTTCCCATATGGTTCGGGAAAAAGCCGTGAGTCTGTTGGTCAAACAATTGTCCACCATTTTTTTATACCTCTACTGGAATTGAGTCAGAACCGAAAGCTTCGCTATTGCTGATTTGGTTGATGGTTTTTGTAACTACTACTACTACTACTACTACTACATCCAAACGTTTTCATTAGTGCCCTTAGACCGCTTCGACAGACTGTGTCGAAGGCTTTTGTAGCTTTTTATACACCTGGAGAAGCGTTGATTTCTGCGTTTTGGTCTGTTTGGGGGATGCGAGCCAAGGTTTCTTCATTTACTTTGAGGGATAAATTCAGAACTTTATTGAAATGCTCAGCCCATCTATCCATGATACTTTGTTTTTCGCTCATAAGTTTTGAGTTATCAGCACTGAAAGGTGGCGAAGGGGTTGTGTATTGAGGTCTCTAAATCGACTTTAGAGCTTCGTGAAGATATTTCGTATTGTTTCCGTTTGCCAAATTCTGGATTTCATCTGCTTTTCTGCTGAACCAATCATCTTTGATATTTCGGATTTTTTTCTGAACATACTGTTTGGCTTGATTGAGAGTGTTTTGTTTTTGTTGAGAAGAAGGATCACTTTGGAGTTCTGAAAAAGAGGGATTTTTTATTTTTAATAATAGTTTGATAGAGCTATCGTTCTTATCAAACCAATCTTGGTTTTTTCTTTGAGGTGCTCCAAGCACTTAAAGAGAAGTAGGATGTACAGTATCCCTGAAAGACGTTCATTCCTCTTCGATAGATAAAAACTGACTTGAACAAGGCCCAGAAAAATTGTCCTCCAAAGCATTTTGTAGGTTCTTTTCAGTTTCAGGGTTTTGTAATTCGCAAACATTTAGTCTTTTGAGAGTTCGACATCAATGCCGTCTTATCGGCGATTTTATCTGGAGTGATAGTTTGGCAATTATGAGACAATTATCTGTCAAACAGTTGGCGCCACCCATTGCTTTTGTGACTCTCACGTCTTTTTGATCTTTTTACATTGTCAACACATAGTCGATGAAATGCCAGTGTTTAGATCGCGGATGCATCCAGGACGTTTTTTAACGATTTGGCAGACAAAACAGTTTTTTTGTAATGGTGAGTTCGTTGATGGAGCATATTTGAAAAAGCCGTAAGCTGTTGTCGTTTTGTTTTCCATTTCTATACTTTCCCAAAACACCATTCCAAATTTCGTAGTTAGTTCCCGCTCTGCGTTGAAGTCACCGAGAATAAAACTTTGGTCAGACTTAAAAAGAATCGTTAAAACCTTGTCCAGCTTTTCATAGACTTTGTCTATTATTCTGAAGACGGCATCGTTGGTGCGTAGTTAGTGATGAAGGTTAGATTCCTTTTATTCCCGAGTGGGAGCTGAAATGACATTATACGGTCGTTAATTCCCAATGGGAGTTTCAGCAACTGATTGGCAAAGCTGTTTTTGATGGCAATGGCAACACCAGCATCCTTTCATTCGTATTCGTTTCGACCGCTCCAAAATAATGTTTGTTTGTCTCCGACTTCGGTTAGCTTACCTTTGCCGCAAAGGCATTTCTCAAAAAAGGCCGCTATGTCAATCCTGTATCGGCCGAGTTCTCTGGCAATCAGAGCTGTCCTTCTTTCTGGTGTTCAAGAGTCTAGTAAAGTTCTAACGTTCCATGCTGCCACTTTAAGCTCTCTAGAAGCCATGAACTGCGCGTGACTTGGATTATAGTGAGAGAGAGTTTCACCTTTAAGTTCTAAAACCTTAATTTTCAACGGCAGGACAGAATTGAGACGGTTGAAGAAGAAGGTCAGAAATGTAGTGGATAGCCAGCAAGTAGGAATACTTGATTTGCCCTAGGTTTTCTACAACACCAGATCGAGAAAAGCAGTTTTCCCCGTTGAAACCAACTTAAAAGTCAAGTTTTTTATGCCTTATTCTCCGGAACTAATCTTTTTGAAGTTATTTTTCAGGGTTTTTTCCCTTAGCCTTTCCAGAAAGGCAGCGGCGATGAGCAGTAACAAAGTCAAAAAAACTAGCTTTTTCTTTATCAGTTAAGAATTTATGTAAAAACTGTTTATTATTCTAGGGTTAGACTTGATTTTAATTACAGTGCAAACAGTTTAAATCAATTCGTATTTTGGTATTTTAGATAGACAACATTTTGACAATAAAAAAGTGAATTCATGAAACGGAAAATTTATACAATCATTAAAGTATAGTTTAATAATTTAACTGTTTGAAATTATGAGAATAATTCAATAAATGTTCGTAGGCACTGATACTACTACTAATTTTTATATTATTACTACTCCTATTACTACTACTACTACTACTACTACTTAAATTATAATAATAATAATGATAATAATGATCAAAAAATAAAAAATAAAAATAGAAATAATAAAACTAATAATAAAAAAATAAAAAAAATAATAATACAATACAATACAATACAAAAACGAATATTATTATAGTGGCATTAACCCCGTAGAGTTTCGAAGCCACTCAAAAACGTCTATTATTAAAACTATTGTGAAAAATTAAAAATAAAATGAAAGAAGTAAATAAATGAAAATAAAAAAAAATTAATTCTAAAAAAGAACAGTATTATTATTATGATGGAGGGAATGATTTATTAAACAGGTAAGTCTTCAGAGATCTACAAAATGATTTTGTTGAACTTGAAGATTTTAAGCTGTTAGGCAGGTTGTTCCACAACTTAGGTCCGCTGACGCTGAAACTTTTCAATCCTAATGATTTTAGCTTGTGCTTGTTGGGAAAAACGTTCTTTGACTTTGCCGATTTCAGTCTCTGTTTTTCCGGCAGATTAGCAACTGGAACTAGGTCACGTGTCAGATACGCAGGACCCTCGTTGGACAAGCACTTATGCATCTGCAGAGCAATTTTATATTCGATCCTTCCATCAATTTTCAGCCAGTGAAGCTCCTTGAGTACAGGGGTAATGTGATCATATTTTCTTACTCCTGTAATGAGCCTGGCTGTTGTAT
>OX387251.1:3741755-3744255 GCA_947562095.1 Branchellion lobata | reverse complement strand
CAAAAGAAACTTATATCAACGCATTTATGTTGGTGTAACGAAAAAAGCTAATCTAATGAACATTTCAGTTTGATCTCATAGTTTAAAAAATGCGATCAATGCGATGAATGAGTTCTTAAGAGCAGAAAAATAGAATGAATAACTTTGCTTTCTCATTTTATTTTACATACAACTCTATTAGTTATTACAATTTGAAATGGATGGAGGCATGAGAGCTTATTAATCAGCGTTATGGATGGGCATCCCTGTAAGCCATAACACCCCTAACCTTTTGTGAACATCCTTCTGTGCAAAAGGAAAATCATTTTTTTTCATTGTACCATTGTGAAAAGCTTTTATGCACTATTGAAGGTGATTCTGTTAAGTTTTTAAATAATAGAAAAAAATTATTCGGCATTAGTTTATGTAAACTCTGAGGGAAGTGTAAGTGCTGTTTTAAAAAGGTGTGAGATGAACGATTATTTTTGAAAAAGATTTAATGTTCCAAAAATTTTTTAAACTAATGAAAAAGCAACTGTTTAACAACAAGTCTCATTTGAAGTATTTTTTCATGAATTTGAGCTTTTACGAGTTTTAATTTGATTTTAAATTTGAAATTTATGCAAGCTTGAGTTGAAAATTATCGAAATAAAATTTAAATTAATTCTAAATAAAATTTAACTTAATTTTAAATGAAATTTAAATTAATTTTAAATAAAATTTAAATTAATTCTAAATGAGATTCAAATTAATTTAAAATACACTTTAAATATTTTCTAAATAAATTTTAAAAGTGTAATGACTTTTTTTTATGACTCTAATCTTTTTGAAAAGATCTTATTTGAAAAAAGACAATTTAAGCAGCAAGAAGCATTATTTCTTTTTTATTTTAGCTTAGAAACGGAAAGAATTTAATTATTTTAGTCTTGCTTTTACAATTTCGAATTCAAAATATTATCCTATAGAACCTGTCAAAAACCTGCTAAAATGATTTTAATTAAAATATTTAAGTTTTAAAATAGAATAAATCTCAAAAGAAATTAAGTAAATACTTTCAAAACGAAAAAAAAACAAATCGCCAACATTTTTCGGCAACGTAGGCACACAACTTGGAGCTTACAACATTGTAACTTTTTGTTATCCAGCGTGATCAAAATTCTCGTCACGTGAGGTGCATCTCAACTATGGTCTTCCTTCTTTGCAGATTTAAGCGCTCCTCGCTATTCTCTATGCACTATTATATTTTTTCTCTCTTATCTTTGCTTGCTGTGATTTTTTTTTTCGTTTTCCTTTAATGGAAATCGTGAGTTTTCATTTTTTTAATATTTTGGCACATTTTTTTCGTTTTTATTTTTTTTCACAAAAATGTTGGTTGAACTGAAAATATATCTTGATATTGTTTGACAAAATATTTTTTTGTAAATAAAGATCCTTCAAATTTTCTTTTTAGGATTGTTTCAATTATTCACAAAGAAGTGAATTAGTTTTGAAAAAAAAAGGCTGCAAAAGAGTGGCATTGCAACGTTTCGAAGCACCTGATTAAATTTAATTATGGGCATCAGATCTTATAGGCTAGTTGATGGTTATGAAGGGTAATTCGGGCATGAAATTGTGCTTAATCTGCTTCTAAAACTTTCCTAACGAAGCTATGACAGGCCTAATATTGGGCCTTTGAAACAAAAGAAAAATGCAAAAAAGTATATTTTTCCAAAATAATCTGGGAAGTCGGAGAGGATTTACGAAAAGATGCTTGCAGTTTTATTGAAAATATTTAATCAACCTAAAACTTCATTGAATAAGTTCATATTCAGACAATTTCAATAACACTGATTGAAAGAAACCAGTGATTGTAGAAGTGAAAATGGCTGAAGTATTTAATATTATATCCAAAATGTTTCTTTTGCATCCGATGCATGAGTTCCAACCTTTTATTAACATGAATTCTTAATGATAGATACTTCAAGATGGCGACAATGGCCACTAAAGAAAGCTAACAAAAACAAATACTAGTAATGAAAAAAAACGAAGATCAGGTAGATGGAACTGATAATGGCAATAAAAAAAATATTTAAAAAAAAAATGGTAATAAATAGAGAAAAGAATGGTGAAAGGTTGGTAGAAGGATAGATTTGAGTATTTCTCTGAAGGTGCTCTAGCAGGATATTGGGAAAAAAGAAGGGCGATGGAAGAAGGCGAGTGTGTGAAGAAAAAATGGGTTTGGTAGAAGACTTGCTGTTAAAAATGTGTTAATGTGGGAGAAGACGAGAGTTGAGAAGGTGATCTTGAGAAAGTAGTTTTGAAGAGGTGGTGTTGAAGAGGTAGTGTTGAAGAGGTGGTGTTGAAGAGGTGGTGTTGAAGAGGTGGTGTTGGAGGGGTGGTGTTGAGGAGGTTTTTTTGAAGAGGTTGTGCTGAAGATATGGTGCTGAGAAGGTTATGTTTTTGAGGTGGTTGTTAGAAGCACTGAAACCGTGATAACCTTTCACCGAAATGGTAATAATACAAGAAGGCGCAGCCTAGTGTA
>OX387251.1:3691755-3734255 GCA_947562095.1 Branchellion lobata | reverse complement strand
TGCGGTTTGTTATTATTGTTGTTTGTGTTGTTTGTTGTGGTTTCTTTTTTTCGTTCATTGTGTTTGTTGTGACTTTTGTTTTTGTTCGTGTTTTTTGTTGTGGTTTGCAGTTGTTGCTAGTTTTGTTTTTTGTTAGTTTTGTTTGTTGTGGTTTGTCGTTATTTTTCATGGTGTTTGTTTTTTCTGTTTGTTTTGTTTATTGCAATTTTTTGTTGTTGCTAGTGTTGTTTATTGTGTTTTTTTATTTTTAGTTTTGTTTGTTGTGGTTTGTTGTTGTTCGTGTTGTTTGTTGTGGTTTGTTGTCGTTTGTTATTGTTTATTCGCTAGTTGTTGTTTGTTTTTCTGTATTGTTGTTAGCCCGAAAATGTATCTGAATATGAAGATTACAATATTATGAACTTGTCTACATTGAGGCTTCACACACCCTGCAGAGAACACGACTGTCGTTCTTGTCTATTCATTCTTAGTCAGCACCGCAACCTCATCCAGTACAAAGAAAGTGAGTACATTGGGGTTTATAACGGTAGTGGTGTTTGTGAGATGGTGAAGTTGGTGTTGGCGATGCTGTTGGGGGTTGTGGTGGTGGTGGTGATAATAATTGTCGTAGTGAAGTAGTAGTGATAGGAGTATAAGTAGTAATGACGGTATGAGGTGTGATGATGATAAAGCAATATTATCAAATATATCATGATTGAACTTTCACTTGTACTTTTTTCGAATGCTGCACTAGCAATATCCAAGTCGTTATTTATCTCCCAATGTCTGCCACATTTCCTGTGTGAAAAAGGCTTCCTAAGCCCTCCTTTGAATAACAAATATAATTTTCAAAATTTAAAAAAACATATCCCAAATAACTTTTTTTCAATTTTCCAATTTTCTATTTGAAAATTTTAACTAAATTTTGTCGAGTTAAATTAGTTTAAGCAACAAAGAAAAAATTAATTTCTATATATTTAAATCAATTTTTTTGATTGAAGAATATGAAAATTCATTTCAAAAAACTTTTTTTTTTCGAGTTATATAACTCCTCAAAAGCCGTTGAACTTTACGCAAATTTTGATGTTCTTAGAAATGTACCACACTTTCTTTCTGTGATTTACATTTTGTTTTAATAAAGTTATTTCAAATGATTTCTGATGCACAAAGGCTTTTGGCCTTTTATTTAGCTAGTTCAATTTCCTTTGTTCTCATTTTAATCTTTCAACTCTTTTCATAATAATAAAATTTGCATAGGCGTTCAAGAGTTTAGAAAATAAATCAACCAATAAACTAAAAGGAGTCAATATGTCCAACTTTTTTTCAACCAAACGAAAATCTTTTAAAGTTCACATAAAAAATTATCATAAAATTTCTATTTAAAAAATGTTAAAACACAATGAATGAAAACAATTTAATATTCAATTTATGAAAAATAAAATAAAAATATTTTTTTTATTGGTCTTGCAGGACATTGTACTAGGCATTTGGACCTGAAGAGTGTTTGTGAGCAGATCAATGTTGACACCCCTCTCTACACTATCATCAAAGGTTCTCTCGGTCACAACTGAAAATAAACTTTTCAAACATAAATGGATTATTCATGCGATCAGTCACTTGACATTTCATCCAACAATCAATCTAAATATCCATCAAACATCCATCCAACCACTCATCTAACCATCCATCCAACAATTCAACCAGCCACCCAACCATCTAACCATCTTTTCAACCATTTATCCAACCATCTATTTAACTATCCATCCAACTTTCCGCCCAACAAGCCATCCAACCACCCATCTGACTTTCCTTCTAATCATCTATCCAACCATCCATCCAAACATCCATCCAACCATCCATCCAACCATCCATCCAGCCATCTATCCAACAATCCATCCAACCATCTATCCAACCATCTATCCAACCATCCATTAAACCATCCATCCAACAATCCATCCAACCATCTATCCAACCATCTATCCAACCATCCATTAAACCATCCATCCAACCATCCATCCAACCATCCATCCAACCATCCATCTAACCATCCATCCAACCATCCATCCAACCATCCATCCAACCATCCATTCAACCATCCATCCAACCATCCATCCAACCATCCATCCAACCATCCATCCAACCATCCATCCAACCATCCATCCAACCATCCATCCAACCATCCATCCAACCATCCATCCAACCATCCATCCAACCATCCATCCAACCATCCATCCAACCATCCATCCAACCATCCATCCAACCATCCATCCAACCATCCATCCAACCATCCATCCAACCATCCATCCAACCATCCATCAAACCATCCATCCAACCATCCATGCAACCATCCATCCAACCATCCATGCAACCATCCATCCAACCATCCATCCAACCATCCATCCAACCATCCATCCAACCATCCATCCAACCATCCATCCAACCATCCATCCAACCATCCATCCAACCATCCATCCAACCATCCATCCAACCATCCATCCAACCATCCATCAAACCATCTATCCAACCATACATCCAACCATCCATCCAACCATCCATCCAACCATCCATCCAACCATCCATCCAACCATCCATCCAACCATGCATCCAACCATCCATCCAACCATGCATCCAACCATCCATCCAACCATCCATCCAACCATCCATCCAACCATCCATCCAACCATCCATTCAACCATCCATCCAACCATCCATCCAACCATCCATCGGACCATCCATCCAACCATCCATCCAACCATCCATCCAACCATCCATCCAACCATCCATCCAACCATCCATCCAACCATCCATCCAACCATCCATCCAACCATCCATCCAACCATCCATCCAACCATCCATCCAACCATCCATCCAACCATCCATCCAACCATCCATCAAACCATCCATCCAACCATCCATCCAACCATCCATCCAACCATCCATCCAACCATCCATCCAACCATCCATCCAACCATCCATCCAACCATCCATCCAACCATCCATCCAACCATCCATCCAACCATCCATCCAACCATCCATCCAACCATCCATCCAACCATCCATCCAACCATCCATCCAACCATCCATCCAACCATCCATCCAACCATCAATCCAACCATACATCCAACCATCCATCCAACCATCCATCCAACCATCCATCCAACCATCCATCCAACCATCCATCCAACCATCCATCCAACCATCCATCCAACCATCCATCCAACCATCCATCCAACCATCCATCCAACCATCCATCCAACCATCCATCCAACCATCCATCCAACCATTCACCCAACCATCCATCCAACCATCCATCCAACCATCCATCCAACCATCCATCCAACCATCCATCGAACCATCCATCCAACCATCCATCCAACCATCCATCCAACCATCCATCAAACCATCCATCCAACCATCCATCCAACCATCCATCCAACCATCCATCCAACCATCCATCCAACCATCTATCCAACCATCCATCCAACCATCCATCCAACCATCCATCCAACCATCCATCCACCCATCCATCCAACCATCCATCCAACCATCCATCCAACCATCCATCCAACCATCCATCTAACCATCCATCCAACCATCCATCCAACCATCCATCCAACCATCCATTCAACCATCCATCCAATCATCCATCCAACCATCCATCTAACCATCCATCCAACCGTCCATCCAACCAACCATCCATCCAACCATCCATCCAACCATCCATCCAACCTTTCATCCAACCATCCAGCCAACCATCCATCCAACCATCCATCCAGCCATCCATCCAACCATCCATCCAACCATCCATCCAACCATCCATCCAACCATCCATCCAACCATCCATCCAACCATCCATCCAACCATCCATCCAACCATCCATCCAACCATCCATCCAACCATCCATCCAACCATCCATCCAACCATCCATCCAACCATCCATCCAACCATCCATCCAACCATCCATCCAACCATCCATCCAACCATCCATCCAACCATCCATCCAACCATCCATCCAACCATCCATCCAACCATCCATCCAACCATCCATCCAACCATCCATCCAACCATCCATCCAACCATCCATCCAACCATCCATCCAACCATCCATCCAACTATCCATCCAACCATCCATCCAACCATCCATCCAACCATCCATCCAACCATCCATCCAACCATCCATCCAACCATCCATCCAACCATCCATCAAACCATCCATCAAACCATCTATCCAACCATCCATCTAACCATCCATTCAACCATCCATCCAACCATCCATCCAACCATCCATCCAACCATCCATCCAACCATCCAACCAACCATCCATCCAACCATCCATCCAACCATCCATCCAACCATACATCCAACCATCCATCCAACCATCCATCCAACCATCCATCCAACCATCCATCCAACCATCCATCCAACCATCCATCTAACCATCCATCCAACCATCCATCCAACCATCCATCCAACCATCCATCCAACCATCCATCCAACCATCCATCCAACCATCCATCCAACCATCCATCCAACCATCCATCCAACCATCCATCCAACCATCCATCCAACCATCCATCCAGCCATCCATCCAACCATCCATCCAACCATCCATCAAACCATCCATCCAACCATCCATCCAACCATCCATCCAACCATCCATCCATCCATCCATCCAACGATCCATCCAACCATCCATCCAACCATCCATCCAACCATCCATCCAACCATCCATCCAACCATCCATCCAACCATCCATCCAACCATCCATCCAACCATCCATCCAACCATCCATCCAACCATCCAACCAACCATCCATCCAACCATCCATCCAACCATCCATCCAACCATACATCCAACCATCCATCCAACCATCCATCCAACCATCCATCCAACCATCCATCCAACCATCCATCCAACCATCCATCTAACCATCCATCCAACCATCCATCCAACCATCCATCCAACCATCCATCCAACCATCCATCCAACCATCCATCCAACCATCCATCCAACCATCCATCCAACCATCCATCCAACCATCCATCCAACCATCCATCCAACCATCCATCCAACCATCCATCCAGCCATCCATCCAACCATCCATCCAACCATCCATCCAACCATCCATCCAACCATCCATCCAACCATCCATCCAACCATCCATCCAACCATCCATCCAACCATCCATCCAACCATCCATCCAACCATCCATCCAACCATCCATCCAACCATCCATCCAACCATCCATCCAACCATCCATCCAACCATCCATCCAACCATCCATCCAACCATCCATCCAACCATCCATCCAACCACCCATCCAACCATCCATCCAACCATCCATCCAACCATCCATCCAACCATCCATCCAACCATCCATCCAACCATCCATCCAACCATCCATCCAACCATCCATCCAACCATCCATCCAACCATCCATCCAACCATCCATCCAACCATCCATCCAACCATCCATCCAACCATCCATCCAACCATCCATCCAACCATCCATCCAACCATCCATCCAACCATCCATCCAACCATCCATCCAACCATCCCTCCAACCATCCATCCAACCATATATCCAACCATCCATCCAACCATACATCCAACCATCCATCCAACCATCCATCCAACCATGCATCCAACCATCCATCCAACCATCCATCCAACCATCCATCCAACCATCCATCTAACCATCCATCCACCCATCCATCCAACCATCCATCCAACCATGCATCCAACTAGCCATCCAACCATCCATCCAACCATCCATCAAACCATCCATCCAACCATCCATCCAACCATCCATCCAACCATCCATCCAACCATCCATCCAACCATCCATCCAACCATCCATCCAACCATCCATCCAACCATCCATCCAACCATCCATCCAACCATCCATCGGACCATCCATCCAACCATCCATCCAACCCTCCATCCAACTATCCATCCAACCATCCATCCAACCATCCATCCAACCACCCATCCAACCATCCATCCAACCATCCATCCAACCATCCATCCAACCATCCATCCAACCATCCATCCAACCATCCATCCAACCATCCATCCAACCATCCATCCAACCATCCATCCAACCATCCATCCAACCATCCATCCAACCATCCATCCAACCATCCATCCATCCATCCATCCAACCATCCATCCAACCATCCATCCAACCATCCATCCAACCATCCATCCAACCATCCATCCAACCATCCATCCAACCATCCATCCAACCATCCATCCAACCATCCATCCAACCATCCATCCAACCATCCATCCAACCATCCATCCAACCATCCATCCAGCCATCCATCCAACCATCCATCCAACCATCCATCCAACCATCCATCCAACCATCCATCCAACCATCCATCCAACCATCCATCCAACCATACATCCAACCATCCATCCAACCATCCATCCAACCATCCATCCAACCATCCATCCAACCATCCATCCAACCATCCACCCAACCATCCATCCAACCATCCATCTAACCATCCATCCAACCATCCATCCAACCATGCATCCAACTATCCATCCAACCATCCATCCAACCATCCATCCAACCATCCATCCAACCATCCATCCAACCATCCATCCAACCATCCATCCAACCATCCATCCAACCATCCCTCCAACCATCCATCCAACCATCCATCCAACCATCCATCCAACCATCCATCCATCCATCCATCCAACCATCCATCCAACCATCCATCCAACCATCCATCCAACCATCCATCCAACCATCCATCCAACCATCCATCCAACCATCCATCCAACCATCCATCCAACCATCCATCCAACCATCCATCCAACCATCCATCCAACCATCCATCCAACCATCTATCAAACCATCCATTCTATAATTTAATCATCCAATCATCCATTCATCCAACCCACCATACATGCAAACATTTATCTCACAATCAAACAAACCATCAGTGCAGCTATTCAACCGGCAATCATTCCAATCAACTATATAACCACCAAACATTATCAATCTAGCCATTCATTCAAACATTCACCCAACCATCTATCAAGCCATTCATCCAACCATCTAGCCAATTGTCGGTCCAACTATCCATCCAACCATTAATCCGAAAATCCAATCAACATTTTTTCCAACCTTCCAATCAACCAGCTATCAGTCTATTTATTCAACAATCTATCTAACGACCAATCCAAAAATATCCAAGTACCTAATCATACATTCATTAAATCAACCATCCGTGAAACTATTTATCCAAATTTTATTTCAATCAGTTTTCCAACCATTCATCCAACCATCCATCCAACCATCCATCCAACCATCCATCCAACCATCCATCCAACCATCCATCCAACCATCCATCCAACCATCCATCCAACCATCCATCCAACCATCCATCCAACCATCCATCTAACCATCCATCCATCCATACATCCAACCATCCATCCAACCATCCATCCAACCATCCATCCAACCATCCATCTAACCATCCATCCAACCATCCATCTAACCATCCATCCAACCATCCATCCAACCATCCATCCAACCATCCATCCAACCATCCATCCAACCATCCATCCAACCATCCATCCAACCATCCATCCAACCATCCATCCAACCATCCATCCAACCATCCATCCAACCATCCATCCAACCATCCATCCAACCATCCATCCAACCATCCATCCAACCATCCATTCAACCATCCATCCAACCATCCATCCAACCATCCATCCAACCATCCATCCAACCATCCATCCAACCATCCATCCAACCATACATCCAACCATCCATCCAACCATCCATCCAACCATCCATCCAACCATCCATCCAACCATCCATCCAACCATCCATCCAACCATCCATCCAACCATCCATCCAACCATCCATCTAACCATCCATCCAACCATCCATCCAACCATGCATCCAACTATCCATCCAACCATCCATCCAACCATCCATCCAACCATCCATCCAACCATCCATCCAACCATCCATCCAACCATCCATCCAACCATCCATCCAACCATCCATCCAACCATCCATCCAACCATCCATCCAACCATCCATCCAACCATCCATCCAACCATCCATCCAACCATCCATCCAACCATCCATCCAACCATCCATCCAACCATCCATCCAACCATCCATCCAACCATCCATCCAACCATCCATCCAACCATCCATCCAACCATCCATCCAACCATCCATCCAACCATCCATCCAACCATCCATCCAACCATCCATCCAACAATCCATCCAACCATCCATCCAACCATCCATCGGACCATCCATCCAACCATCCATCCAACCCTCCATCCAACTATCCATCCAACCATCCATCCAACCATCCATCCAACCATCCATCCAACTATCCATCCAACCATCCATCCAACCATCCATCCAACCATCCATCCAACCATCCATCCAACCATCCATCCAACCATCCATCCAACCATCCATCCAACCATCCATCCAACCATCCATCCAACCATCCATCCAACCATCCATCCAACCATCCATCCAACCATCCATCCAACCATCCATCCAACCATCCATCCAACCATCCATCCAACCATCCATCCAACCATCCATCCAACCATCCATCCAACCATCCATCCAACCATCCATCCAACCATCCATCCAACCATTCATCCAACCATCCATCCAACCATCCATCCAACCATCCATCCAACCATCCATCCAACCATCCATCCAACCATCCATCCAACCATCCATCCAACCATCCATCCAACCATCCATCCAACCATCCATCCAACCATCCATCCAACCATCCATCCAACCATCCATCCAACCATCCATCCAACCATCCATCCAACCATCCATCCAACCATCCATCCAACCATCCATCCAACCATCCATCCAACCATCTATCAAACCATCCATTCTATAATTTAATCATCCAATCATCCATTCATCCATCCCACCATACATGCAAACATTTATCTCACAATCAAACAAACCATCAGTGCAGCTATTCAACCGGCAATCATTCCAATCAACTATATAACCACCAAACATTATCAATCTAGCCATTCATTCAAACATTCACCCAACCATCTATCAAGCCATTCATCCAACCATCTAGCCAATTGTCGGTCCAACTAACCATCCAACCATTAATCCGAAAATCCAATCAACATTTTTTCCAACCTTCCAATCAACCAGCTATCAGTCTATTTATTCAACAATCTATCTAACGACCAATCCAAAAATATCCAAGTACCTAATCATACATTCATTAAATCAACCATCCGTGCAACTATTTATCCAAATTTTATTTCAATCAGTTTTCCAACCATTCATCCAACCATCCATCCAACCATCCATCCAACCATCCATCCAACCATCCATCCAACCATCCATCCAACCATCCATCCAACCATCCATCCAACCATCCATCCAACCATCCATCCAACCATCCATCCAACCATCCATCCAACCATCCATCCAACCATCCATCCAACCATCCATCCAACCATCCATCTAACCATCCATTCATCCATACATCCAACCATCCATCCAACCATCCATCGGACCATCCATCCAACCATCCATCCAACCCTCCATCCAACTATCCATCCAACCATCCATCCAACCATCCATCCAACCATCCATCCAACTATCCATCCAACCATCCATCCAACCATCCATCCAACCATCCATCCAACCATCCATCCAACCATCCATCCAACCATCCATCCAACCATCCATCCAACCATCCATCCAACCATCCATCCAACCATCCATCCAACCATCCATCCAACCATCCATCCAACCATCCATCCAACCATCCATCCAACCATCCATCCAACCATCCATCCAACCATCCATCCAACCATCCATCCAACCATCCATCCAACCATCCATCCAACCATCCATCCAACCATTCATCCAACCATCCATCCAACCATCCATCCAACCATCCATCCAACCATCCATCCAACCATCCATCCAACCATCCATCCAACCATCCATCCAACCATCCATCCAACCATCCATCCAACCATCCATCCAACCATCCATCCAACCATCCATCCAACCATCCATCCAACCATCCATCCAACCATCCATCCAACCATACATCCAACCATCCATCCAACCATCTATCAAACCATCCATTCTATAATTTAATCATCCAATCATCCATTCATCCATCCCACCATACATGCAAACATTTATCTCACAATCAAACAAACCATCAGTGCAGCTATTCAACCGGCAATCATTCCAATCAACTATATAACCACCAAACATTATCAATCTAGCCATTCATTCAAACATTCACCCAACCATCTATCAAGCCATTCATCCAACCATCTAGCCAATTGTCGGTCCAACTAACCATCCAACCATTAATCCGAAAATCCAATCAACATTTTTTCCAACCTTCCAATCAACCAGCTATCAGTCTATTTATTCAACAATCTATCTAACGACCAATCCAAAAATATCCAAGTACCTAATCATACATTCATTAAATCAACCATCCGTGCAACTATTTATCCAAATTTTATTTCAATCAGTTTTCCAACCATTCATCCAACCATCCATCCAACCATCCATCCAACCATCCATCCAACCATCCATCCAACCATCCATCCAACCATCCATCCAACCATCCATCCAACCATCCATCCAACCATCCATCCAACCATCCATCCAACCATCCATCCAACCATCCATCCAACCATCCATCTAACCATCCATTCATCCATACATCCAACCATCCATCCAACCATCCATCCAACCATCCATCCAACCATCCATCCAACCATCCATCTAACCATCCATCCAACCATCCATCTAACCATCCATCCAACCATCCATCCAACCATCCATCCAACCATCCATCCAACCATTCATCCAACCATCCATCCAACCATCCATCCAACCATCCATCCAACCATCCATCCAACCATCCATCCAACCATCCATCCAACCATCCATCCAACCATCCATCCAACCATCCATCCAACCATCCATCCAACCATCCATCCAACCATCCATCCAACCATCCATCCAACCATCCATCCAACCATCCATCCAACCATCCATCCAATCATCCATCCAACCATCCATCCAACCATCCATCTATCCATCCATCCAACCATCCATCCAACCATCCATCCAACCATCCATCCAACCATCCATCCAACCATCCATCCAACCATCCATCCAACCATCCATCCAACCATCCATCCAACCATCCATCCAACCATCCATCCAACCATCCATCCAACCACCCATCAAACCATCCATCCAACCATCCATCCAACCATCCATCCAACCATCCATCCAACCATCCATCCAACCATCCATCCAACCATCCATCCAACCATCCATCCAACCATCCATCCAACCATCCATCCAACCATACATCCAACCATCCATCCAACCATCCATCCAACCATCCATCCAACCATCCATCCAACCATCCATCCAACCATCCATCTAACCATCCATCCAACCATCCATCCAACCATCCATCCAACCATCCATCCAACCATCCATCCAACCATCCATCCAACCATCCATCCAACCATCCATCCAACCATCCATCCAACCATCCATCCAACCATCCATCCAACCATCCATCCAACCATCCATCCAACCATCCATCCAACCATCCATCCAACCATCCATCCAACCATCCATCCAACCATCCATCCAACCATCCATCCAACCATCCATCCAACCATCCATCCAACCATCCATCCAACCATCCATCCAACCATCCATCCAACCATCCATCCAACCATCCATCGGACCATCCAGCCAACCATCCATCCAACCATCCATCCAACCATCCATCCAACCATCCATCCAACCATGCATCCAACCATCCATCCAACCATCCATCCAACCATCCATCCAACCATCCATCCAACCACCCATCCAACCATCCATCCAACCATCCATCCAACCATCCATCCAACCATCCATCCAACCATCCATCCAAACATCCATCCAACCATCCATCCAACCATCCATCCAACCATCCATCCAACCATCCATCCAACCATCCATCCAACCATCCATCCAACCATCCATCCAACCATCCATCCAACCATCCATCCAACCATCCATCCAACCATCCATCCAACCATCCATCCAACCATCCATCCAACCATCCATTCAACCATCCATCCAACCATCCATCCAACCATCCATCCAACCATCCATCCAACCATCCATCCAACCATCCATCCAACCATCCATCCAACCATCCATCCAACCATCCATCCAACCATACATCCAACCATCCATCCAACCATCTATCAAACCATCCATTCTATAATTTAATCATCCAATCATCCATTCATCCATCCCACCATACATGCAAACATTTATCTCACAATCAAACAAACCATCAGTGCAGCTATTCAACCGGCAATCATTCCAATCAACTATATAACCACCAAACATTATCAATCTAGCCATTCATTCAAACATTCACCCAACCATCTATCAAGCCATTCATCCAACCATCTAGCCAATTGTCGGTCCAACTAACCATCCAACCATTAATCCGAAAATCCAATCAACATTTTTTCCAACCTTCCAATCAACCAGCTATCAGTCTATTTATTCAACAATCTATCTAACGACCAATCCAAAAATATCCAAGTACCTAATCATACATTCATTAAATCAACCATCCGTGCAACTATTTATCCAATTTTTATTTCAATCAGTTTGTCAACCATTCATCCAACCATCCATCCAACCATCCATCCAACCATCCATCCAACCATCCATCCAACCATCCATCCAACCATCCATCCAACCATCCATCCAACCATCCATCCAACCATCCATCCAACCATCCATCCAACCATCCATCCAACCATCCATCCAACCATCCATCCAACCATCCATCCAACCATCCATCTAACCATCCATCTAACCATCCATCCAACCATCCATCTCTCTATCCAACCATCCAACCATCTTTCCAGCCATCCAACTACCCATTCAACCATTTGTCTTACCACACACTCTTTCAACCATCTATTCAAATCCGTCGATTCACCCAACCATCCATGCAACCATCCTTCCAACCACCAAAGCAACCTCTTATCTTACTATTCAACCGTCTATCTAAAAATCCATCCAACCATCTATCCAACCATCTATCCAACCATCTATCCAACCATCTATCCAACCATCTATCCAACCATCTATCCAACCATCTATCCAACCATCTATCCAACCATCTATCCAACCATCTATCCAACCATCTATCCAACCATCTATCCAACCATCTATCCAACCATCTATCCAACCATCTATCCAACCATCTATCCAACCATCTATCCAACCATCTATCCAACCATCTATCCAACCATCTATCCAACCATCTATCCAACCATCTATCCATCCATCTATCCAACCATCTATCCAACCATCTATCCAACCATCTATCCAACCATCTATCCAACCATCTATCCAACCATCTATCCAACCATCTATCCAACCATCTATCCAACCATCTATCCAACCATCTATCCAACCATCTATCCAACCATCTATCCAACCATCTATCCAACCATCTATCCAACCATCTATCCAACCATCTATCCAACCATCTATCCAACCATCTATCCAACCATCTATCCAACCATCTATCCAACCATCTATCCAACCATCTATCCAACCATCTATCCAACCATCTATCCAACCATCTATCCAACCATCTATCCAACCATCTATCCAACCATCTATCCAACCATCTATCCAACCATCTATCCAACCATCTATCCAACCATCTATCCAACCATCTATCCAACCATCTATCCAACCATCTATCCAACCATCTATCCAACAATCTATCCAACCATCTATCCAACCATCTATCCAACCATCTATCCAACCATCTATCCAACCATCTATCCAACCATCTATCCAACCATCTATCCAACCATCTATCCAACCATCTATCCAACCATCTATCCGACCATCTATCCAACCATATATCCAACTATCTATCCAACCATCCATCCAACTATTCTTCCAACCACCTATTCAACCATTTATTCAAACATCCATCTATCTATCCATGCATCCATCCATGCATTCATCCATGCATCCATAGAGCCATCCATTCATGCTGATGTTTCATTACGTCAATGGGCCTCAGAATCACCCCCACTAACATTATTTACAACCACCTAACGACTAGTTTTGTTAATTAAAACTCATCCTTTTTTTATTTTTTTATGTTTTTTGAGTAATTTCGAAACCATCTTTTGGTGAAGAAATTAACTAAAATAATGAACTCGTCTTGTAAAAAAAATAATTTACTTTTTCAAAAAATAACTAAGGTTTCTTCATTACTTCGACCTTTTTACTCGTTCTATTATTGTGTCGTTGAGCCAGATGCATATTTATTGTCTCAATACTAGAATCCTGTAGAAAACGTGGTGTGTTGGTGATATTGATGTCACTACGAAGAATGAGACTGCGACAACAATTTGAATTGCTCAAATCTTTATTAGTTGGGTTTGTTGCCATGACGTTTCTTTATTATTAATTATTATAATTTTTATTAGTTTTATTCATTATTATTATTAATTGTTTAGTCATTCTTCAGCTTAATTGGTAATTTTCACGAAATATCTTCACCTTTTTTGTCAATTAATTATCAAAATATAGGTTAAAAGTTCGGCTCATTAAATTTAAAATCTGACTTGGTAAATCAACCTGAGTTATCGTAAAAATTTGAATTACATGAATATTTGTGTTAACTTCATTAATAAACCTTCAGCCATGTTTGAAATGGAAATATAGAGAAGAAAAAAAACTCCATGAAAGTAAAAAAAAAGTTAATGAAAACTGTGTAATAAGACATTTGAAAGAATGCAAAATAGAACCATAAGCGCCACTAGCAAAAAATATGAACAATGATAGTAGAAAAGAGAACAAAACAAATTTTAACTAATAATGTGACAGTTATATAACAAAGAACTAATTTTTTTTTACTTCGACACTTTTTCAAATATTTTAATCTATTTGAATATGTATTAATATCATAACATAAATAAAATAATATTTATCATTTTTAATAAAATTATAACATGAAGATAATTATAAGAAAATATGAAAACAGTTTTTTTCAGTTTTTCAATATTTTTTGCGTTTTAACTCTATGTTGTGCAAAAGGAAACTGAGAGACCCTCAAATTAAAACTTGTGCCAGGCATTCACACTAACGTTTTTGTATAAAAATCTGATTTTTTTTTTCTATTATTTGAGTTTTTACCATAATTAACTTTTTTTTACATTTGAATTTATTCTATTTTATATTTTTTTCAATATTTAAAATAGTTCAATTTCATTTTTTTTCAGTATTCATTTTTATTTTATCTTATAAAATAGCGAATGTTTAAATTCATGTCACAATTTTCTTATTTCGGAAATTTGTATTACGTTGACACCAAGTTAGTTTGAATTGTTTTTTGAATTATTCATCATTGTTAAAAACATCCTTATATCGCTTAAAATTAAAAGAATTATCACCATTCTTCTTGCATCTTACTTCTGCCACGAACATTTATGTACACACATATAAACACACATTTTTTTTCTCATAAGCCTTATTGAAACAAATCCAGACAGAATCTGGAAATGGTTCAGAACATGGTGAACTATCGAAATAATTATAAAAATTGAAATCAACATAAAATGGAGGTCATAAGAACTTTCAAGTGTTGGTTGCAAGAAATCAAAAATCGAATATAGAATTAAATTGATGAATTTCAAAAAATTAGAATTGAATCCTAATGAGTGTTAAATGACTATCGAGGAATTTTTCTTCAAATTAGGCAAAACTGTAATGTTACAAGGAATCTAAGAAATTCGAAAGCAAATTGTGTATAAAATCAACCTGATGAGATCTTCATGTTGAGAAGTGAATGATAACTTGAAATCAGACAATAAAACTATTGGAGAGTTTCATTCAGGTTGTTTCTTCTTTTCTTCTCTTTTCCTCTTCAGCCATTTCTCATATTCACATTGTTTGGATACCAAAATTTTTTTTAATGCTTTCAACATTTGCTTACTTTTTTTTGAGTGAATAGGCAAACGGTATTTATGTAGCCGTTGGTCACAATTTCATTTCAATGTCTATATTTCAAACAAGAATATGGCAAATTCGGTCTTTTTTTAGAAATCTTCACAAAATCTTTGTAATCAACAAAAATTAAAACTTTTAGAGGATTTAACTTCTTTATAACTACTTTTTGAAACTTAAAATGATAAAGAGTCAATAAAAATAGTTCAATCAAAGTAAATTAATATAACAAACAATGACGGCCATACACGCTTTCGCGCAACCGGAAACTCAACCGTTATAGCGCAAATGTTTGCAAATTAGGTTTGCCTCAGATGCACTTAGGATCTATTGATCAAGTTAGATAGAAGTCATAGTAAAGGTGAATTTTTAGCTGTTTACAAAAAGTCATCAGCGAAGTTGACGGACGGAGGTTGGGTGGAAGAAATGTTAATAGGTGAAGACACTATGAGAAAAAGAGTGATAAGCAAGGAGGTTTAAAAAAACTGAATGATGAAACTGGAGGTTGGATTGTAAGGATTTGAGTGATTGGTGTGGGCGCCGTATAGAGAGAAGATCATGTGAATTGTTGACCAATGGTAAAGATATTAGCTGCAAGCCACACTAGTTTGAACAAGGACCTCTGAGCAACGGGTAACCAGTGCAAGCAATCAAAGCAGGCGCGAAAAGAACTGGAGAAGTTGGCCAGAAGAACAATTCTGGCTGCATTATTTTTGAAAAACTGCAGCTTAAAGCGAAGATAGGCTAGAAAGCTGTAAAGACGGAAATTGCAATCTTGAGACTGAGAGAAAGACGGCAGTAAAAGGCAATTTACGATAGTCAAATTGGTAGAGGTTGAACTTGAGAGACAAAGAAGTATGTGATATTGTTTTGAAGAAAACGAACCTTTTCATGATTTTGATATAAAAAATAAGATTGGAAAGAGGGCGAGAATTGGAGGGTTGATATAATTGATAATTGGTGGGTAATATATTTGAAAGTTGAAATTGAAAGTGACTTGTAAATGAGGTCGATGCTTATGAAGAAAGTATTGGAAGATTCAAAAAGAAAAAACGAGGGAGAGTTCTGTGCAAAACCTTGTTGGCATTTCCCAGAAAGCTTTTGAATTAGGAGGGACTGAAAAAATGCAGTTTACGTTGCCAAAGCGCTATTTGTTAATTGAGTAACGGACGTTTGCGCGCTTGTTCTAAGCCAACTTTTGATTTACTTTGTTAAATTTTATCAACTTTGAGTTTTTTTTCTAGGTTTCTTGTTCTACAATCACCGAAAAACGGCAGTGCGCCAAGATGCTGAGAGTCTATTAGAAATTCCAACGATTTGTCCATGCGGCTGACAAGTTCATCTATTGCGACATCAGGGAGATGATTGAGTGTGTCTGGAATCATGAGACCAGTTTGAAAAGCGTCATAGACGTTTTTCTAAGTGTGAAAGGTGGTGGAACAGAGAAAAAAGAGGGATGGACAAAGTCGAGCTTGTACTATACAAGAAAGTGGTCAGCATCAAAGAATTACTTGACCAGGCTGTCATTCAGATAGGAATTGGATTGCAAAGTGACGATGAAGTACTCATTTTTGCCAAATATGTGGGTGCAAAGATTAACGTGCTGCACTGAGTTGTCCATTTAAGAGAACATCAAACGGATTATCTTGATCGCAGCAGTTGAGAAGGTTAAAATTGCTTGATACAATGAAAAATGAGAGTAGAGTGCAAAGAAAACAAAAGTGAGAGGTGATTTCACGAAAGAAGTTGGCAAAATTAAAAAAGAAATACTTTGACTGTTATAAGTTTGAAGGACGAATAAGACAAAATCTTAAAAAAAGATAGCTTAAAGAAATCAGAAAAAATCAGTGATATACTTTGGCCATTGGGACGGTGTAGTACATGATAGCCACAAAAAACAATGTCAAAATTTTTGACATTGTCGGATTCCTCTTTGTTCTATACTTCAGTTCATAGCTAAGATGTTCATTTTATTTGAGAATTATAGCATCAAGG
Organism: Branchellion lobata; assembly: GCA_947562095.1. Taxonomy (NCBI): domain Eukaryota; kingdom Metazoa; phylum Annelida; class Clitellata; order Hirudinida; family Piscicolidae; genus Branchellion; species Branchellion lobata. The sequence goes on along the minus strand of OX387251.1, from coordinate 3,716,176 downwards.
ATAAGAGTGGTTTTGTTGCCGGTGGAACGATGGTTCCGAAGACGAACTTTTATTTGGTGAGGTTTGTGAGTAAAGTCAGCGGAAGCAATAAACCAAGTTTTGGGGCCTACTCTGAGATGAAATTACTTTTTTTTAGACCAGGCAGCTGAGACAAGAAGTAGGGTAGTCATGTCTTGATCGTTTTTGTTTGAAGCAGATGACAAAAGTGTGAGGTAAGGATCTGAGGCAGTGACTAGCATCACGATCACCGCCACAATGTACACAAGCTCAAAGACTCCTGCACTTTCAAGCGATATGACTACAGGTCAGTTTCAACATTGAGTCGACTTCACCTGACTGTAAATGATAATGCGGCCAAAGGGGAGCTGAATGTATTTCTTCTTGGAAAGTGCCGGGTAAGTGGAAAAGGGGACTTGGGCATGCCATATTTTTCTGAAGAAAGTCGCAAATTGACAACATGTCCTAGACCGAGATGATGCAGTTGCTGGAGGTGGTTGAAAAAATCTAGTTACTGACTTTTCCAGATTTTTACTGGATACCCAAGAAGGTACTGCTATGATAGTGATAGTTGGATTTATGAGAGAAGGCTTAATGAGGTGTAAATTTGGGATGTTGTGTAAGAAGGCAAGATTGAATTCCAGGGAGCTGGCTGACACAAATGAGTGAATGGCGTTAGATGAAATGGCAGTGCAGAGTCAGAGGTGGCTATAACAATTCTCTTGCATAAATCAATGTGAAGTTGGTCAATGGTGGAAACAATCCTGATTCCACGTTTGATGAAAGGATGCTTAATTTTGGAATTGTTGAGAAGTCTAGTGTTGAAATATGGTCGGAATAAAAAAAAGATATAAAGGTATTTCTCCAGTTAGAGTTGAATGTACTGCGAATGTATTGATTGATTTTTGGATGGTGATGGTGATGGGAAGTGAAAATGATGTGGGTTTGATAACAAAGGATGATGGTTGGGAAAATTTGGTCGTAAAAAAATAAAAAAGTTTAGTTGTGTTGAAGGATGAACAAGGTAAACTAAGTCGTGATGAAGGATAAAGTGGGCTCTGATGGAATGAGTGATAAAGGAGGCTTAGTCGTGATAAAGAATGAAAGAGGCTTGGTCTTGATGAAGATCGACAAAGACATGGGAAGGTGAACAAAAAAAGAAAGCAACCAAAACAGTGGGCAGTTTTCTTTTCTGTTTCTTTTCTTTGGAACGATTGAGATTATCTTCAAGAAGTTAAACTTTGAAATAGAAGTCGATGCTTCAATAACACTTATCTGAGAGAGAAAACCGTTGAAATTTTTTCATCTTCTCAGCCGTCTACACCAGTATCATAACAAAATCATTGTCATTCACATCTACAACCCAAATCCTCAGCTAGCACACAATCAACATACTTTTATAGCACACTTATCAATCCTCACCACGCCCATCACCAAACCATCTTCAAACTAGGCGCCTAGCTACCCGAGCACCATCAACACCAACACTCACTGCCCAACCATCATCACAAGCACCCATCCAAAACACCATCACCAAAACTACAGAAAAGGCTTTGCCGGTTCCGTTTCCATTTTCCAGCCTTTATAACTTCTCTTACTCCGACGGAATTTCAGAAACTTGTAGAAGCAAACTGTCTACAGCTGTTCCCTGCTCCTCCAGCACTCGCTACTCTTTCCACTTCAGACACTGTCAAGTCGGCAGTGTCTACAATGGACAAGGTTTGACAGTTGCAATATATTCTCGTTCATGAACAAGAAGTTAAATTATTTTATCTATTTCTTGTTTAATAATATTATTTAAGATGTCTATTAATATGAACAAACGAGTTGAAAATTTAATATTTAATAAATTTCGTTTTAAATCAAAACATAACGTGATGCTATGAGACATCAAATGGTTGAAGCGGATGTATAGCAAAGATGGTTGTGGATGGGCGGATACGTGGATAAATTTGGAAAAGCAGTGGAAATTGTCGTTTTGAAAAATACCACTCAAATGTTTTTGATATTTTCCTTTCCAAAACTGACACGTCAAAACAAGCAAAAACATAAATGCCGTAAAAAGAGCGTATCACAATAATGACCTGAGTTATACTTATAATGACTTTTAAAATAAATTATAAATCTCAAATTGAAAACAAAAATTTTTGTGAAACTATTCAATTCTTCGAAAAAATGTTTTTAAAATTTTTATAAACAAAACTGATCTAATCTAATCTAATCAACTCATTTATATAGTGCTGATTCCACACTGTTCGAGAGCCCTCTGCTACAAACTGTTTAAACAAGTTTTGAGAGCTTCAAGAAATGGAAATAGAAAAGTAGTAGAGGTAAGATTAGGGAGAAAAAATTTCCATAAAAGTGGGAAAGTGCAGATTTAGTATAAGTACTGTTAGAGAGTATTCTGAAGATAATAAGTAGATTTCAGTCTCTCACAAAGAGGCAACTCTAAAAGGTCAGCTAAGTAGGTAGATGAGTGATTATTTTCTATTTCAAACATGTGAGTGCAGTTTTTGAAAACTGATATACAAGATCAAATTCCGAGGGATTGAGTTTGAGGAACATAGAATCACTCCAAGAGATTATTTTACCGACACAAAAGGAAGTTCTAGAGATAGTAGAAGATAATTCATAATTAACAAATGAAGTAAAAATGTAAGAATCATCAGCAGAAAATTGACTCTGAAGAAAAATGATGAAGTAATTCTTGGGTGTTCAAAAGTATAAAGAATAAAAATAAGAAGACAAAGAACAGAAACCTTAGGAACACCAAACGGGGAAAAAAAAAGAGTAGAAGGAGAGTTGTTTATAGAAACTGAAGAAGTCCTGTTAAAGAGGTAAGAGAAAATCCATTTTAGACAAACGCCAGAATTCTCAAAAAAGGTTTCGTTGCTGAGTTAGTAAGGAGTGGTCAACAGTGTCGGAAGCAGAAGAAAAATCCAAGCAAGAAAGAAGGGAGATATCACCCATCTCACAGAAAAGTAAAAAATCATTATAGATTTTCAAAAGTGAGGTTTCAGTACTGTGAAAAAATGGAAACCAGACTGAATAGAAGGGAGTAAATTATTAGCCTCAAAAAACTGGAGATATTAAAAATAAACAAACTTTTCCAGAATTTTAAAAATAAAAGAAAGATTAGATGGAGGTCTATAGTTTGTTGGTAAAGAAAGATCTAGAGATAATTTTTTGATTATTGGTGTAATCAAAAAAGATTGCTGTGGTTTAAGAGAAATTAATTACCTCAAAATTCATTGGATAGAAAAAGAAAATAAATAGGAGATGGTATAAGGTCAAAAGAACATGTGGAAGAGGACATTGAATTTATTATAGTAGTTTATTCAAAAAGGGTTAATGGGGGAATGCTATTAAAAGAAGCATCACAAAGTTTTTATTTTACTATTAAAAAATAATATATCATTCTTAGAAGAAAAAATTTTTTTGGGCAAAGGTGTCATAGAAAGGCTGTAAAGAAAAGGGAGAAGGTGGAAAGTTTTTGTACAATAAGCTAGAAAGATAGCTTCATTTAGACTTGGAAAATATAAAATCCTTCTTTTGAGGCGGATTTTATAGTCATTGAAAAATGAAAAAAGGTTTGTAAACAAAAGATTTCTATAGGATGATAACTCTCTGTTATTTGTTCCATGAGGCTGTAGAAAGATCCGCCCGGTAGAGTCGTTCAAACTTCCGAAACAGCCCTTTTGGCAGAAAATGCATTGACTATCAAAAAAAGAAGCCTTAAAAGAAGAAAAGAAAAAAAAGGTAATCTTTGTAGAAAGAATAGCATCAAGACTTTCAACAAGAGAATCATTGAAGTCTCTCAAAAAAAAGATTGGGGTCAAAGAAAGAAAGGATCAAAGAAAGACTGAGAAAATACATGAGGAAATCTTTATAAAAGTTTGGCCAAAGCCTTTTATTAATTTCAAAGGAGGAGACTGGAAGAGATGGAATAGTGAATAAAGAAAAAACAAGAAAATGGTCAAAAAAGGTAACAGATTCAGCAGACATGGATGGTTTAGGGAAAGACTAGGAGATTATATAATCGAAAGTGTTCCCAGCAGTGTGTGTTGGCAAATTAGCATGTTGTGTAAGATTGAAAAGATAACAATGTTGTGTGAGATTAAAACGATTTAAAGTGTTATTTAGCATTGAAAAATAAGAATTCAATTAATTAGTATGGAAATATTAAAATCACCCAATTGAAAAAAGATTGGGAAGAATGCATAAAAAGAGTCTCAACTGAAACTGAAAAGTATTCAAGAAAAAATTGGAGGGAGAAAGGAGGAAGCCTATAAGTTAGTGCAATAACGAAAGTGGAATAAATAAATTCAAATGATGAAAATAGACATTCGAATGTAGAGTAAGAAGAATAATGATGGCAAAAAACAAAAAATGTAGATTTATAGAACGAAGAAATTCAAACCATAAAAGAAGTGAGAAGAAGAAAAAGTTTTTGTAGGGAACCTAGCCAGTTTAATAGAAGAGTAAGCTGAGAAAGATGAAATTAAAACAAAAACAAGAAATAAAAAAGTTCTACGAAAAGAAATTAAAAAATAAATAAAATTATACAACAAAATAAACCACGAGCACACACAACAAATCATTTGGAAGTGATAATCGGATTTTTAGAAAGAGGAGTAGGGATGGGGTTGGTGGAGGTTGAGGATGCTAGGAAATGCAAGAAATCAAGCCTAAGACTTTCGGAGTCAGTAAACACCCTGCTCACCAACCATGGAGAAGTGGCAGTGACTTTCAAATCCATGTTTCGGGGAATGCTGTTAAAGTAAACTTCAACCGCCAGTTTTGAACATCTGTGTGTGAGAATAAGCTCAAGCTCCAAGTCAGTTATCGGATTGGTTGTTTATCGCACAGGTAATGACTTTTCATTGTTTTATAAAGAATTTGAAAACAACTTGGATATCTTGACCACTTAGAGTCAAAAGGTTTTTGATTTCTACGTGATTTCAATTTTCACTTGGAGCGGCCCAACAAGCTAGATGCAAAAACATTTTTAAACCTTTCAAAATCCCATGGTTTTGATTCATCCACAAACCATAACATAACCAAGGAAGATAGCTCAATGTAATAGCATCCTAAAAGAGTGTTTACATTGACTGTTAGGATAGTTCACAAGCTGCTTCTGTGCAATTGCGAGATGCTCATCCACCTCCCATCTATCGACAGCTCAAAATTAGACGTTAGAAATTTTTGGACACTGAAAAATTTTTTTCAGATTAAGAAATGTCTTCGCTTTTAACCGCCACAAGTTTTGGTGGGGACTCAGCTTCATAATTCGACTCTGTCAGAAATCCTTGACAAGATAATTCCCTTTAAAACTGTTAAAGACCTTTTGATCCATGGTTTGATCGGTGTCGTACTTCAAATTATCTGATAGGGGGTCTAGAAAAGATCTATGGCTGGGTTAGAAGAAACTTTTTAAAGGACCCTTCAGATACAAACGTTTATTACTGGAATAATAAACTCAGTACTCCAAAAACAAAACGGATAATATTTGGAATTACATTAATAGGGTTTCTGGTCGAAGAAAGAAATTTTTTGTTGAATGAATTCCAATCTTTTCTGTTGAAAAAATTTTAGTCAGAGGAACTCAATCCAAGCCAGAGAAAACCCCATTTACTTCATGCACAAGAAGGCGGTCTCAGTAGGCTCCAGGATGTGGATGAGGATGAGCTACTCAAAGCTATTCAGATGCTTACCAACAAACAGAGTTCGTCTGATCCAATACTCACTTGGCTTTTGAAAAATATTTCAGGTATGATTTTAACTTTTGTAAAAAGTATGGCCAATCAGTTTTTTTTTGAGAAAATTGTCCCAAAGTCCTGGAAATCGGCTCAGATGACATCACTGTTGAAAAGCCTTGTCATGATCACAACGCTACTTCATCTTACAGACCCATTTCTAATATGCCTGTCTTGTCCAAGCTTTAAAAGAGGCTTGTTTTCAACAGAGTCATGACCTATTTTGAGAATTGCAACTTTTTCCCCACCCACCAATCAGCTTACCGTCGTCATCATTCCACTGATACGGCTGTCACAAAATTTTATTCAGATATCATCGGTGCAGGCGATGATGGTAAGCTTTCTCTCCTCGTACTGTTAGACCTGTCAGCTGCCTTTGACTTAGTTGCAGTCAGTATTTTTTTAAACGGCTAAAAAGAACATATGGTTTTGATGGTCTCTCACTGGAATAGTTCAAAAATTACTAGTGTCAGATTCTTCAATGTATGCTGCGGTCAGACAAAATCGGATTTTGTCGAGTTTTCGGTGGGTGTCCCACAATGATCTTTTCTTTGACCATCGTTGTTTTTTCTATACACTGAGGACCTTGGAGGAATATTATGAATAAAATGTAATACAAGCTGGGACTCCATCAATATGCTGATAACACTCAAATATATGGCCACTGCAATAATTGATCAGAAGAAATGCAGATGAGTGTCTGAGTTTGTAGATGAAATCACAGCTTTAATGGGAGCCAATTGCATCAAAATCAACAGTGAGATAACTGAGGTGTTCTGTTTTCGCTTCTCTTTTTGGAATCTGAACAATATTCCGCGTAGACACGGAGAAATAAATCTGGAAAAGTGGCTCTAAAAAGGCGTGCTTTATCATGCAAAGTGAGAACTGCATGTATGAATGGGAAAGAAAAGGTGGTGAGATAAAGTAGATAATTAGCTGGAGTGGGTCGTGAAATGGAGTGAGTGGTGGGATGAAGTGGGTGGTGGGATGGAGTGGGTGGTTGGTGGGAGTGAGTGTTGAAGTGGAGTGGATAGTGGAAATGAAAAAATAGAAAATAAAATATTGAAGAAAAAAAAGAATGAAAAAATGGAAAATAGGAAATATGAAAAAGAAGAATTAGACTGGAAAATTGGAAATGTAAAAAAATAAAAAAAATTCTAGAAAAATTGAAAAATTGAAATTAACGATGAACAATAATAGTTTTAGTAACTTGAATTTTTCAAAATTTCAGAAATTTATATAATTTTGTCAAGGTGAGCAATTTCCAGTGTTACGGCAGATGGATATCTTGTACAATAGGTTTTTATAATTAACGCATGATATGAGGCAAGTAAAACTATGGAATATTTTTGGAAAACCATTTTCAATAAAACAGAAGAATATTCAAATTCTTCATTTATAACTCATAATTACTTAGGTCATTATATTAATTTTTATTTTATTTTTTCACTCTCTTCACTGGCCCGCTCCTCATTACTAATTTTAGAAGCACACCAGAAATAACAGATTAGGCACATTCAATACATAAATTATCATCAATCTTTACCAACAACATAAAGCTCTTATAAAAGAAGTACAAAAGATTACAAACACAAAACCACAAATCCCTATCACTAACGACATAGCCACCACCACTAACATTATTACCAATACTTATTCACCCCGTCCGACTTTTTTTTATCACAACACCACTACAACATTACTACCACAGCATCATCACCACAACACCACCATCACACCATTACATTAACAACATCACAACACTACCACCACAACAATACCACCACAACAATACCACCACAACATCACCATCACAACACCACCACCACAACACCACCATCACAACACCACCACAAAAACACCACCACAAAAACACCACCACCACAACACCACCATCACAACACCACCACCCAAAGACCATCTAAACACTACCCAAACACCACCCAAAAACCACCACTACCATCAAAACACCGCCACCACCACACCATCAATACAACCACAACAACACTACTACTACAATACCATCACATCATCATCACCACACCACCACCAATCTTCACTACCACCATTACAAGCATCATAACCAAAACTTTATCTGGTCATTAAAGCCGCTATAATTACTCAAAGTAATCATTGGCGTTGTGCTATTCTCAATAGAATCATCTTTTACTATTATTACCGCACATAAGTGTTGCTGTTGTTTCTTCTCCACGATATTTATTACCTCCTATATATTTACTCTAATTTTTTTTATTTAGACAGATTTGATAACAAATACATTTTTTTGGTAATAGTGTTTTTATTTATTTATTTCAGTTCAAAAATTTTGTTGCTTCCTTTATTTTCCTTTCTTTTTAACAATCATTTTGTTCAATTTTCGTATTTTTAGTTTTTTTACATGTATTCGATATTTCTTGCTTATTGTAGTAAAATATTTTGTTTTTTCTCAACGTTTTTTTTTTTTTTTTAATTTTTTTTTTCACTTTTTGCATTTATTGTAATGTCGTTTACAAACGGACGGCTGATGAGAAAAATTAATACGAATTAAAAGTGATAGCTGAAGAGAATGAAAAACTTTTGTGATTTTCACCAGACAATCCTTCCTTTCCTTTATTATTTTCAATTAATTCATCTTATTCTCTTTCCATCCTTTTCCTTTCTTTCATCTTCTGCTCCCTCTTCCTCCTCATCTTTATGTTTTTCTATCTTCTCTATCTTTCAACTCTTCTTCATTTTTTCTTCAATTTTTTCTTATTTTATCTTTTCACCGCCTATTCTTTTTTTCTTTTTCTTCCATCTTTCTTCGTCCCCTTCCGAACCACATTCTTCATGGATCTCCCAGCCACTATAGAAAACTCACAATGATTAATTCTGCTAAGCTTTTCTTGTTTTTTTTTTAGACCAACTTACATCTTTTATTTTTCAAATATGTGAAAATGTATATTTTTCGTGTTAACATTGCAGCTTTGTATTTTTATGATTTCAAATTAATTTCAAACTAGAGTTAGTTTAACTATTTTAAAATTTTTTGAAAAATTACATTTTTATTTGATCGAATTTCAACCATATATTTTGAATACCTTTGAAAAATATTTTTTCAATTCTGTTGAAACTGATGAGATAATTTCCAAAATGCCTTTCCTTCTATTTAAATCAAAATCTTTAGAAGCTCAATTAAAAGTATAGTAAAATGATGGATAACTGATGCTTTGACCCGCTTTTAATAATTTTCATTGTTTAAAAGATGATTTATTTTGTAATTTAGAAAAAAAAAATTGAAATAACTGTAACAAAATTATAAACTGCAAGCATTTACCCTTGACTTAATTTTCTTCAAGATCAAAAATTAGCTAAAAAGTGTATTTTTCAAAATTTTTTTTGAAATAAAACGTCATTTAGAAAAACAAGGAAAAAATCGAAAACAAAAAATTATGAAAGTAAATAGTACATGCAATCAGCATTATTAAGATTGAAACACAGCCATTCATCCCTCTTCACCTTTGACCCTTTCTCTACAAATCCATTCATTGCCCCGCGCTTCTACTTTTTTTTTTGTGCACGCAAACTTGCACACAAGAATACAAACTCATATAGACAACCAAGTTCACATGAAAACATATAAAAAATTATGTAGACTAGTATACAGACATGAAAACACAGAAGCACACACAGACATAAACACAGATCCACACAAACAACGATTGACATAAAAACGGATCAACACAAAAACACAAAAAAAACTTACCCAAACACCTATACACTAGTATAGAAGCGAGTAATAGAAACGACAAGCGCATGCTGGCGTATTAAAAAACTTGATTTTTGAGATTATGGCAGACCCGTTGCCTGGAACTTCGTCACTGAAAAACGAAAAAACTCCAAAAAATCTCACTAACCACCCCAAAAAACACCACACACGTTTCAACAAAGTTAACTACTTCAGTCAATGTTTTAAGCTCTATGGACTTTCTATATGAACTTTATCTTTAATAACTTCATGTAAATGTTCTAATCAGCTGTTATGGTGGTGTATGACGTTGGCTGTGGAAGTTTCTTTTCGTTTTGGAAAAAATTAATTATGTTTATTTAGAAAAAAATCAATTTTATTTTTATTTAAAAAAAACACTTTTTGTAACTATATTTTTTTCATTCATATATTTTGAAAATTTGATCTGTTGAGTTGAATAATTCAAGAAAGTCAACTTCGTGAGCATCAAAATCACAAAAAATGAACCCTTCAAAGACATTTATTGTTTGGCAAATTAGAGTTTTTAAACCAAGTTACTTTTCCAGTGTTTTTTTGCATTTGTAGGGTCGATTTTTGATCCGATTTTTGCACACTTTTTCTACCATTGACTTCATCTTTTGAAAATTTATTTTACACTTTTCAAACTTTTCTTTTCATCACGTTTTTTTTATATTTTTATTCATTTTTTAACTTGACATCTATTACCATCCTATTTATTATCATATATAGACCCATTTTCTTTATTTTCACAAACAACTTTTATCAGCTCGTTTGAAATACTTTGTACTTCTTTCAAACCTTGGAAAACATTTTTAATTCCACTTTTTCATACATATTCTTCTTCATCACAATCTTTTCTATCTTCTACCAGTCGAATTTTTCAGTTTTTTTTTCAAAACCTCTGTTCTCAGATCTCATCAGGTTTTGCTCTGATATCTGAAAGCAGATTTGTTTCTTACAGCCATTTAACATCTTAAAATCCTTCTTTTGCTATTGGCCACTCTTTTGTTCAACTTCGTCAGAATACTCAAAAACTAATCAATTTTGATTAATATTAATGAAACCACCTCAATGAACAACAGCTGGGAATCGGCGATTAGTTAGACTAATAGTAAAAGTATCAATATTTATTTTTGAAAAAGAAATTTTCAACAACAAAAAATGAATAATTTTGAAAATTTGAGTTTCGGTTCAATTTAATGAAGACATAAAAGTTTTTCTAAATACAAAAATTGTCAACGTAAATGGATTCTCTTTGAAGATGAAAAATTATTCGAAAACTTGTGCAAAATTTTTTAATATGGAATTTTGAAGTTTTTAAGAAAAAGAGTAGACAGTTATTTATGATACTAAATAATTTGCGCCAGTTTACTCAACGAGAGAACGGCCGATGCTAGGGTTAGTAAGGAAGGGATTAAGGGTGGTGATTGCTCCATTTTGACATCAACTAATTAATTGCTTTTCTATAAGCTTACAGGTGGTTCTTTGATCTGGCAGAAGAATAACACTATGTGGCAAAGATAGCGATCATACTCTTACTTATCAATTACAGAGGCAGTGGTTCCATGGATCCTGAAGTGTCTCTCAAGTCCTTCTGCTGACTTGCAGAATTTTCTACATACGGAACCGGTGTAAAGAAAATTTCAATGTCCGAGTGATAAGAGGGTGACGACTGGGACAATTGTAGATACCTGGTTTTCATGGGTCTTCATGTGATTAACAAGACCTGCAATAGATATCTACCACATACGTTACAACTGCAGGTCCGAGGGTCGACAATTTTTAGAGGCTCGCCCTTTTTTCAAGCTATTTCAACCACTGCCCAAGCAACTCTGGTAGACTCAAAAATAGCAACGATCTGTAGTCAGGGTTTTCCACCCAGTACATTTGATCCCCGTATGACTTGAGCTGTCTTTCAAACTATCTTTGAGCATCTTCTGAGGCTTGTGCTACTGTTTTTTTCTGGAAAGGAATTCGCCATAGTATAGATGTTCAGGGATTTTGGAGTCACCCATACAAACCAGAAGTCTAGCCCATCGCATTTGATTTTGCATACCATGGCAAAAAGGTTTAATGCTTGAATAGAATTGCTGTCCAGAGTGAATTTTTGCTACTTGATGGGCAGGATATGCCTCAGACATTGTTGATGGAAACAAAGATTTTCATTTATGCATGATAAGGTGTTCACGTCTTTGAGGCATACTGCAGAGTAGTCTGCCCGAATGTCATATAAACAGCTAGCTTGGTGTTTATCGTCAAATCTTTGTTGGACCAGACTCTCTTCTCTAGCCTCCTAAAAGCTGCCGAAGCTTTGTTGACCCTCTTCTTTATCTCTTCATCAAGGAAACCATCATTGATCAGAGTACTGCTCAGGTACAAAAACTGTTTGACCATCGTCTCTCCAGTAACGGCTGTAAACATAACTTTGATTTTGGAGAGGTTGATGGTAAAACCAGAGAGTGCATGCATCAGAAAAACGGTCCATCATTTTCTGCATCATAGAAACAGAGTGGGTGACAATGTCAGCATCGTCTGCTCACAAAAGGTTTGTGATCAAAAGCTCCTTCACCAAAGCACGAGCCTGAAACCTTTTGAGATTGGATATTTCCCCACTGGTTCTGAAGCGTATGTAGACTCCTTTCTCACAGCTGTGAAGAGAATACTAGAAAACCGTTGTCAAATAGAGTTGAAACATTGTTTGGAGCCAGAATGTCACCCCATTTGAAAATTTTTTTTACCTTCGTTGCACTGTAGATCTGACCATTGTAGTTAACATTTTTTTTTTGGCTTGAACAAAGTAGGCAAAATGATGAGATGACATGTTTGTGGTCGAAAAACAGAAATTTTTTTCATAGGATTTTTTTTTCATCAAAAAGGAAGTGTATTTCTTACAATTTGTCACTAAACTAATCCTGATGTTTAGTTTTTTTAGTCCGAGTGTTTTGACCCCTGCCTCATAGAGAGTGTTCTATTCAGTCACAGCTTGAATAGTCATAAGCCAATTTCAAGGCATTTATTACACCTAGAGCCACAAACTTTGATATATTTATTCGGTTTGGCACCCTGACTCCATTGATAAGGTTTTATTCAAATGAACATCTTCAACTTGTCACGTACCAAAATGTGATCATTATCGCATTCTGCACCTCGCACCTATCAACTTTGCAGAAGTTTTTCAAATTAATCCTTTTGCAGACAATCAAGTCAAGTTGGTGCTTTTGCTTTGACTGAAAGAACTAAGCTGTAAAGTGCTCTACCTTTTGATTGAAAAATGTGTTGGTAACAACCATATTTTGTCAGTACAAAGCTGTAGCATCAGCAAGCCGTTTGAGTCGATTTTACAGCCGCCGTAGGGACTGATAGACTTTCAAGCGTTGTTAGAGCAAACGCAAGCATTAATGTCACCAAGGATATCACTTTTGTTTTTTGGAAGGCCTGTAACAACCTTTCTGAGATCTTGGTGAACTTAGGTACCCGCTTTTTCAGGTGCAATGAAAGTAGGTGCTTACACCGAGATGAGACATAGAAGTCTGCTCGCAGCAAGAGGGATTCTCATCGTCATGATACGATCACTCAAACCAAAAAACCGTTCTACATATCATTCATATCACACCCCTTCAATTTTGCAGTAGCTATTTTAATCACTTCTTTTGCAGACAATCAAGTCGAGTTGGTGTCTTTGCTTTGACTGGGGGTGGAACTAGTTTTTAGTTCTTTCCCAAGATTTGGGTAAGCAGTGCTATTTTGAAGAGGCTGCTCAGACGCAAAATCTACCAAAATTTAAATCTGATTAGAACTCTAATGTGAACAGCGACGTTAAAGTAGTGGTGACAGTGATGATGGTGATGTTTTTGATGGAAGTCGTGGTGGTAATACATAAGTAAGGGTGAGTTTAGAGATGGCAACAGCAACGAATCTGGCAGTGGCTTTGAAACCTTCCAGAATTAGGCCACTATATTGATGTTTGTTATTGCATTGTATTGTATTTTTTTATTGAATTTTATCGTATTGTATTGTATTGTATTGTATCGTGGTGTAATGTATTTATGGTTTTCTTCTGTATTGTATTGGTTTTTTCTATTCTTTTGTATGTATTGTAGTCTATTCTATTTTTGTTATTGTATTATATTGTATTATCTAGTGATAATGGAAGTTTACTGACGATAGAAGTGATGGTGGGAGTGACGCTGGTAGTGGTGATGGTACTAATGATATTGTGATGGTAGTAGAAATGTTGGTAGTGATGGTGATGTGAAAAAAGTGATGATGATGTGAATATATTGATAAGTGTGGTGATGCGATGGGGGAACTGATGAACGGAAGATTCTCAACGACTTTTGTTAGTTCATTTGGTATTCCACACCAAGCGTTTACTATTTAGCTGAAAAAAACCACTATCGAAATTGTTTGCAGTAATATCAAGAAATTCTTTCAATGGTTATGAATTTGCGTAATTATAATAATAATAATAGGGGCTTTAATATCACTTCAGAAACGTTTAAACGTAATTTTTCAAAGTGATTGTGTGCATGTGTGCATTTTCTTTACATTGAATTTTCTTTTTAAACAAACAGTTGTAAAAGCTTAAAAATTAAAAGTGCAAATGACTTTACAATACTTGGCTGAAAAAAAAAGGATTTTGTTTTTGTGGCAGTTGACTATAGGTTTTGGATATATTTCCAAAGATGGTTTTCATAAGAGGTATCTAAACAAAGTGAGATGGATAAACCTTTTATAAGAACTTTGTCAAGATAAAAATCAATCAAAAAATTAGTTCCCATTTGCAGATCTAACTTTTCCTTCAGAAATTTCATGGAGAAAAATAAGTTTTCAAAAAAGCTAATTTTCGTTAAAGTAATGTTATAGTTACTGGAATAATCTGCGTAGTTTTTTTGTTATTTAATTGTTTATGTAGGTTTTTCAGTTAGACAATTGTGATATATAACAAAATCCATAGATGATAACAATGCGTGTAGAAGGAAGCTTTATGGCGACTAAATGACTGGGTAGGTAGTGAGAAGTGGTCAGTGATTACAGGCAGGGCGTGGCTGGAATGGGAAAAACCTTTTGTATACGGGAATTTTGGCGGTATGAAAGAGTATAAATTTGACTAAATAAAAACCATTCTAGTATTTTTCCACGATAGTTTGTTTTTTTAATCTTTTGTTTATGGTAATAATTCGAAATCTTTTTTTCTTCTTTTCCAATTAACATTTTTTATTCAAAAACTACTTTGTATAATTTTAGGGCATTATTTCATCACTAATTTTCAATTATTTTTGGGGACGTTGTTTTTACTTTCTAGTCATTTTAAAAATAAAAATCACTATAACATTTTTTTACTCAGTGACTCATTGTTTAGTATGCAATTCTTTAACTTCATGAAATAATGAATTTAAAATTATTTGAACTTTTTAAGTTTGAAATTGAATTTTAAAAGTTAAACAATTTTCTGAAAGTTTATTATATAAATATTAGTTTATAGTAAAAAACATTGGGTTGAATTTTTCATGTAGCCATAGGACTACGTGAGTAAAAAAGGGTGACAAAAAGCGGGAAAAACATGAATAAATTGAAGTATTTAAAAAAATTTTTTTGAGAAATAATAGAAAATAAATAAAATGAATAAAACTACGAAATAAATACAAAAATAAATTTGTTTGAACACTAAAGTGGAAAAACATTGAATATATGAAAAAATGTCAACTCTACAACTTCCCACAAATTATCGCAAGCTACCAGTCTTAGAGTTAGTTTGAAAAAAAGTTTGTGTAGAAAAAGCTAAACCAGATATATAAAAGCTACAACAAAGAACATAAACAAACTAAAAATTTGAATAAAAAAACAAAAAGTTATAGAACTTTGAAAAAATTAAATTGAAAAAACAGAGCTATACAAGGTTCATGAAAAAGGAGGTCTAGTAAAACAAACTCGAGCGAGCTGCTATTTATTTATATTTCTCTCGAGAGCAGCTGAGATATTATTGGCATGTATCAAAGGCGTCTAGAGAGACCGGTTATTTATTGTGGCCACAACATGCTTGAACCTTCATTCATTGCAAGACAAAAAACTCCTTAAGCCTTCCAGACAGATGGAACCGTGAGTCTTCATTTTTGAGTTAAACTTTCCAATATATTCAGAGTCTTTCTCTATGTAACCAGCTAACTAAATATCTTTTTTTGACACACGATTTTTTTGGCTTTTGGAAAGATTTTTCGATTTTATTATTTTTTTAATAATTTTGATTCTAATTTTTTTTTTTGAATTTTTTTTTTAGAAATGGGAAATTAAATTCGAAAAAAATGGAAACACCAGATATATTCAAAAGGCTAATCGAGTGAAAAAAATGGAATCATAAAGTATTCCTATTGAATCAAAACAAGAAATTACAAAAAAGTTGGTTGAATTGAAGGGAAATGCTTCCATACTCTGAAGTCTGACCTCAATTATTGGTGTTTTACGACCACAACCTTAAACCCTCCAGTCTGTTTTGCAAGCATTCATAGTAAAAGTGGTTTGTCTGTTTAATAGGGTTCCAAAAAGAAGGCCGACGCGTCCAATATAGCTGTCTATATTCTATCAAAACCCAATTGCAACTCAATTGCATGTTTAGTGCCTCAGTGCCACAAAAGCCCTGTCTATAATGGCATGAGTGCCAGGTTGTTTATAGGAGCAAATTTTAGGTTATTACTAATTTATGGCAATTATGTGGGTTTTCTGAGGTCGTTTCATTGTCCTCACAAACCACGCCTCTACTAACCTTTCCACTTTAATTGCCTTTCTGCGAAGAGGGAAGCTGCATCAAAGAATTATATTCTTGCAATGACACTCCTTCTTATTGTTTATCATTTTCACCACCATTTGCTTTTTTTTGGGTTCACACGTGCGTTCAATAAATCGCAATTTGTTCTTTCCTTTTCTTAACCAAAATTTACCAGACTGCAAGACCGAATTTTCATGAGCTAAATATATTTATACTTAACCCTTAACACCCCTTCCCCCCAGTTATCGAGATGGAGAGTCTAGCAAGTTGGAAGGTAGGTTCGGAGTCTTTTATGTACACTCGTCTGCACTCTCCTTCCTTCTCCCAAAAGGAAGAAATATACAAATGCCTCGTAAGCACATTGAGTTTTGCTTTGTTTTTTATCATAAGATTTTGTTAAACTTATTATCCTGTTGTTTTAAGAACTGAAGTTTATTTAATGATATAAACATAAGAAAAAATTATAAATTTATTAACAAAGTTTAATTTATTTCATGTTTTTCTTTTGCAATTGCTAGTGTGGAATTTTTTAAAAAACTGTTGATTCATGTGTATGACACAAAAGCAACATTTATCATTGTTTTTGCGCAATAGTTAGTTCTTTTCTGGGTTGATCAATTAGAGGAAGGTAGACGGTGGATTGAGTGGAGTTATGTAATAGAGGCTAAGATAATTGGGTTTAATTGAGATCGTGTGGGGGAATGGAAAGAAGAGATTGAGTTGCTAATTGGCTGAGATAGAATGAAGGAAATTTAAACAAATATAATTAATGGTGAAATATGTTTCGAGAGATATTTTGAAATTGAATTTTCAATTTTATTGAATTAGATTGTAAATTTATCTTTTTGCTGAATTGAGTTTAATTCTCTTTATTCAAAAAGAGATAAACTTGAATTTTTTTTAAATAATGAAAAACTTAAAACAAAAAATAAATGATTGAAAAAAATTGATTTTGAGAAAACAGTTTTGACACATCTTTTCAATAATTTTCGATGAACATACAAAAATAAATCCGATTAAAAAAACTTCGAAAAGAAAAATAACTGTTTTCATGAAAAACCTCCATAAAGGCAAACAAAGCCGGTTTTAAACTAAAACGGTGATGGTTTTTCTTTATCAATCACATCCTTCTATAAAGGCTAATACCCCGCTAAATATGCAGTTTGATACTATGTCACTATGGTGGGCTGTTCAAAGATTTACGCATCCCTATTATCTATTTCTCATTTTCAAAAACGTCGATAAACATTTTTTTAAATCAAAAAGGTTTCATACTTTGATAGATTTTTAAAACTTTAACTTTTATTTTCTTAAAAGTCGAAACCGTTTGGTCATGACAGTAAATGGCAATGAAGAGATAAAAGAGAATTGATAGGTAAATGAGCTCCGAGCCGCAATCAGTCAACTATAACGCTTACAACGCATTAATCAATCAATCAATCAATTAATCAACAAGTCATTCATCAAACCATTTCATCAAATATTCCAATAAGTCGATCGTTAACCAATCAGGCCATCATTCAACCAGCCAGTATATCATTCAACCAACCAGTCCATAATTCAACTAATTGTTACAATTTTTTGGTATTAGATCACTTTCAGAATCTACTGGCATAGAAAATATTTTTTTAAATAAATTTTCAATGAATTATTCTTCTGACATTATTCAGAATCTTTTTCCTGTTCCCTTCCGCCAACCTCACCTTGTTAGACGTTGAATTTTTTTATTTTAACTTACTAACTTTCAAACGTAACTCCCGTTTTCAATAAGAATAATTCTAATAACCTAAAAGTAAACTAATAAAACCGCTTGCTTACCCGGTTTTTTTCAGATTCTAACTGCGAACTAAACCTTTCTTAAGTAAACACCAGGTAACATACCAATGAATATTCACACATTTTTGATCTAACCTCTTCCTCTATAAACTTTTTAGGCTTTACTGAGACATGGCATGAAGATGCCTTTTCACCCTCATTACTCTGTTTCTCTTTCACCTTACTCTTTTATTGAATTGGCTAGGTGCTTTACAAAACATTTTTCTTTTTCTCACTCCTCTTTTAGTAGCATTTTTTTGTTCTATAAATCTACATTTTCTGCTTTTTACATTCACTATCTTTCTCATTCTACATTCGAATGTCTATTTTCATCATTCAAATCTCTTTCTAGTTTTACTTTTTTTATTGCATTAATTTATAGACCTCCTACTTCCTCCCTCCCAATTTTCCTTGAAGAGTTTTCAGTTTTAATTGAAACTCTCCATATGCATTCTTCCCCTCTTTTTATTTTGGTTGAATCTAATACTCTTCATAATATTAAATTGAGACTTTAATTTTTGAAACTAGATAATATTCTTAATTTTTTCATTTTACACATAATGCTAATTCTCCAACACACTACTGCAAACACTCTTGACTATATGATCTCTTCTTTCATTAAACCATCTATCTCTGTTGAATCTGTTACCTTTTTTGATCACTATCTCATTAATTCCTCAATTCTTTTTCAATCTCTCACTTTAAGATTAATAAAAGGCTTGGTCGATATTTAATAAAGATCTTTACATAAATTCTTTTTCACAGTCTTCCTTTGATCCTCCTTCTTTCTCTGACCCCAATCTTTCCCTAACAGCCTCTACTTGATTCTCTTCTTGGAAGTCTTGATTCTGTTTTTTCTAAAAATACTTTCTTTTTTCTCATTTTTTTTTCTAAGGCTCCTTGATTTGATAGCCAAGACTTTCTGCCAAAAGGGCTGTTCGGAAGCTCTACCGGGCGGATCGTTCTACAGCCTCATGAAACAAATGGCAGAAAGAGTTATCACTCTATAGAAATCTTATTTACTCTAAGCATTCTTTATTGACTCCATAAAATCTTTTCAAAGTCTAAATGGGGCTTTTTTTTCAGATAACTTTTTAAAACTTTCCACCCTCATTTTTCTCTACAGTTTTTTTAAGACACCATGTCTAACAAAATTCTTTTTTTTTAAATGATAATTTATCTTCCTATTCTTACAAAACTCTTTGATGCTCCTCGATAACGTTTCCTCAATAACCCTTTCTGAAATAACTAATAAAATCAATTCAATGTACCTTTCCACATGATTTTTGACTATACCAACCCTTTTTCCAAAAAAAAACTTTCATCTTTTTCTAACCAATATTTTTTAGGCTAATTGATTTCTTTTTAACCACTGTATTTTTCCATTCTACCTTAAAAAATATTATTACACCAATAATTAAAAAAATTGGATCCTTCTCTACCAACAAAGTATAGGCCTTTATATAATCTTTCTTTTATTTCTAAAATTCTGGAAAATGTTTTCTTTCAGCTTCTTCATTTTTTCGAGGCTAAAAATCTGCTCCCTTCTACTCAGTCTGGTTTTAGTCCTTTTCACAGTACTGAAACCTCACTTGAAAATAACACACTCTGAAAGAACTAATATTATCAATTCCATGCCCTTTTCCACAGGTTTTTTGACTTTAAACAAACCCATTTTTTAAAGAACTTTCATCAATTTTTTAACCAATAATTTTTGAACTAACTGTTTTCTCTAACTACACCATTTTCCCTTCTACCTTAAAAAATCTATTATTACATCAATAATTAAAAAACTGGTTCTTCTTTACCAATAAATTATAGGCCTACATCTAATCTTTCTTATTTTTTTCGAAGCTAAAAATCTGCTCCCTTTTACTCAGTCTGGTTTTCGTCTTTTTCGCAGTACTCGAATATCTATAATAATTTTTCACGTCTCTGTGACAAAGTTAATATATCCCTCCTGTTTTTCCTGGTTTTTCTTCTGATTTTGACATTGTTCAATTTGTTCAAATTCAGCAACTTGAAATGTCTTTTGGAATTTTTGGCTCTTTTATTGAGTGGATTTCTTCTTACTTTTTCAACAAGAGTTCTGTTGTTTCTATAAACTACCATCATTTTACTCCTTCTTTTTTCCCATTTGGTGTTTTTCAGGGTCCTATTTTTCATCATTTTCTCTTCAGAGTCAATTTTCTGCTGATGATTCTTACATCTTTTTTAAATTTCCTAAATATGAATTATCTTCTGTTTTCTATAATTTTCTTTTATTGGTCAAATACTCTTTTGAAGTGAATCCATGTTCCTCAAAATCAATTTCTCGGAATTTGATCTTATATATTTTAGCAAGTCTTCTCGACTAAGTGCATTTCTTCTTTCAATTAGAATTTCATCTAACCTTTCACTAGCCTCTTCTCCCACCATTCATAATTTAGGTTTCATTTTTTAGTCTTTACTGTCTTTTATACCACAACTAAAATTTGTAGCTAATTTATCTTTTTTTCATCTTTGCCTTATCAAGCAACTAAAACTTTACCTGGACAATCCAACCCTCAAACTACTAGTTTTTTCGCTTTTTTTGTCTCGCTTAGACTACTGTAACTCTTCGTACTATAGACTCTTAGGGACCACGCTGCACCCTCACCAAAGCTTTTAATGGCGCTGCCCAAGTAGTTTCTGGCACTCATATGTTTTCTCGTCTAGCTTCTACCTTTATCTTTTTATACTGGTTGCCTCCTAAAAAATCAGTTTTTAAAATCTGAACTCTCATGTTTAAAATAAAAAAAAGAATCATTCACCTAACTACTCAGCTGACCTTTTTAAGTTGCTTTCCCGTGAGGGACTGAGATCTTCTACTCATTCCTATTTGTTTGAAATACCTTCCCATAGTACATATGCTAGATCTGCACTTTCCTACTGTCGGCCCCATCTGTGAAAATTTTTCCCCCCAGTTTTACTTCTATTACTTCTTTACTCTCATTTCGTAAAGCACGTAAAACTTTGTTGTTTAAACAGTTCGTAGCAGATGGCTCTTGAACAGTGTGGATTCGGCGCTATATAACTAATTTTGTTACATTAGATTAGATCAGTCCATTATTTAACCAGCCAGTCTACTATTCAACTAACCAGTCTTTCATTCAACCAATCAGTCTTCTAACTAACCAGTCCATCATTCAACCAACCCATGATTTAACCAACCAGTCCATCATTCATAAACCAATACATTCTTCAACCAATAAGTCCATCCTTCAACCAAGCAACTTATCAGATCTATTTGATTATTCTTAACTTTAATATTGAATACATCCACTACATTTTTTGAGAAAACGTTCAAAAAATTCATTTTTGATCAACTCTTTGAACCATCCACGATGGCATTTCTATTTCAAACTCTTCAAAAACAAATATATAAATTTAGGTAACTTATTTTCTACTTTTTTTCACTAAACTGGATATATTCATGAAAAAAAATTATCTTTCAAAAGCAATCACTTTTTTTTAAATCGTCAACTTACCGAATTCATTCTTCCACCTTCAAAAACGTTTTTTTAACAACCTTTTTATTCCTTTTGAACATACTGTAGTTTTATAAAATGTTCATTTTTCAAGAAACGTGTGTATACATACCAAATTCTAGGTTACTCAAAACCTGCTAACCCTTTTTCTTTGTAAAAAAACATTACAAATATGAATAAAATGGAAGGACCTATCAAGACCAAAATAAAATGTCAAAAAATTTACCAAAACTTTTTTTAAAACCTAGAAAAACTCATCGACTAAAAAATTCTTTTGCAGTCATACAGTCAGCGTGGTGACCACATGACATTGTCGATGAGTGCCGATGCCACATGCAGAGGACTTCGAAGCCTCTCCGATGGATCCTTCCAGATGGAATTTGAGAAAGGTGGTTGGATGGTTATATTGGTGTGGTGGGTTTATCGGTCATGTGGGGTAGTTGGTTGGATGATGCGTTATTTTGATGATGGTAGATTTTTTGAATTGGTTGATTGGTGGTAGATTGGTTTTTGGTTTAAATATTGTTAAACTGTGAAGCGGTGAGTTGGAGGAGTGGTTGCATTGTTTTGAAATGGATTCATTGGGCAGTGGATTTATAACGGATAGATTGAGTTGGTGGAAGACTAGGTTGGTGAATGAGTGGGTTGGTGAATTCCTGGGTAGTGGTTTAATGGTTGACTAGCTAGATGGCATTTGGTATACGTATATGTGGATTAAATGGAGATGACATGAAAAATTAGTCAGTGTGCCTGAACAAATGAGTGTGAGGATAGATAGATCTGGTGTTTAAACAGAAAGTGAAAAGATAATCCATTTATTAAAATTTTAAATTATAAGGCTTAATTAAATTATGAAGAAGAAAAAAAATCAAATCTATGGGTTGAATAAGCCTAAAGAATTTATGTTAATTGAGTGATGGAATAAAACAGACAATAAAATGAAAATATCTTTCAGTCAAGGAATGTTTTGAATGAGGTTAAAATTAGATTTTAATGTTTGAGCATCGTAGAAGGACGATTTATCAAATTTTAGCATTTTCATCCTATGCGAACAGCAACTATGAGATAAAAATCTTTGTTTCGTTTCAAAAACCAATGCCACTCTCTAACCAATTAAATTTAAAGACAAAAAGGTTAATAAGCTTAGTGCTGCAGGCGAAGGGTTTGATGAATTGTGTGAGCAAGGAATGATTGACTTGAATGATAGACATGGCATGCTAGAGTGGTCGCTTGATTGATAAGTGATTGCTTAAATGGCTTAACGGATAGGTAAACAAATTAAAATTTAATGGATGTTTAAGGTGCCAGTCGAGTTGTTTGGGAAAAAACTTTGAAAGTGTTTATGTCTCGGGTTCTAGAAGTTATCAGAAAACAAAATTTATGATTTTTTTTAAATTCATAAAATGAAGTGTTAAGTTTTCTGAGGTTAATGCTTATGAAACAATCATCGATTTATGAACCACATGCATAATCGGCTACAAGAATACCGTTTGCCAACTTAAACAAAAAGTAAGCGAGTGTTGAAAGCCTCTAAGGGAATTGTGTTATCCAGAAAAACTTCATTGTGAACATAAGAAATGGCAGAGAAGGTAAATAAAAGTAAAAAAAGAAAAAAATTGAAATAACTCTGCAATAGTTATGTTATGTGGTTTTAAAATATGATTCAATTCTCAAATTTTAAGACTCATTTATTCGATTCAATAGACAATTCTGCTTTTGAATTTTTTAGAACCTTTTAACATTCCATTTTGGTTAATTTGATGAAACATTTTTCAATAGTCATTCAATATGAACTATGACACAATTCTCATTATTTGAGATTTATGAATTTGATTCTATAGTCAGTTTTTGATCTCTTGCAACATACAATTGAAAATTCTTATGACATTCAGTTAATGTTGATTTTATTTTTTATTTTTTCATTTTGATTGTTCACCATGTCCTGTGCCATTTCCAGCATTTGTCTGGATTTGATTCAATAAAGACTATGAAAAAAGAATTTATAGTTATATCTTTTAACTGTTCAATCTATCTTCTGTTGTTATAAAAGATACATATATTATTATATTATATCTAATTCTTACTATAAAATTATAAGTACCATTATATAATGAGATTTTCACATCGAATACATGTTCCTAGTTGAATTAGTTCAATAAATTAGTCTGAAAAGATGTCATTTAATTTAAATGATTTAATAATGGAAATTTATTCTGCTTTACTATAGCTATAATGACATTTTTTGTGTACTGTGTTATGAATCCTATCAAAAAATGCATTCTTTAAAGTAGACAATCTATTTCACCATCATCATTTCATCAGCCATTCATTAATTCATTCCACCATCATCAAGTGCAAGCAAGTGGGTGTCGTTTCCCAGATTGGTTGAGTGGAGTGTCTTGGAAGGATGCCAGTAGCAGGTTGCTCTTGCAGGCCACCTCTAACAAGCAGGAGGTCTACCTGAAGTGGAAGAGGCCTCCGGGCCACACCAGAAAAGACGTGATCAGCATAAACCGCTGCAAACGCCTTTTGTCAAAAGTGCTTCAGCACGACAACTCCGAAGTCATCACCTATCTCTCCTTTTCCACTACTGAGTGGTAAGTCAGAGGCACTCGTGCTTCTCAATGTTTTGTTTTTGAGTTTATTTAATAAATTTCTAAGTTTGATAGCTTTATTTTTGTTTATCTTGGACGATGATTTTATTCGTATCCATCGCTCAATTAATAAATTTCAAATTGGTAGTATTGCTTTGTAAATCAGTTTAAAAGTGACATTGAAGTTTGGTGGACAATTTGAAGAAAAAAGCTGAAAAGGAACGAAAAAATGAAGGAAA
>OX387251.1:3679255-3684255 GCA_947562095.1 Branchellion lobata | reverse complement strand
GAGTAAAACGGTTTTCATAGGAGCACCTTAGAGCGAGGTGTTAAAGGCGCTTTACAAATGGATAAATTAAATTATATAATATAGAAGTGTTAAAACATTTTCTGAATTGATATAAATGAGTCTAGTTTCGATACATTAATTAGTTTGTAAAGTAAATAGAAAACGAAATTAATAATCAATTTAGAATAAAAAATATATCCACGTTGGAGAATTGAACCGTGATCTAACGGGTGACAGACGTTAACACTATACTAATCTAATTAATAAAATCATTTGTATAGCGCTGATTCCACACTGTTCAAAAGCATTCTGCTACAAACTGTTTAAACAACAATGTCTAAAGGGCTTTACGAGAAAAAAGTAGAGAAGTAATAAGGGTAGTATTGGGGGGAAGAAAGTTGTTTTGAAAGGAAGTCACAGTAGGAAAATGCAGATTTAGCCTAAGTACTATCAAAAGGTATCCTAAAAAATGAGAATAAGTCTTTTACGAAGAGGCAACTTAAAAATGTCAGCTGAGTAGTTAGTCGAGTGTTTTTTTTTCATTTTAAACATGAGAGTGCAGATTTTGAAAATTGATTTTTCCATTTGAAGTATCAAGTGTTAAAAAAAATAAGAGTAGTAGTTATTAACAAAAATTTGTGAGCACCAGAAATTAAGTGGGCAGCGCTATTGAAAGCTTTAGTGAGGGGGTTTCTGGGAGTCCCTAGTATAAAAAGTTAATAATCAAAGCAGGACAAAATAAACAAAGAAACTGGTTATTTGAAATCAGGATTGTCTAAGAATAGTTTTTTTTGTTTTATACGAAAAGTTTGAAGGCTACAGATTTTGTTTCTGGTATAAAAGATTAAAAAAAAGTCAAAAGTGAAGCTTTAATTATGGATAGTGGAAGAGAAAGAAATTTGCAAAAATATCATTTAAGAAAAAATCCTAAAGTAAAAAGACTCGTAAAATTATATAAAATTAAACTTAAGTGTTGAGTTTGAGAAACAGAATTACTTGAAAAGATTTTTATTTAATTCAGAAAAAAACATTATAGAAGGTGGATGATAAATGAGATCCAAAAAATGAAATGAACATGTGAGAGTCATCATCATGAAGTTGACTTCAAAGAGAAAATGATAAAATAATTTTTAGGAGTTTAAAAGTAAAGAAAATGAAAAGAAGGGTGCCAAAAAAAAACATGAGAGACATAAAATGGGAAATAGAAGTGAAATAGGATTTTTTTACAATCTAATCTAATCAAGACACTTGTAAAAAACCTTTAAGCACTATGTTCGGAGACACTCCCACTAAAACGGTTTTATCCTTCATGGGCTTCTAGATAATAAACACTTTAAGACGGCATCTGTACTTAAACTGAGTTGCCGTTAATAAAACTCAAACCCGGGCTCACCCGATCACACTCCACAGTGGAACAGGCCAATCATTCTGTCGCAGGCACAAAGATGTTAAAAAAAAAGTCATAAGGTTACGAACATTCAAATTTCAATAAAAACGAAATGAACATAAACAATAAAAACAATCTGACGAAAGCCTGAAAGTTCAAACT
The DNA here is from genome assembly GCA_947562095.1 of Branchellion lobata. NCBI lineage: Eukaryota > Metazoa > Annelida > Clitellata > Hirudinida > Piscicolidae > Branchellion > Branchellion lobata. The sequence goes on along the minus strand of OX387251.1, from coordinate 3,682,706 downwards.
ACGAATAAGTCTGAGATAACTCAAATAAATACTAAGGAGTGTGAAATAGTTTAAAATCATATCAAATAACCATTGGGAAATTTTTCTTGTTACAGAAAATGTTACAAAAAGGAAGAAGTGAAACAGAAAAACAACGAAAATGCAACCAAAACTGTAATATCATGAAAAATTTAAGTGTAGATTAGAAGCAAAATTGACCAAGAAATCAAAGTAACAAAAACTTTTAAATAGCTTGTATTCACATCAAATAAAATAACTGGAAAGCGTTTAATGTTATAAGAAACTACAAAAACGGCGAAAAACAAATTAAAAGAACAGTCACATTTAACAAAACTGTAAGGTCATAAAACTCCAGTGAAAATTAGAAATGAAATCAACCATAGAACCAAATTTATAAACCTCAAAAACTCCGAATTAACCACATTAAAACTTTTTTAAAAACGTTTGATTTTGCTAGAAATGCCACAACGAAAGTCAAAAAGTCAAAATTTGAACAAAAAGTCAAACCAACTGAAATTTTTGTTACAATAAGTCAAGGTGGACAGTTAAGAGCAAACTTGACTACAGAATTGAAATACGACTATTGAAAAAATCAGATTTTAATAATTGCTCATAATCACAACCAATAACAAATGAAAAATATTATTTTCTTGTGAGATGAGCCTGATGTAGGGGTCAATGAAAATATCTTTTTTTTTTCAGCTATCTTCTAATTCACGGAAAAGCCATCGGTTTGACGATTTCAGCCTATTATCGCTCATTTCAAAAGAAAAAGGGAGGATGGTTTTTCATAACCAGCGCAAAGAATTACTTCTTGAGAAACAAGCTTACAATGCATTTATATTACTTCAAATTAAACTTTGAAACTTAAAATTTCAACATGTTATTAGAAAGAATTACAGTAATTGAAAAGAGCAGAACAAAAGATCATAGTGTAACTAAAGGCTCAACCGACTCAATTTTTCATCGAAACTACAGTACTCTTGTTGAAAATAAGAAGAAAATCTTTTGAAGACAAAACTCAAAAATACCAAAATAATTTCTAAGTTGTTGAAGGAGTATAGAGTTTTCAACAGTGATGAGAGCAGAAAAAAAGAGGAAGATGTTACCATTGTTTTTAATTAATGTTAAAATGGAAGATTGTAAAATGTGGGAAAATAATATGACAACTTGAAAAAGGAGTTGTCAGAAAAAGTTACAGATCTGGCAAAGGGGGATGAGTTAGTGAAGGAATGGGAGATAATATAATCCAGAAAGTTGTCGGCAAACTGAGTTGAGAAATAAGCAGGTTGGGTGAAATTGAAAAAATCAAAAATAATATTTGATTTCAAAGCTTAGGGAGTTAATTATAGAGTATTTTAAAATTACCTAAATTAAACAAGGGGAAAGAATGCAGATAAAGTCTCGGCTAAATCTGAGAATTCATCAAGGAAACGTGAGAGGGAGAGATTGAGAATATTATTAATTGAAGAAACAACAAAGTAAAAACAGGGCGGAATGTAAATGTTGGGAAAAAACATTCAAATTCAGAGTATAAAAAATAAAGAATGTTAGAAGCAGAAATGATGAATTTGTAGAACAAGGAAATTCCACTATAGGAAAGGTGAAAAGAATAGAAGAGTTTAATGGAAGGCCGGGCTAATTCTAAAAAATAGTAGAAGAAAGAAAGACAGAAAGTTAGAAGGGTGAAGTGACATCTTCATGACATGTTTCAGTTAAACTTGAGAAGCCTACTGAGAAGGAGGTTATCTAATCTAATCGAACCAATAAGCTTGTATCACGCCATGACGACCCAACACCAGTCATGACACAACATCTGACTGTCTTTCCATTTCAATCAATTGGTTTCCCCAGAATCATTTAAAGCAAAAGTGGAAAATTTATGTTTGTTAGCAGTTCTGCCTTGCTGTCCAAATCTCTCTTTCTTAGTATTGTCCCCTCAGAGATCACAACTCTTCGCAAAAATCATACTTCTAGACGTCATTCTCAACTTCGATTCTAACTTTGGTCATTTCATCTCGCGCAACATCCGAACGTGTGATTTCCCCATACAAAAAATAATACAGGTACGCAAATTGTTGCCTCTAATTACCGCATTCACTTTCACAGTCAAGTTTTTTTATAGTCTTATTGTGTCTTATTGAAGCAAATTCAGACAAACACTGGAAATGGCACAAAACATGGTGAATAATCAAAATGGAGAAAAAAATTTGAATCGACAGTGAGTAAATGTCATAAGAACTATCAATTGTCTGTTGCAGGAAATCAAAAACTGACTATAGAATCAAACTTTTGAATATCAAAAATTTAGAATTGAGTCATAGTTTATATGGAATGTTTATTAAAAATGTTTCATCAAATTAACCAAAAAAGGAATGTGAAAAAGTTCTAATAAATACAAGAGCAGAATTTTCTATTAAATCAAATAAATGACTCTTAAAAATAGAGAATTGAATCATATTTTAAAATCACATAACATAACTATTGGAAGGTTATTTTTTAGTTATTTCTTCTTTTCTTCTATTTTTCTTTTCAGCTATATCTCATATTCACAAAATGTCTGTCTGGATTCCTTGCAATGCTTTCAACACTCGCTCACTTTCTTGTTTTTTAAGTTGGCAAACGGTAATCTTGTGGCCGATGGGTTGACAATTTTGCTGCAGTGTCTTTTATTCTCAGCCCTTTCTCAAATTCACAGATAAGTCTGTCTGGATACGGCAATTCGTTACCATGCCTTTCAAAATTTGTTTACTTTTTTGTTGTGTAATTTAGCAAACGGTATTTATGTAGGCGTTGGTTGACGATTTCACCTCAATGTCAGTAGTTCAAACGAGAAAATTGCGGATTCGGCAATCTTTTATCGATTTTTGCAAAATCCTTGCAATCAGCAAAAATTATGAATCTTAAATTAATTAACTTATTCATAACTAATATTTGAACCTTTAAATTTCAAATAGTTAATGAAAATAGTTTTAATAAAGTAAATTAAAGTAATGCTATACATGCTTTCGCGTACTATAAGTCTACTCATGAGTGAACTATTGAAACTCCCTTCTCTGTGGCATTCTAGACTATGTCCTTTTCATGTTGCAATCTTTGTCGCCAATTTGTTGTAAGCTAGCTTAAACAAGGTTACTTAAGGTTTTAGCGATTCAACTGAATTTGGAGCTCATGTCTTTAAAAAGACAGTTGAGGGTCACTGCTCGAAGGAATTCAAGACTGAACAGTTTGCAAGTGTTTACTTGTCTGTACAAGCCAAAGAAGAAGAGTGGTCACGAAAAAACTAACGATCAGTTCGCTGTCTTGTATAGAGTTCCGAAATGTGTCGAAACTCACAAACTTTTGACTAAAGTGCTTTGTCATTGGTTCACGAGAATGGCATCCTGACGAATGTAAATAAGTCACACACAGTTCCAATAAGATATCTCTAAAATACTAATGCGAGTCTAAA
>OX387251.1:3669255-3671755 GCA_947562095.1 Branchellion lobata | reverse complement strand
AACAAGGAGCGCATATTTAAAAGCCATTATATTAAAATATCATTAAGATTAGCGTCAAATTTTGTATTGATGAAGTTATGACATTTTTGGATCTCCTCTCGACAGATGAGTGCAGGTTGAGGCGGCCGGGCAGCCAAAGCAACGTTTTTTCTCATTCTAAGAACAATAAAATGCTAATCAAGCCACACCACAAAAAACTGCACCACAACAACAGGAATCTTCGACCCTTCTACATCAAGACCAAACCATCACTTGCTTACAGCTCAACCACCATCACAACCACCAAAGCTCAAACTATCAGAATTTTTGATGAAGAGGACGATAACTACGACTATAAAAGAAAATATGAAAGTAGCGGATATTTTGATAATAACAACTATCTAATCAGAGGTAATGTTAGGAAGAATATCAAAAAAGAAGAGGAGAAAGAAGATAAACAAAACAAAAGAAACCAAAACAACAAAAAGACTTTTGAATTTTTTGATAAAAGTGATAATGAGAAAGGGAGTATTTTAAACATAAACAACATAAAATTTGACACGCACCAAGAAAACATCAATGGCATGGACTATTGGGAACAACCCAAGCTCAGCTCTCCAAACAACCACCGTGACAAGGGACCTTTCGAGAACCTCAACAAAAAAAACGTTTTAGACCACACATCATTCAACCACAACCACGACAAAGACAACTTCAAACTCAGGCACGAGCATATCTTGCCCAGCAACAACCGATTCAACAAGAATCCTTCCAACAGAGGCGCCAACCATCCACATCGCAAAAACATTGCTATCATTGATGGAAATACTATGAAATCATCTTTTTACTCATCCTCCTCTTCTTCTCTACCATCTTCTTTTTCGTCGTCATTGTCTTTTATGTCCCTTTTGCTAATTTTGTTGATAAATGGGTCAGCGCTACACGTATGGATAACAAACGCTATGATTCACTCGCAGAAGTTTATATGCAAATTCATACTTCTGTTTTATTCATATTGTTGTCGTCTAGGTTATTATCTATGTGAAAAGAGCTATTTTCTAAAAAAAAAAGAGTATAAAACAAGGGGAAAAAGAAGAAAAAAAAAAGATTTATTAGAAATGAAAAATACACACGATTGCTGCAATCTTGCAAAAAATATGAACGATGAACAGTGTGATATTTCAAGTTTAGAACTTTGTTATCACAAATCGTTTGGAAGCATGGACGTGATTGGAGGCATGGGCGTGATTGGAGGCATGGACGTGATTGGAGGCATGGACGTGATTGGAGGCATGGACGTGATTGGAGGCATGGACGTGATTGGAGGCATGGACGTGATTGGAGGCATGGACGTGATTGGAGGCATGGACGTGATTGGAGGCATGGACGTGATTGGAGGCATGGACGTGATTGGAGGCATGGACGTGATTGGAGGCATGGACGTGATTGGAGGCATGGACGTGATTGGAGGCATGGACATGATTGGAGGCATGGACGTGATTGGAAGCATGGGCGTGATTGGAGGCATGGACGTGATTGGAGGCATGGACGTGATTGGAGGCATGGACGTGATTGGAGGCATGGACGTGATTGGAGGCATGGACGTGATTGGAGGCATGGACGTGATTGGAGGCATGGACGTGATTGGAGGCATGGACGTGATTGGAGGCATGGACGTGATTGGAGGCATGGACGTGATTGGAGGCAAGGTGAAAAACAAAAGGATTAATGGGAAAAGGATGAGTCATTATGCAAACGCATGTCTCAAAAAAAATAAGGATAACTTAGAGTATCCAGCTATCGAAATAATTCTATTGAGTCTCAAGGATTATGAATTTATTATTTTCAGTAAAACTTCTATTTTGAGTATTATTATTATCATTATTATTATTATTATTATTAGTATTATTATTATTATGGTTATTATTATTATTATTATTATTATTATTATTATTATTATTATTATTTTTATTATTATTATTATTGTTATTATCTGTAGTAGTAGAAGTAGTAGTAGTAGTAGTTGTAGTAGTTGTAGTAGTAGTAGAAGTAGTAGTAGTAGTAGTAGTAGTAGTAGTAGTAGTAGTAGTAGTAGTAGTAGTAGTAGTAGTATTAAAAGTAGTAGTAATAGTAGTAGTAATAGTTATAGTAGTAATAGTAGTAGGAGTAGTAGTAGTAGTAGTAGTAGTAAAAGTAGTAGTAGTAAAAGTAGTAGTAGTAAAAGTAGTAGTAGTAGTAGTACTAGTAGTAGTAGTAGTAGTAGTAGTAAAAGTAGTAGTAGTATTAATAGTAGTAGTAGTAGTAGTAATAGTTATAGTAGTAATAGTAGTAGGAGTAGTAGTAGTAGTAGTAGTAGTAGTAGTAGTAGTAGTAGTAGTAGTAGTAGTAGTAGTAGTAGTAGTAGTAGTAGTGGTAGTAGTGGTAGTAGTGGTAGTAGTAGTAGTAGTAGTAGTAGTAGTAGTAGTAGTAGTAGTAGTAGTAGTAGTAGTAGTAGTAGTAGTAGTAGTAGTAGTAGTAGTAG
>OX387251.1:3546755-3621755 GCA_947562095.1 Branchellion lobata | reverse complement strand
GCAGTAATATTATTTTCATAAATTTTCAATAATTTTATAAAAAATTATTCAACCATTTTTGAGGTTTGGTTAAGTTTGATGAATTAAGTTTATTTCGTTATAATGTTTCACTATTTATAGATATGGCCAATGCAGTCTTACTATGTGTATGTGATCCATATAATTAAAATTTCAATTTACCTCACTTCTGATTATGTTTATAGCTTTACGTATTTATGAAAAATTTTTTGGGAATATCAAGATAAAATTTCAACGTTCAATAAAAATCCTTAAAGCTTCCCTTTTGTAATATACCTGAACATCTTTGGGACGTAAGATTCAAAGAATTTTTTTCGATTTTGATGATTACTTCAATTATCGGCGTATTAAAAAACGTTTTTGAAAAAGTACTTTTCACATTTGGACCTGAAAACGTAAACATATCATTATTTAAAAACCACACATTTTTATTTTCACTGACACACAAGAATGAACAATTCGGTTTTTCGTTTCATCGATGGCTTTGAAATGAATATTTCATTTCATATATCACTTTTTAAACAGAGATTCAGTTCAATAATTTCTTTGGAAATAAAAATTTGATTTCCATGATTGATTCATCAAATGTCCCGTTTAACCACTGCATGTTCGACCTGGTTTGAAAACTCACACGTGTTTGCTTAGAGATAACCATCCCAGAACATTGGGCGGATATCTAGAGTATTATAATTTCTCTCCAGTTGCTCGTCAAACCAGCTGCAATATATAAATAAATTTAAAAGCTATTAGGACCTATTAATTTGTGGTGAGCTGTAGACCACCGTACTTTTGAAGTCAGTTATAATCTTTTAAACTCAATACAATATTTCGAAGCCCTTGTATAACTTCTCTTTTCTAACAAAAAAATGACTTCTTGTTTATTGCACTTTTCAACACCTGACTTCCATAATGTTCTCTTCATTCCTCACCTTAAAATTTTGTTTAAACTTTCATAAAATTATGACTGATTGAATTCTTCTAAAATCCAAGAAGTTATTATATTATGCAAAGTTTTTAATTGAAAGTTTTTTAACTAAATAATGCTGGTCTTATTTGTTGTCTACTTCATTATCATCGCTACCCATTTGTATGCATTTTTTTGTAATTTTTGTTTAAAGATTTGTAAAAATATTTTGTTCACTCATTTATAAACACATTTCTTTTGTATAGGTGTATGAAAATGGCATACTAGTATATACTATGAGCGTTGTATAGATTAAAAACTTCAGTGAGAATTTTATTTTGTCAGGTTTAAAGTATTTTTACAGCATAAAAAAACTTCAATCGCTTAAATAATGTTGGATTACTTTTGCAATTTAAATATTTATTTCATTGAAAATAATTATAATTGTGATTATCAACCTTCGCACTAATTGCTATTTGCCATACGTGTCATTCATTAATTCCTAATGAATTTTTAAAATAATATGAAGTTCATTAGTTTGAATAAAAGAGACAGACAATATTGTCAGCGTGGTCTAAAAAAATCAACCCAACAAGCCACAAAGGTATCATCACTGGACTAGCAGCCCGTGTCTATTTTGTGGCTACATAGGTTACAAAAATCAAAGTATGCTATGGGATGGGCGTTATGTGGCCTTTGCTGGTCGCACTTTTATCTTTGAAAACTATATTAAGCCAACTTACAGTTTAAATTCTTATCGTTTGTTTTGGGTGTTTGAAGGGTGTATCACATAAAAAACACGTTCAAAATCACATTTAACATCAATTCGAATAAGATTTTTGAAGTAGAAAAATTAAAAAAAGTTAGCGCAAAATTTTTTTGAATGATTGCTTTTGTGGAGAAACACCCATATTCGGAAAGTTTTTTTTCAAAGAAACATCAATTGAATTTTAGCGCGCAACATTCATGAAATAACAAACTTCGGAAAAATATTATTCGTTTCTAATTACGATGCAGGTGGTAATTACCAAAAGGAATGCTACTTGACAAATCGAAAAACAGAAAAAGAGAAATGAAGCGGAAGTGTAGATCTTGAGTCGTGTTGGCTGATGTTGTTAGGTAAATGTCAGCATGCAAGAGATTATCTAATGTGATAGTATTGGGATTGTCAAAACTCTCTTGGATTCTGTCTAAAATTTTCTTTTTTTCTTTTCTATTAGATTTATAGCAAAAATTATTAAAATATAATTTTATATTTTTTCAAAGATCTTTGACACATCATCGGCAGTCCCTGCATACAATTTGAGAGCTGGCAAAGAGAAGGACTTGGCATATTTGTTGAAGGAGCGGGGTTTAATGTGTTTGAAGTTGGAATGAAGAAGGTTTTGTTCGATTAAGTTTTGTTCAAATTTTTTCGATGTGGTGTGTGCATGGAGGTCGTTGACACTGTGTTTGCGTTGGGTTGAAAGCCTAGAGGTGCAGAAGAGGCGTGTGTTGGAGTGACCCTTCTCGCTGAACTGTTTGTTCATTGCATTCTGCTTGTGGTGGTTGGATGGGTGTTTTTTGGAGTACTGGTGTTGGTAGGACTGTTGCAGGTTATAGAGATGGTGTTGCAGAAGAGCTTGGTGGCGGAGGCTTTCCTCATAGGAAATCTTTTTGGCATTCGAAGGTCCTTTTGGAACCACGTCACACACCACACTGCCGTAAGGCAGCCTCGAAGCTTGGTCGAGAAGCGTCAGCGTGGTGGAGACTGGGTAGACGTGGCTACACACACTGTCTCGCTGCGAAAGATGATGCCGCAAAACTTCCTTCGATGAAATTCCCTTTTTGACCTCTTCCTTGACACCACAAAACGTCAATTGACGTCGTTTGGTTTCCATACGCAAAAAGATAATGCAACAAAGCAGGAACACCAAACCAGGCCACAGCATGCTGTTCACCACATCCCACGTGCTGTAAACCTGGGTGGTTATTGTGGCTTTTTCAATTTACTTCAAGTTTTTTTTTTTTTTTAGTCTTTTTATTTAAAAGTTGTAGAAGCTCTTGTCGTCTTAAAATTTTTGACGTTTTTTAATTTCTTTTGGGAGATTTTTCCAAATTATTTCATGGAGTTGATAATATTGATTTACCAGGGAGTTTGAGAACAAAAATAACCATTTCTACAGTTTTTTAAAACAAGACCAATTTGATAAATCACTTCTTCAAAGTGATTTGGGTTGATAGATCAAAAGAAAAAAACTAGTTGTTTCATAACTCTCAATCCTAGTAGTTTTTTTCTCGTTAGTAGATGAAAATTCAGCTAACAGTATTCACTTGTTGTTTTTTAACGTGAATAATTTTCAAAGATGGAACTCCAATTTTTTCTGTTTTTAAAGTTAATTAATTGTTAATGCAAACCATTTTAAAATAAATGGCTGTTCCCTTCACATTATATGCTTTTCCATCTTAAACATTGAAGAAACCACATCATATGCTTTTCCATTCATTCAAATGAGTGGTTTTTTGGTTATTTGTGCTTTTATTCCATAATTTCGTCATACCATTTGTTTCATTTCAGAATGAACACATTAAAATATTACTAGCCATACTATTTCCTTTTTTTCTCCAGTCAAAGAGTTTTTAAAGAATTTTTTTCTTCTTTTCTTCTTTTTTAATTTTTTAATTTTTTACTATTTCATTTAAAAATAATTCTACTTCATGAAAAAACTATCATACAAACTCCATGTAGAATCAATATACGATTTTTTTATTCTATTTATAACGCTCCTATGTGAGCCCGTCTCAAAACATCGAACATAACAATTTCTACACCTTCTCAACTCACAAAGTCTCGCGTATTTTTTGGATTACTTTTCTAAAAGTAAAATCTGTTTTTTATTTCAAGCTTTTCGCCTTTTTTTCTAAATTTTCAGTTGCAAATGTTTTTAACTTTCTTCTTTTGTCTAATACAGTTTTTTATACTAGTTAGTGGTAGTTGAACCTTGTTAAAGACATTCTTCTTGAGCAAGTCATTAAACAAAATCGCATGTTTTGTCAACACTGATTACATTTTAAAAAAGTTATGAGTGTGAAGAGAAATTATAGAAAAGAACAATTGGAGTTTTTAAAAATTTGAAATAATTAATAAAGAGAACAGATAATTAAAAGTGAATTAGTGATGAATGAATGAAAAACAAATACGTTGATTAGACAGAAAGTGAAAGGAAAGACAATAAGTAATTGGAAGTACTTGGAAGTATGAATATCAAAACTTCGGGCAACTGAGTTCGATTTGACTTGACAGCGACTTCTATTAATTTCCCATACTACGCGTTCAAACGAAGATTTTGTCGAGTGTGGATAGTAGACATGTGGCATCTCTGATGTTTATATAGTCCCAATTGGTGTTACTGATGTCGGTGTCACTGATGTCGGTGTTATTGATGTTGGTGTTACTGATGTTGGTGTTACTGATGTTGGTGTTACTGACGTTGGTGTTACTGATGTTGGTGTCACTGATGTCGGTGTTACTGATGTTGGTGTTACTGATGTTGGTGTTACTGATGTTGGAGTTACTGATGTCGGTGTTACTGATGTCGGTGTTACTGATGTTGGTGTTACTGATGTTGGTGTTACTGATGTTGGTGTCACTGATGTTGGTGTTACTGATGTTGGTGTTACTGATGTTGGTGTTACTGATGTTGGTGTTACTGATGTCGGTGTTACTGATGTTGGTGTTACTGATGTCAGTGTTACTGATGTTGGTGTTACTGATGTTGGTGTTACTGATTATTTGTGTTACTGATGTTGGTGTTTCTGATGTTGGTGTTACTGATGTTGGTGTTAATGATGTTTATGTTACTGATGTTGGTGTTACTGATGTTGGTGTTACTGATGTCGGTGTTACAGATGTTGGTGTTACTGATGTCGGTGTTACTGATGTTTGTGTCACTGAATATTTGTGTTACTGATGTCGGTGTTACTGATGTCGGTGTTACTGATGTTGGTGTTACTGATGTTGGTGTTACTGATGTCGGTGTTACTGATGTTGGTGTTACTGATGTCGGTGTTACTGATGGTTGTGTCACTGATTATTTGTGTTACTGATGTTGGTGTTAATGATGTCGGTGTTACTGATGTTGGTGTTACTGAATTTGGTGTCACTGATGTTGGTGTTACTGATGTTGGTGTTACTGATGTTGGTGTTACTGATGTTGGTGTTACTGATGTTGGTGTTATGATGTCGGTGTTACTGATGTTTGTGTCACTGATTATTTGTGGTACTGATGTCGGTGTAACTGATGTCGGTGTTACTGATGTTGGTGTTACTGATGTTGGTGTTACTGATTTTGGTGTTACTGATGTTGGTGTTACTGATGTCGGTGTTACTGATGTTGGTGTTACTGATGTTGGTGTTACTGATGTTGGTGTTACTGATGTTGGTGTTACTGATGTTTGTGTCACTGATTATTTGTGTTACTGATGTCGGTGTTACAGATGTCGGTGTTACTGATGTCGGTGTTACTGATGTTGGTGCTACTGATGTTGGTGTTACTGATGTTGGTGTTACTGATTATTTGTGCTACTGATGTCAGTGTTACTGATGTTGGTGTTACTGATGTTGGTGTTACTGATGATGGTGTTACTGATGTTGGTTATACTGATGTCGGTGTTACTGATGTTGGTGTTACTGATGTCGGTGTTACTGATGTTGGTGTTACTGATGTCGGTGTTACTGATGTTGGTGTTACTGATGTTGGTGTCACTGATGTTGTTGTTACTGATGTTGTTGTCATTGATGTTGGTGTTACTGATGTTGGTGTTACTGATGTTGGTGTTACTGATGTTGGTGTTACTGATTATTTGTGCTACTGATGTTGGTGTTACTGATGTTGGTGTTACTGATGTTGGTGTCACTGATGTTGATGTTATTGATGTTGGTGTTACTGATGTTGGTGTTACTGAAGTTGGTGTTACTGATGTCGGTGTTCCTGATGTTGGTGTTACTGATGTCGGTGTTACTGATGTTGGTGTTACTGATGTTGTTGTTACTGATGTTGGTGTCACTGATGTTAGTGTTACTGATGTTGGTGTTACTGATGTTGGTGTTACTGATGTTGGTGTTACTGATGTTGGTGTTAGTGATGTCGGTGTTACTGATGTCGGTGTTACTGATGTCGGTGTTACGGATGTTGGTGTTACTGTTGTCGGTGTTACTGATGTTGGTGTTACTGATGTTGGTGTTACTGATGTTGGTGTTACTGATGTCGGTGTTACTGATGTTGGTGCTACTGATGTTGGTGATAGAGATGTTGGTGTTACTGATTATTTATGCTACTGGTGTCGGTGTTACTGATGTTGGTGTTACTGATGTTGGTGTTACTGATGTTGGTGTTACTGATGTTGGTGTCACTGATGTCGGTGTTACTGATGTCGGTGTTACTGATGTTGGTATAACTGATGTTGGTGTTACTGATGTTGGTGTTACTGATGTTAGTGTTACTGATGTTGGTGTTACTGATGTTGGTTTTACTGATGTCGGTGTTACTGATGTTGGTGTTACTGCTATCGGTGTTACTGATGTTGGTGTTACTGATGTCGGTGTTACTGATGTTGGTTTTACTGATGTCGGTGTTACTGATGTTGGTGTTACTGCTATCGGTGTTACTGATGTTGGTGTTACTGATGTCGGTGTTACTGTTGTTGGTGTTACTGATGTTGGTGTCACTGATGTTGTTGTTACTGATGTTGGTGTTAATGATGTTGGTGTTATTGATGTTGGTGTTACTGATGTTGGTGTTACTGATGTCGGTCTTACTGATGTCGGTGTTACTGATGTCGGTGTTAATGATGTTGGTGTTACTGTTGTTGGTGTTACTGATGTCGGTGTTACTGATGTTGGTGTTACTGATGTTGGTGTTACTGATGATGGTGTTACTGATGTTGGTTAAACTGATGTCGGTGGTACTGATGTCGGTGTTACTGATGTTGGTGTTACTGATGTTGGTGTTACTGATGTTGGTGTCACTGATGTTGGTGTTACTGACGTTGGTGTTACTGACGTTGGTGTTACTGATGTCGGTGTTACTGATGTCGGTGTTACTGATGTCGGTGTTACTGATGTTGGTGTTACTGATGTCGGTGTTACTGATGTTGGTGTTACTGATGTTGGTGTTACTGATGTTGGTGTTACTGATGTTGGTGTTACTGATGTTGGTGTTACTGATGTTGGTGTTACTGATGTCAGTGTTACTGATGTCGGTGTTAATGATGTTGGTGTTACTGATGTTGGTGTTACTGATGTCGGTGTTACTGATGTTGGTGTTACTGATGTTGGTGTTACTGATGTCGGTGTTACTGATGTTGGTGTTACTGATGTTGGTGTTACTGATGTTGGTGTTACTGATGTTGGTGTTACAGATGATTGTGTCACTGATTATTTGTGTTACTGATGTCGGTGTTACAGATGTTGGTGTTACTGATGTCGGTGTTACTGATGTCGGTGTTACTTATGTCGGTGTTACTGATGTCGGTGTTACTGATTTTGGTGTTACTGATGTTGGTGTTACTGATGTTGGTGTTACTGATGTCGGTGTTACTGATGTTGGTGTTACTGATGTTGGTGTTACTGATGTTTGTGTTACTGATTTTGGTGTTACTGATGTTGGTGTTACTGATGTTGGTGTTACTGATGTTGGTGTTACTGATGTTGGTGTTACTGATGTTCGTGTTACTGATGTCGGTGTTAATGATGTTGGTGTTACTGATGTTGGTGTTACTGATTTTGGTGTTACTGATGTTGGTGTTACTGATGTTGATGTTACTGATGTTACTGTTACTGATGTTGGTGTTCCTGATGTTGGTGTCACTGATTATTTGTGTTACTGATGTTGGTGTTACTGTTGTCGGTGTTACTGATGTTGGTGTCACTGATGTTGGTGTTACTGATGTTGGTGTTAATGATGTCGGTGTTACTGATGTTGGTGTTACTGATGTTGGTGTTACTGATGTCGGTGTTACTGATGTTGGTGTTACTGATGTTGGTGTTACTGATGTTGGTGTTACTGATGTTGGTGTTACTGATGTTTGTGTTACTGATGTCGGTGTAACTGATGTCGGTGTTACTGATGTTGGTGTTACTGATGTCGGTGTTACTGATGTTGGTGTTACTGATGTCGGTGTTACTGATGTTGATGTTACTGATGTTGGTGTTACTGATGTTTGTGTTACTGATGTCGGTGTTACTGAAGTTGGTGTTACTGATGTTGGTGTTACTGATGTTGGTGTTACTGATGTTGGTGTCACTGATGTTGGTGTTACTGATGTTGGTGTTACTGATGTTGGTGTCACTAATTATTTGTGTTACTGATGTTGGTGTTACTGTTGTCAGTGTTACTGATGTTGGTGTCACTGATGTTGGTGTTACTGATGTTGGTGTTAATGATGTCGGTGTTACTGATGTTGGTGTTACTGATGTTGCTGTTACTGATGTTGCTGTCACTGATGTCGGTGTTACTGATGTTGGTGTTACTGATGTTGGTGTTACTGATGTTGGTGTTACTGATGTTGGTGTCACTGATGTTGGTGTTACTGATGTTGGTGTTACTGATGTCGGTGTTACTGATGTCGGTGTTACTGATGTTGGTGTTACTGATAGTGGTGTTACTGATGTTGGTGTTACTGATGTTGGTGATACTGATGTCGGTGTTACTGATGTTGGTGTTACTGATGTTGGTGTTACTGATGTTGGTGTTACTGATGTTTGTGTTACTGATGTTGGTGTTACTGATGTCGGTGTTACTGATGTTGGTGTTACTGATGTTGGTGTTACTGATGTTTGTGTTACTGATGTCGGTGTTACTGATGTCGGTGTTACTGATGTCGGTGTTACTGATGTCGGTGTTACTGATTTTGGTGTTACTGATGTTGGTGTTACTGATGTTGGTGTTACTGATGTTGGTGTTACTGATGTTGGTGTTACTGATGTTTGTGTTACTGATGTCGGTGTTACTGATGTCGGTGTTACTGATGTCGGTGTTACTGATGTCGGTGTTACTGATTTTGGTGTTACTGATGTTGGTGTTACTGATGTTAGTGTTACTGATGTTGGTGTTACTGATGTTGGTGTTACTGATGTTGGTGTTACTGATTTCTGTGTTACTGATGTTGGTGTTACTGATGTTGGGGTTACTGATGTTGGTGTTACTGATGTTGGTGTTACTGATGTTGGTGTTACTGATGTTGGTTTTACTGATGTTGGTGTTACTGATGTTGGTGTTACTGATATTTATGTTACTGATGTTGGTGTTACTGATGTTGGTGTTACTGATGTTGGTGTTACTGATGTTGGTGTCACTGATGTTGGTGTTACTGATGTTGGTGTTACTGATGTCGGTGTTACTGATGTTGGTGTTACTGATGTTGGTGTTACTGATGTTGGTGTTACTGATGTCGGTGTTACTGATGTTTGTATCACTGATTATTTGTGTTACTGATGTCGGTGTTACTGATGTCGGTGTTACTGCTGTTGGTGTTACTGATGTTGGTGTTACTGTTGTCGGTGTTACTGATGTTGGTGTTATTGATGTTGGTGTTACTGATGTTGGTGTTACTGATGTTGGTGTTACTGATGTGGGTGTCACTGATGTTGGTGTTACTGATGTCGGTGTTACAGATGTCGGTGGTACTGATTTTGGTGTTACTGATGTTGGTGTTACTGATGTTGGTGTTACTGATGTTGGTGTTACTGATGTTGGTGTTACTAATGTTGGTGTTACTGATGTTGGTGTTACTGATGTTGGTTTCACTGATTATTTGTGTTACTGATGTTGGTGTTACTGTTGTCGGTGTTACTGATGTTGGTGTCACTGATGTTGGTGTTACTGATGTTGGTGTTACTGATGTCGGTGTTACTGATGTTGGTGTTACTGATGTTGGTGTTACTGATGTTGGTGTTACTGATGTTGGTGTTACTGATGTTGGTGTTACTGATGTTTGTGTTACTGATGTTGGTGTTACTGATGTCGGTGTTACTGATGTTGGTGTTACTGTTGTTGGTGTTACTGTTGTTGGTGTTACTGATGTTTGTGTTACTGATGTCGGTGTTACTGATGTCGGTGTTACTGATGTCGGTGTTACTGATGTCGGTGTTAATGATGTCGGTGTTACTGATTTTGGTGTTACTGATGTTGGTGTTACTGATGTTGGTGTTACTGATGTCGGTGTTACTGATGTTGATGTTACTGATGTTGGTGTTACTGATGTTGGTGTTACTGATGTTGGTGTTACTGATCATGGTGTCACTGATGTTGGTGTTACTGATGTTGGTTTTACTGATGTTGGTGTTACTGATGTTGGTGTTACTGATGTTGGTGTTACTGATGTTTATGTTACTGATGTTGGTGTTACTGATGTCGGTGTTACTGATGTTGGTGTTACTGATGTTGGTGTTACTGATGTTTGTGTTACTGATGTTGGTGTTACTGATGTCGGTGTTACTTATGTTTGTGTCACTGATTATTTGTGTTACTGATGTCGGTGTTACTGATGTCGGTGTTACTGCTGTTGGTGTTACTGATGTTGGTGTTACTGTTGTCGGTGTTACTGATGTTGGTGTTATTGATGTTGGTGTTACTGATGTTGGTGTTACTTATGTCGGTGTTACTGATGTAATTGTTACTGATGTCGGTGTTACTGATGTTGGTGTTACTGATGTTGGTGTTACTGATGTTGGTGTTACTGATGTTGGTTTTACTGATGTTGGTGTTACTGATGTTGGTGTTACTGATGTTGGTGTTACTGATGTTGATGTTACTGATGTTGGTGTCACTGATGTTGGTGTTACTGATGTTGGTTTTACTGATGTTGGTGTTACTGATGTTGGTGTCACTGATGTTGGTGTTACTGATGTTGGTGTTACTGATGTCGGTGTTACTGATGTTGGTGTTACTGATGTTGGTGTTACTGATGTTTGTGTTACTGATGTTTGTGTCACTGATGTTGGTGTTACTGATGTTGGTGTTACTGATGTCGGTGTTACTGATGTTGGTGTTACTGATGTTGGTGTTACTGATGTTTGTGTTACTGATGTTTGTGTTACTGATGTTGGTGTTACTGATGTCGGTGTTACTGATGTTTGTGTCACTGATTATTTGTGTTACTGATGTCGGTGTTACTGATGTCGGTGTTACTGCTGTTGGTGTTACTGATGTTGGTGTTACTGTTGTCGGTGTTACTGATGTTGGTGTTACTGATGTCGGTGTTACTGATTTTGGTGTTACTGATGTTGGTGTTACTGATGTTGGTGTTACTGATGTTGGTGTTACTGATGTTGGTGTCACTGATTATTTGTGTTACTGATGTTGGTGTTACTGTTGTCGGTGTTACTGATGTTGGTGTTACTGATGTCGGTGTTACTGATGTTGGTGTTACTGATGTTGGTGTTACTGATGTCGGTGTTACTGCTTTTGGTGTTACTGATGTTGGTGTTACTGTTGTCGGTGTTACTGATGTTGGTGTTATTGATGTTGGTGTTACTGATGTTGGTGTTACTGATGTCGGTGTTACTGATGTTATTGTTACTGATGTCGGTGTTACTGATGTTGGTGTTACTGATGTTGGTGTTACTGATGTTGGTGTTACTGATGTTGGTTTTACTGATGTTGGTGTTACTGATGTTGGTGTTACTGATGTTGGTGTCACTGATGTTGGTGTTACTGATGTCGGTGTTACTGATGTCGGTGTTACTGATTTTGGTGTTACTGATGTTGGTGTTACTGATGTTGGTGTTTCTGATGTTGGTGTTACTGATGTTGGTGTCACTGATTATTTGTGTTACTGATGTTGGTGTTACTGTTGTCGGTGTTACTGATGTTGGTGTCACTGAATTTGGTGTTACTGATGTTGGTGTTACTGATGTCGGTGTTACTGATGTTGGTGTTACTGATGTTGGTGTTACTGATGTTGGTGTTACTGATGTTGGTGTTACTGATGTTGGTGTTACTGATGTTTGTGTTACTGATGTTGGTGTTACTGATGTCGGTGTTACTGATGTTGGTGTTACTGATGTCGGTGTTACTGATGTCGGTGTTACTGATGTTGGTGTTACTGATGTTGGTGTTACTGATGTCGGTGTTACTGATGTTGGTGTTACATATGTTGGTGTTACTGATGTTGGTGTTACTGATGTTGGTGTCACTGATGTTAGTGTTACTGATGTTGGTGTTACTGATGTCGGTGTTACTGATGTCGGTGTTACTGATGTTGGTGTTACTGATGTCGGTGTTACTGATGTTGGTGTTACTGATAGTGGTGTTACTGATGTTGGTGTTACTGATGTTGGTGTTACTGATGTCGGTGTTACTGATGTTGGTGTTACTGATGTTGGTGTTACTGATGTTGGTGTTACTGATGTTTGTGTTACTGATGTTGGTATTACTGATGTCGGTGTTACTGATGTTGGTGTTACTGATGTTGGTGTTACTGATGTTTGTGTTACTGATGTCGGTGTTACTGATGTCGGTGTTACTGATGTCGGTTTTACTGATGTCGGTGTTACTGATTTTGGTGTTAATGATGTTGGTGTTACTGATGTTGGTGTTACTGATGTCGGTGTTACTGATGTTGGTGTTACTGATGTTGGTGTTACTGATGTTTGTGTTACTGATGTCGGTGTTACTGATGTCGGTGTTACTGATGTCGGTGTTACTGATGTCGGTGTTACTGATGTCGGTGTTACTGATGTCGGTGTTACTGATTTTGGTGTTACTGATGTTGGTGTTACTGATGTTGGTGTTACTGATGTTGGTGTCACTGATGTTGGTGTTACTGATGTCGGTGTTACTGATGTTGGTGTTACTGATGTTGGTGTTACTGATGTTGGTGTTACTGATGTTGGTGTCACTGATGTTGGTGTTACTGATGTTGGTTTTACTGATGTTGGTGTTACTGATGTTGGTGTTACTGATGTTGGTGTTACTGATATTTATGTTACTGATGTTGGTGTTACTGATGTTGGTGTTACTGATGTTGGTGTTACTGATGTTGGTGTCACTGATGTTGGTGTTACTGATGTTGGTGTTACTGATGTCAGTGTTACTGATGTTGTTGTTACTGATGTTGGTGTTACTGATGTTGGTGTTACTGATGTCGGTGTTACTGATGTTTGTATCACTGATTATTTGTGTTACTGATGTCGGTGTTACTGATGTCGGTGTTACTGCTGTTGGTGTTACTGATGTTGGTGTTACTGTTGTCGGTGTTACTGATGTTGGTGTTATTGATGTTTGTGTTACTGATGTTGGTGTTACTGATGTTGGTGTTACTGATGTGGGTGTCACTGATGTTGGTGTTACTGATGTCGGTGTTACAGATGTCGGTGTTACTGATTTTGGTGTTACTGATGTTGGTGTTACTGATGTTGGTGTTACTGATGTTGGTGTTACTGATGTTGGTGTTACTGATGTTGGTGTTACTGATGTTGGTGTTACTGATGTTGGTGTTACTGATGTTGGTGTCACTGATTATTTGTGTTACTGATGTTGGTGTTACTATTGTCGGTGTTACTGATGTTGGTGTCACTGATGTTGGTGTTACTGATGTTGGTGTTACTGATGTCGGTGTTACTGATGTTGGTGTTACTGATGTTGGTGTTACTGATGTTGGTGTTACTGATGTTGGTGTTACTGATGTTGGTGTTACTGATGTTTGTGTTACTGATGTTGGTGTTACTGATGTCGGTGTTACTGATGTTGGTGTTACTGTTGTTGGTGTTACTGATGTTTGTGTTACTGATGTCGGTGTTACTGATGTCGGTGTTACTGATGTCGGTGTTACTGATGTCGGTGTTACTGATGTCGGTGTTACTGATTTTGGTGTTACTGATGTTGGTGTTACTGATGTTGGTGTTACTGATGTCGGTGTTACTGATGTTGGTGTTACTGATGTTGGTGTTACTGATGTTTGTGTTACTGATGTCGGTGTTATTGATGTCGGTGTTTTTGATGTCGGTGTTACTGATGTCGGTGTTACTGATTTTGGTGTTACTGATGTTGGTGTTACTGATGTTGGTGTTACTGATGTTGGTGTTACTGATGTCGGTGTTACTGATGTTGGTGTTACTGTTGTTGGTGTTACTGATGTTTGTGTTACTGATGTTGGTGTTACTGATGTCGGTGTTACTGATGTCGGTGTTACTGATGTTGGTGTTACTGTTGTCGGTGTTACTGATGTTGGTGTTATTGATGTTTGTGTTACTGATGTTGGTGTTACTGATGTTGGTGTTACTGATGTGGGTGTCACTGATGTTGGTGTTACTGATGTCGGTGTTACTGATGTTGGTGTTACTGATGTTGGTGTTACTGATGTTGGTGTTACTGATGTTGGTGTTACTGATGTTGGTGTCACTGATTATTTGTGCTACTGATGTTGGTGTTACTATTGTCGGTGTTACTGATGTTGGTGTCACTGATGTTGGTGTTACTGATGTTGGTGTTACTGATGTCGGTGTTACTGAGGTTGGTGTTACTGATGTTGGTGTTACTGATGTTGGTGTTACTGATGTTGGTGTTACTGATGTTGGTGTTACTGATGTTTGTGTTACTGATGTTGGTGTTACTGATGTCGGTGTTACTGATGTTGGTGTTACTGTTGTTGGTGTTACTGATGTTTGTGTTACTGATGTCGGTGTTACTGATGTCGGTGTTACTGATGTCGGTGTTACTGATGTCGGTGTTACTGATGTTTGTGTTACTGATGTTGGTGTTACTGATGTCGGTGTTACTGATGTTGGTGTTACTGATGTTGGTGTTACTGATGTTTGTGTTACTGATGTCGGTGTTACTGATGTCGGTGTTACTGATGTCGGTTTTACTGATGTCGGTGTTACTGATTTTGGTGTTACTGATGTTGGTGTTACTGATGTTGGTGTTACTGATGTCGGTGTTACTGATGTTGGTGTTACTGATGTTGGTGTTACTGATGTTTGTGTTACTGATGTCGGTGTTACTGATGTCGGTGTTACTGATGTCGGTGTTACTGATGTCGGTGTTACTGATGTCGGTGTTACTGATTTTGGTGTTACTGATGTTGGTGTTACTGATGTTGGTGTTACTGATGTTGGTGTTACTGATGTTGGTGTTACTGATGTCGGTGTTAATGATGTTGGTGTTACTGATGTTGGTGTTACTGATGTTGGTGTTACTGATGTTGGTTTTACTGATGTTGGTGTTACTGATGTTGGTGTTACTGATGTTGGTGTTACTGATATTTATGTTACTGATGTTGGTGTTACTGATGTTGGTGTTACTGATGTTGGTGTTACTGATGTTGGTGTCACTGATGTTGGTGTTACTGATGTAGGTGTTACTGATGTCGGTGTTACTGATGTTGGTGTTACTGATGTTGGTGTTACTGATGTTGGTGTTACTGATGTTGGTGTTACTGATGTCGGTGTTACTGATGTTTGTATCACTGATTATTTGTGTTACTGATGTCGGTGTTACTGATGTCGGTGTTACTGCTGTTGGTGTTACTGATGTTGGTGTTACTGTTGTCGGTGTTACTGATGTTGGTTTTATTGATGTTTGTGTTACTGATGTTGGTGTTACTGATGTTGGTGTTACTGATGTGGGTGTCACTGATGTTGGTGTTACTGATGTCGGTGTTACAGATGTCGGTGTTACTGATTTTGGTGTTACTGATGTTGGTGTTACTGATGTTGGTGTTACTGATGTTGGTGTTACTGATGTTGGTGTTACTGATGTTGGTGTCACTGATTATTTGTGTTACTGATGTTGGTGTTACTATTGTCGGTGTTACTGATGTTGGTGTCACTGATGTTGGTGTTACTGATGTTGGTGTTACTGATGTCGGTGTTACTGATGTTGGTCTTACTGATGTTGGTGTTACTGATGTTGGTGTTACTGATGTTGGTCTTACTGATGTTGGTGTTACTGATGTTTGTGTTACTGATGTTGGTGTTACTGATGTCGGTGTTACTGATGTTGGTGTTACTGTTGTTGGTGTTACTGATGTTTGTGTTACTGATGTCGGTGTTACTGATGTCGGTGTTACTGATGTCGGTGTTACTGATGTCGGTATTACTGATGTCGGTGTTACTGATTTTGGTGTTACTGATGTTGGTGTTACTGATGTTGGTGTTACTGATGTCGGTGTTACTGATGTTGGTGTTACTGATGTTGGTGTTACTGATGTTTGTGTTACTGATGTCGGTGTTACTGATGTCGGTGTTTTTGATGTCGGTGTTACTGATGTCGGTGTTACTGATTTTGGTGTTACTGATGTTGGTGTTACTGATGTTGGTGTTACTGATGTTGGTGTTACTGATGTCGGTGTTACTGATGTTGGTGTTACTGTTGGTGGTGTTACTGATGTTTGTGTTACTGATGTTGGTGTTACTGATGTCGGTGTTACTGATGTCGGTGTTACTGATGTTGGTGTTACTGTTGTCGGTGTTACTGATGTTGGTGTTATTGATGTTTGTGTTACTGATGTTGGTGTTACTGATGTTGGTGTTACTGATGTGGGTGTCACTGATGTTGGTGTTACTTATGTCGGTGTTACAGATGTCGGTGTTACTGATTTTGGTGTTACTGATGTTGGTGTTACTGATGTTGGTGTTACTGATGTTGGTATTACTGATGTTGGTGTTACTGATGTTGGTGTTACTGATGTTGGTGTTACTGATGTTGGTGTTACTGATGTTGGTGTCACTGATTATTTGTGTTACTGATGTTGGTGTTACTATTGTCGGTGTTACTGATGTTGGTGTCACTGATGTTGGTGTTACTGATGTTGGTGTTACTGATGTCGGTGTTACTGAGGTTGGTGTTACTGATGTTGGTGTTACTGATGTTGGTGTTACTGATGTTGGTGTTACTGATGTTGGTGTTACTGATGTTTGTGTTACTGATGTTGGTGTTACTGATGTCGGTGTTACTGATGTTGGTGTTACTGATGTCGGTGTTACTGATTTTGGTGTTACTGATGTTGGTGTTACTGATGTTGGTGTTACTGTTGTTGGTGTTACTGATGTTTGTGTTACTGATGTCGGTGTTACTGATGTCGGTGTTACTGATGTCGGTGTTACTGATGTCGGTGTTACTGATTTTGGTGTTACTGATGTTGGTGTTACTGATGTTGGTGTTACTGATGTCGGTGTTACTGATGTTTGTGTTACTGATGTTGGTGTTACTGATGTCGGTGTTACTGTTGTTGGTGTTACTGATGTTGGTGTTACTGATGTTTGTGTTACTGATGTCGGTGTTACTGATGTCGGTGTTACTGATGTCGGTTTTACTGATGTCGGTGTTACTGATTTTGGTGTTACTGATGTTGGTGTTACTGATGTTGGTGTTACTGATGTCGGTGTTACTGATGTTGGTGTTACTGATGTTGGTGTTACTGATGTTTGTGTTACTGATGTCGGTGTTACTGATGTCGGTGTTACTGATGTCGGTGTTACTGATGTCGGTGTTACTGATGTCGGTGTTACTGATTTTGGTGTTACTGATGTTGGTGTTACTGATGTTGGTGTTACTGATGTTGGTGTTACTGATGTTGGTGTTACTGATGTCGGTGTTAATGATGTTGGTGTTACTGATGTTGGTGTTACTGATGTTGGTGTTACTGATGTTGGTTTTACTGATGTTGGTGTTACTGATGTTGGTGTTACTGATGTTGGTGTTACTGATATTTATGTTACTGATGTTGGTGTTACTGATGTTGGTGTTACTGATGTTGGTGTTACTGATGTTGGTGTCACTGATGTTGGTGTTACTGATGTAGGTGTTACTGATGTCGGTGTTACTGATGTTGGTGTTACTGATGTTGGTGTTACTGATGTTGGTGTTACTGATGTTGGTGTTACTGATGTCGGTGTTACTGATGTTTGTATCACTGATTATTTGTGTTACTGATGTCGGTGTTACTGATGTCGGTGTTACTGCTGTTGGTGTTACTGATGTTGGTGTTACTGTTGTCGGTGTTACTGATGTTGGTGTTATTGATGTTTGTGTTACTGATGTTGGTGTTACTGATGTTGGTGTTACTGATGTGGGTGTCACTGATGTTGGTGTTACTGATGTCGGTGTTACAGATGTCGGTGTTACTGATTTTGGTGTTACTGATGTTGGTGTTACTGATGTTGGTGTTACTGATGTTGGTGTTACTGATGTTGGTGTTACTGATGTTGGTGTCACTGATTATTTGTGTTACTGATGTTGGTGTTACTATTGTCGGTGTTACTGATGTTGGTGTCACTGATGTTGGTGTTACTGATGTTGGTGTTACTGATGTCGGTGTTACTGATGTTGGTCTTACTGATGTTGGTGTTACTGATGTTGGTGTTACTGATGTTGGTGTTACTGATGTTGGTGTTACTGATGTTTGTGTTACTGATGTTGGTGTTACTGATGTCGGTGTTACTGATGTTGGTGTTACTGTTGTTGGTGTTACTGATGTTTGTGTTACTGATGTCGGTGTTACTGATGTCGGTGTTACTGATGTCCGTGTTACTGATGTCGGTATTACTGATGTCGGTGTTACTGATTTTGGTGTTACTGATGTTGGTGTTACTGATGTCGGTGTTACTGATGTTGGTGTTACTGATGTTGGTGTTACTGATGTTTGTGTTACTGATGTCGGTGTTACTGATGTCGGTGTTTTTGATGTCGGTGTTACTGATGTCGGTGTTACTGATTTTGGTGTTACTGATGTTGGTGTTACTGATGTTGGTGTTACTGATGTTGGTGTTACTGATGTCGGTGTTACTGATATTGGTGTTACTGTTGTTGGTGTTACTGATGTTTGTGTTACTGATGTTGGTGTTACTGATGTCGGTGTTACTGATGTCGGTGTTACTGATGTTGGTGTTACTGTTGTCGGTGTTACTGATGTTGGTGTTATTGATGTTTGTGTTACTGATGTTGGTGTTACTGATGTTGGTGTTACTGATGTGGGTGTCACTGATGTTGGTGTTACTTATGTCGGTGTTACAGATGTCGGTGTTACTGATTTTGGTGTTACTGATGTTGGTGTTACTGATGTTGGTGTTACTGATGTTGGTGTTACTGATGTTGGTGTTACTGATGTTGGTGTTACTGATGTTGGTGTTACTGATGTTGGTGTTACTGATGTTGGTGTTACTGATGTTGGTGTCACTGATTATTTGTGTTACTGATGTTGGTGTTACTATTGTCGGTGTTACTGATGTTGGTGTCACTGATGTTGGTGTTACTGATGTTGGTGTTACTGATGTCGGTGTTACTGAGGTTGGTGTTACTGATGTTGGTGTTACTGATGTTGGTGTTACTGATGTTGGTGTTACTGATGTTGGTGTTACTGATGTTTGTGTTACTGATGTTGGTGTTACTGATGTCGGTGTTACTGATGTTGGTGTTACTGATGTCGGTGTTACTGATTTTGGTGTTACTGATGTTGGTGTTACTGATGTTGGTGTTACTGTTGTTGGTGTTACTGATGTTTGTGTTACTGATGTCGGTGTTACTGATGTCGGTGTTACTGATGTCGGTGTTACTGATGTCGGTGTTACTGATTTTGGTGTTACTGATGTTGGTGTTACTGATGTTGGTGTTACTGATGTCGGTGTTACTGATGTTGGTGTTACTGATGTTGGTGTTACTGATGTTTGTGTTACTGATGTCGGTGTTACTGATGTCGGTGTTTTTGATGTCGGTGTTACTGATGTCGGTGTTACTGATTTTGGTGTTACTGATGTTGGTGTTACTGATGTTGGTGTTACTGATGTTGGTGTTACTGATGTTCGTGTTACTGATGTCGGTGTTACTGATGTTGGTGTTACTGATCTCGGTGTCACTGATGTTGGTGTTACTGATGTTGGTTTTACTGATGTTGGTGTTACTGATGTTGGTGTTACTGATGTTGGTGTTACTGATGTTTATGTTACTGATGTTGGTGTTACTGATGTCTGTGTTACTGATGTTGGTGTTACTGATGTCTGTGTTACTGATGTTGGTGTTACTGATGTTGGTGTTACTGATGTTTGTGTTACTGATGTTGGTGTTACTGATGTCGGTGTTACTGATGTTTGTGTCACTGATTATTTGTGTTACTGATGTCGGTGTTACTGATGTCGGTGTTACTGCTGTTGGTGTTACTGATGTTGGTGTTACTGTTGTCGGTGTTACTGATGTTGGTGTTACTGATGTTGGTGTTACTGATGTTGGTGTTACGGATGTTGGTGTTACTGATGTTGGTTTTACTGATGTTGGTGTTACTGATGTTGGTGTTACTGATGTTGGTGTTACTGATGTTGATGTTACTGATGTTGGTGTCACTGATGTTGGTGTTACTGATGTCGGTGTTACTGATGTCGGTGTTACTGATTTTGGTGTTACTGATGTTGGTGTTATTGATGTTGGTGTTACTGATGTTGGTGTTACTGATGTTGGTGTCACTGAAGTTGGTGTTACTGATGTTGGTGTTACTGATGTCGGTGTTACTGATGTTGGTGTCACTGAAGTTGGTGTTACTGATGTTGGTGTTACTGATGTCGGTGTTACTGATGTTTGTGTTACTGATGTTTGTGTTACTGATGTCGGTTTTACTGATGTTGGTGTTACTGATGTTGGTGTTACTGATGTTTGTGTTACTGATGTCGGTGTTAATGATGTCGGTGTTACTGATGTCGGTGTAACTGATGTCGGTGTTACTGATTTTAGTGTTACTGATGTTGGTGTTACTGATGTTGGTGTTACTGATGTCGGTGTTACTGATGTTGGTGTTACTGATGTTGGTGTTACTGATGTTTGTGTTACTGATGTCGGTGTTACTGATGTCGGTGTTACTGATGTCGGTGTTACTGATGTCGGTGTTACTGATTTTGGTGTTACTGATGTTGGTGTTACTGATGTTGGTGTTACTGATGTTGGTGTTACTGATGTTCGTGTTACTGATGTCGGTGTTACTGATGTTGGTGTTACTGATATTGGTGTTACTGATGTCGGGGTTACTGATGTTGGTGTTACTGATGTCGGTGTCACTGATTATTTGTGTTACTGATGTTGGTGTTACTGTTGTCGGTGTTACTGATGTCGCTGTTACTGATGTTGGTGTTACTGATGTTGGTGTTACTGATGTTGGTGTTACTGATCTTGGTTTCACTGATGTTGGTGTTACTGATGTTGTTTTTACTGATGTTGGTGTTACTGATGTTGGTGTTACTGATGTTGGTGTTACTGATGTTTATGTTACTGATGTTGGTGTTACTGATGTTGGTGTTACTGATGTTGGTGTTACTAATGTTGGTGTAACTGATGTTGGTGTCACTGATGTTGGTGTTACTGATGTTGGTGTTACTGATTTCGGTGTTACTGATGTTGGTGTTACTGATGTTGGTGTTACTGATGTTGGTGTTACTGATGTCGGTGTTACTGATGTTGGTGTTACTGATGTTGGTGTTACTGATGTTTGTGTTACTGATGTCGGTGTTACTGATGTCGGTGTGATTGATGTCGGTGTTACTGATGTCGGTGTTACTGATTTTGGTGTTACTGATGTTGGTGTTACTGATGTTGGTGTTACTGATGTCGGTGTTACTGATGTTGGTGTTACTGATGTTTGTGTTACTGATGTTTGTGTTACTGATGTCGGTGTTACTGATGTCGGTGTTACTGATGTCGGTGTTACTGATGTCGGTGTTACTGATTTTGGTGTTACTGATGTTTGTGTTACTGATGTTGGTGTTACTGATGTCGGTGTTACTGATGTTGGTGTTACTGATGTTGGTGTTACTGATGTTTGTGTTACTGATGTCGGTGTTACTGATGTCGGTGTTACTGATGTCGGTGTTACTGATGTCGGTGTTACTGATTTTGGTGTTACTGATGTTGGTGTTACTGATGTTGGTGTTACTGATGTTGGTGTTACTGATGTTCGTGTTACTGATGTCGGTGTTACTGATGTTGGTGTTACTGATATTGGTGTTACTGATGTCGGTGTTACTGATGTTGGTGTTACTGATGTCGGTGTCACTGATTATTTGTGTTACTGATGTTGGTGTTACTGTTGTCGGTGTTACTGATGTCGCTGTTACTGATGTTGGTGTTACTGATGTTGGTGTTACTGATGTTGGTGTTACTGATCTTGGTTTCACTGATGTTGGTGTTACTGATGTTGGTTTTACTGATGTTGGTGTTACTGATGTTGGTGTTACTGATGTTGGTGTTACTGATGTTTATGTTACTGATGTTGGTGTTACTGATGTTGGTGTTACTGATGTTGGTGTTACTAATGTTGGTGTAACTGATGTTGGTGTCACTGATGTTGGTGTTACTGATGTTGGTGTTACTGATGTCGGTGTTACTGATGTCGGTGTGACTGATGTCGGTGTTACTGATGTCGGTGTTACTGATTTTGGTGTTACTGATGTTGGTGTTACTGATGTTGGTGTTACTGATGTCGGTGTTACTGATGTTGGTGTTACTGATGTTTGTGTTACTGATGTTTGTGTTACTGATGTCGGTGTTACTGATGTCGGTGTTACTGATGTCGGTGTTACTGATGTCGGTGTTACTGATTTTGGTGTTACTGATGTTGGTGTTACTGATGTTGGTGTTACTGATGTTGGTGTTACTGATGTTCGTGTTACTGATGTCGGTGTTACTGATGTTGGTGTTACTGATAATGGTGTTACTGATGTCGGTGTTACTGATGTTGGTGTTACTGATGTCGGTTTCACTGATTATTTGTGTTACTGATGTTGGTGTTACTGTTGTCGGTGTTACTGCTGTCGCTGTTACTGATATTGGTGTTACTGATGTTGGTGTTACTGATGTTGGTGTTACTTATCTTGGTGTCACTGATGTTGGTGTTACTGATGTTGGTTTTACTGATGTTGGTGTTACTGATGTTGGTGTTACTGATGTTGGTGTTACTGATGTTTATGTTACTGATGTTGGTGTTACTGATGTTGGTGTTACTGATGTTGGTGTTACTGATGTTGGTGTTACTAATGTTGGTGTTACTGATGTTGGTGTCACTGATGTTGGTGTTACTGATGTTGGTGTTACTGATTTCGGTGTTACTGATGTTGGTGTTACTGATGTTGGTGTTACTGATGTTGGTGTTACTGATGTTGGTGTTACTGATGTTGGTGTTACTGATGTTGGTGTTACTGATGTCGGTGTTACTGATGTTTGTGTCACTGATTATTTGTGTTACTGATGTCGGTGTTACTAATGTCGGTGTTACTGCTGTTGGTGTTACTGAAGTTGGTGTTACTGTTGTCGGTGTTACTGATGTTGGTGTTATTGATGTTGGTGTTACTGATGTTGGTGTTACTGATGTCGGTGTTACTTATGTCGGTGTTACTGATTTTGGTGTTACTGATGTTGGTTTTACTGATGTTGGTGTTACTGATGTCGTTGTTACTGATGTTGGTGTTACTGATGTTGGTGTTACTGATGTTTGTGTTACTGATGTCGGTGTTACTGATGTGGGTGTTTTTGATGTCGGTGTTACTGATGTCGGTGTTACTGATTTTGGTGTTACTGATGTTGGTGTTACTGATGTTGGTGTTACTGATGTTGGTGTTACTGATGTTGGTGTTACTGATGTTTGTGTTACTGATGTCGGTGTTAGTGATGTCGGTGTTACTGATGTCGGTGTTACTGATGTCGGTGTTACTGATTTTGGTGTTACTGATGTTGGTGTTACTGATGTTGGTGTTACTGATGTCGGTGTTACTGATGTTGGTGTTACTGATGTTGGTGTTACTGATGTTTGTGTTACTGATGTCGGTGTTACTGATGTCGGTGTTACTGATGTCGGTGTTACTGATGTCGGTGTTACTGATTTTGGTGTTACTGATGTTGGTGTTACTGATGTTGGTGTTACTGATGTTCGTGTTACTGATGTCGGTGTTACTGATGTTGGTGTTACTGATATTGGTGTTACTGATGTCGGTGTTACTGATGTTGGTGTTACTGATGTCGGTGTCACTGATTATTTGTGTTACTGATGTTGGTGTTACTGTTGTCGGTGTTACTGATGTCGCTGTTACTGATGTTGGTGTTACTGATGTTGGTGTTACTGATGTTGGTGTTACTGATGTTGGTGTTACTGATCTTGGTTTCACTGATGTTGGTGTTACTGATGTTGGTTTTACTGATGTTGGTGTTACTGATGTTGGTGTTACTGATGTTGGTGTTACTGATGTTTATGTTACTGATGTTGGTGTTACTGATGTTGGTGTTACTGATGTTGGTGTTACTGATGTTGGTGTTACTGATGTCGGTGTTACTGATGTTGGTGTTACTGATGTTTGTGTTACTGATGTTTGTGTTACTGATGTCGGTGTTACTGATGTTGGTGTTACTGATGTTGGTGTTACTGATGTTGGTGTTACTTATCTTGGTGTCACTGATGTTGGTGTTACTGATGTTGGTTTTACTGATGTTGGTGTTACTGATGTTGGTGTTACTGATGTTGGTGTTACTGATGTTTATGTTACTGATGTTGGTGTTACTGATGTTTATGTTACTGATGTTGGTGTTACTGATGTTGGTGTTACTGATGTTGGTGTTACTAATGTTGGTGTTACTGATGTTGGTGTCACTGATGTTGGTGTTACTGATGTTGGTGTTACTGATTTCGGTGTTACTGATGTTGGTGTTACTGATGTTGGTGTTACTGATGTTGGTGTTACTGATGTTGGTGTTACTGATGTCGGTGTTACTGATGTTTGTGTCACTGATTATTTGTGTTACTGATGTCGGTGTTACTAATGTCGGTGTTACTGCTGTTGGTGTTACTGATGTTGGTGTTACTGTTGTCGGTGTTACTGATGTTGGTGTTATTGATGTTGGTGTTACTGATGTTGGTGTTACTGATGTCGGTTTTACTGATGTTTGTGTTACTGATGTCGGTGTTACTGATGTCGGTGTTACTGATGTCGGTGTTACTGATGTCGGTGTTACTGATTTTGGTGTTACTGATGTTGGTGTTACTGATGTTGGTGTTACTGATGTTTGTGTTACTGATGTCGGTGTTACTGATGTCGGTGTTACTGATGTCGGTGTTACTGATGTCGGTGTTACTGATTTTGGTGTTACTGATGTTCGTGTTACTGATGTCGGTGTTACTGATGTTGGTGTTACTGATATTGGTGTTACTGATGTCGGTGTTACTGATGTTGGTGTTACTGTTGTCGGTGTCACTGATTATTTGTGTTACTGATGTTGGTGTTACTGATGTTGGTGTTACTGATGTTGGTGTCACTGATGTTGGTGTTACTGATGTTGGTGTTACTGATTTCGGTGTTACTGATGTTGGTGTTACTGATGTTGGTGTTACTGATGTTGGTGTTACTGATGTTGGTGTTACTGATGTTGGTGTTACTGATGTTGGTGTTACTGATGTCGGTGTTACTGATGTTTGTGTCACTGATTATTTGTGTTACTGATGTCGGTGTTACTAATGTCGGTGTTACTGCTGTTGGTGTTACTGAAGTTGGTGTTACTGTTGTCGGTGTTACTGATGTTGGTGTTATTGATGTTGGTGTTACTGATGTTGGTGTTACTGATGTCGGTGTTACTTATGTCGGTGTTACTGATTTTGGTGTTACTGATGTTGGTTTTACTGATGTTGGTGTTACTGATGTCGTTGTTACTGATGTTGGTGTTACTGATGTTGGTGTTACTGATGTTTGTGTTACTGATGTCGGTGTTACTGATGTGGGTGTTTTTGATGTCGGTGTTACTGATGTCGGTGTTACTGATTTTGGTGTTACTGATGTTGGTGTTACTGATGTTGGTGTTACTGATGTTGGTGTTACTGATGTTGGTGTTACTGATGTTTGTGTTACTGATGTCGGTGTTAGTGATGTCGGTGTTACTGATGTCGGTGTTACTGATGTCGGTGTTACTGATTTTGGTGTTACTGATGTTGGTGTTACTGATGTTGGTGTTACTGATGTCGGTGTTACTGATGTTGGTGTTACTGATGTTGGTGTTACTGATGTTTGTGTTACTGATGTCGGTGTTACTGATGTCGGTGTTACTGATGTCGGTGTTACTGATGTCGGTGTTACTGATTTTGGTGTTACTGATGTTGGTGTTACTGATGTTGGTGTTACTGATGTTGGTGTTACTGATGTTCGTGTTACTGATGTCGGTGTTACTGATGTTGGTGTTACTGATATTGGTGTTACTGATGTCGGTGTTACTGATGTTGGTGTTACTGATGTCGGTGTCACTGATTATTTGTGTTACTGATGTTGGTGTTACTGTTGTCGGTGTTACTGATGTCGCTGTTACTGATGTTGGTGTTACTGATGTTGGTGTTACTGATGTTGGTGTTACTGATGTTGGTGTTACTGATCTTGGTTTCACTGATGTTGGTGTTACTGATGTTGGTTTTACTGATGTTGGTGTTACTGATGTTGGTGTTACTGATGTTGGTGTTACTGATGTTTATGTTACTGATGTTGGTGTTACTGATGTTGGTGTTACTGATGTTGGTGTTACTGATGTTGGTGTTACTGATGTCGGTGTTACTGATGTTGGTGTTACTGATGTTTGTGTTACTGATGTTTGTGTTACTGATGTCGGTGTTACTGATGTTGGTGTTACTGATGTTGGTGTTACTGATGTTGGTGTTACTTATCTTGGTGTCACTGATGTTGGTGTTACTGATGTTGGTTTTACTGATGTTGGTGTTACTGATGTTGGTGTTACTGATGTTGGTGTTACTGATGTTTATGTTACTGATGTTGGTGTTACTGATGTTTATGTTACTGATGTTGGTGTTACTGATGTTGGTGTTACTGATGTTGGTGTTACTAATGTTGGTGTTACTGATGTTGGTGTCACTGATGTTGGTGTTACTGATGTTGGTGTTACTGATTTCGGTGTTACTGATGTTGGTGTTACTGATGTTGGTGTTACTGATGTTGGTGTTACTGATGTTGGTGTTACTGATGTCGGTGTTACTGATGTTTGTGTCACTGATTATTTGTGT
Organism: Branchellion lobata; assembly: GCA_947562095.1. Lineage (NCBI taxonomy): Eukaryota > Metazoa > Annelida > Clitellata > Hirudinida > Piscicolidae > Branchellion > Branchellion lobata. The sequence goes on along the minus strand of OX387251.1, from coordinate 3,594,835 downwards.
TACTGATGTCGGTGTTACTAATGTCGGTGTTACTGCTGTTGGTGTTACTGATGTTGGTGTTACTGTTGTCGGTGTTACTGATGTTGGTGTTATTGATGTTGGTGTTACTGATGTTGGTGTTACTGATGTCGGTTTTACTGATGTTTGTGTTACTGATGTCGGTGTTACTGATGTCGGTGTTACTGATGTCGGTGTTACTGATGTCGGTGTTACTGATTTTGGTGTTACTGATGTTGGTGTTACTGATGTTGGTGTTACTGATGTTTGTGTTACTGATGTCGGTGTTACTGATGTCGGTGTTACTGATGTCGGTGTTACTGATGTCGGTGTTACTGATTTTGGTGTTACTGATGTTCGTGTTACTGATGTCCGTGTTACTGATGTTGGTGTTACTGATATTGGTGTTACTGATGTCGGTGTTACTGATGTTGGTGTTACTGTTGTCGGTGTCACTGATTATTTGTGTTACTGATGTTGGTGTTACTGATGTTGGTGTTACTGATGTTCGTGTTACTGATGTCGGTGTTACTGATGTTGGTGTTACTGATAATGGTGTTACTGATGTCGGTGTTACTGATGTTGGTGTTACTGATGTCGGTTTCACTGATTATTTGTGTTACTGATGTTGGTGTTACTGTTGTCGGTGTTACTGCTGTCGCTGTTACTGATATTGGTGTTACTGATGTTGGTGTTACTGATGTTGGTGTTACTTATCTTGGTGTCACTGATGTTGGTGTTACTGATGTTGGTTTTACTGATGTTGGTGTTACTGATGTTGGTGTTACTGATGTTGGTGTTACTGATGTTTATGTTACTGATGTTGGTGTTACTGATGTTGGTGTTACTGATGTTGGTGTTACTGATGTTGGTGTTACTAATGTTGGTGTTACTGATGTTGGTGTCACTGATGTTGGTGTTACTGATGTTGGTGTTACTGATTTCGGTGTTACTGATGTTGGTGTTACTGATGTTGGTGTTACTGATGTTGGTGTTACTGATGTTGGTGTTACTGATGTTGGTGTTACTGATGTTGGTGTTACTGATGTCGGTGTTACTGATGTTTGTGTCACTGATTATTTGTGTTACTGATGTCGGTGTTACTAATGTCGGTGTTACTGCTGTTGGTGTTACTGAAGTTGGTGTTACTGTTGTCGGTGTTACTGATGTTGGTGTTATTGATGTTGGTGTTACTGATGTTGGTGTTACTGATGTCGGTGTTACTTATGTCGGTGTTACTGATTTTGGTGTTACTGATGTTGGTTTTACTGATGTTGGTGTTACTGATGTCGTTGTTACTGATGTTGGTGTTACTGATGTTGGTGTTACTGATGTTTGTGTTACTGATGTCGGTGTTACTGATGTCGGTGTTTTTGATGTCGGTGTTACTGATGTCGGTGTTACTGATTTTGGTGTTACTGATGTTGGTGTTACTGATGTTGGTGTTACTGATGTTGGTGTTACTGATGTTGGTGTTACTGATGTTTGTGTTACTGATGTCGGTGTTAGTGATGTCGGTGTTACTGATGTCGGTGTTACTGATGTCGGTGTTACTGATTTTGGTGTTACTGATGTTGGTGTTACTGATGTTGGTGTTACTGATGTCGGTGTTACTGATGTCGGTGTTACTGATGTTGGTGTTACTGATGTTGGTGTTACTGATGTTTGTGTTACTGATGTCGGTGTTACTGATGTCGGTGTTACTGATGTCGGTGTTACTGATGTCGGTGTTACTGATTTTGGTGTTACTGATGTTGGTGTTACTGATGTTGGTGTTACTGATGTTGGTGTTACTGATGTTCGTGTTACTGATGTCGGTGTTACTGATGTTGGTGTTACTGATATTGGTGTTACTGATGTCGGTGATACTGATGTTGGTGTTACTGATGTCGGTGTCACTGATTATTTGTGTTACTGATGTTGGTGTTACTGTTGTCGGTGTTACTGATGTCGCTGTTACTGATGTTGGTGTTACTGATGTTGGTGTTACTGATGTTGGTGTTACTGATGTTGGTGTTACTGATCTTGGTTTCACTGATGTTGGTGTTACTGATGTTGGTTTTACTGATGTTGGTGTTACTGATGTTGGTGTTACTGATGTTGGTGTTACTGATGTTTATGTTACTGATGTTGGTGTTACTGATGTTGGTGTTACTGATGTTGGTGTTACTGATGTTAATGTTACTGATGTCGGTGTTACTGATGTTGGTGTTACTGATGTTGGTGTTACTGATGTTTGTGTTACTGATGTCGGTGTTACTGATGTCGGTGTTACTGATGTCGGTGTTACTGATGTCGGTGTTACTGATTTTGGTGTTACTGATGTTGGTGTTACTGATGTTGGTGTTACTGATGTCGGTGTTACTGATGTTGGTGTTACTGATGTTTGTGTTACTGATGTTTGTGTTACTGATGTCGGTGTTACTGATGTCGGTGTTACTGATCTCGGTGTTACTGATGTCGGTGTTACTGATTTAGGTGTTACTGATGTTGGTGTTACTGATGTTGGTGTTACTGATGTTGGTGTTACTGATGTTCGTGTTACTGATGTCGGTGTTACTGATGTTGGTGTTACTGATAATGGTGTTACTGATGTCGGTGTTACTGATGTTGGTGTTACTGATGTCGGTGTCACTGATTATTTGTGTTACTGATGTTGGTGTTACTGTTGTCGGTGTTACTGCTGTCGCTGTTACTGATGTTGGTGTTACTGATGTTGGTGTTACTGATGTTGGTGTTACTTATCTTGGTGTCACTGATGTTGGTGTTACTGATGTTGGTTTTACTGATGTTGGTGTTACTGATGTTGGTGTTACTGATGTTGGTGTTACTGATGTTTATGTTACTGATGTTGGTGTTACTGATGTTTATGTTACTGATGTTGGTGTTACTGATGTTGGTGTTACTGATGTTGGTGTTACTAATGTTGGTGTTACTGATGTTGGTGTCACTGATGTTGGTGTTACTGATGTTGGTGTTACTGATTTCGGTGTTACTGATGTTGGTGTTACTGATGTTGGTGTTACTGATGTTGGTGTTACTGATGTTGGTGTTACTGATGTCGGTTTTACTGATGTTTGTGTTACTGATGTCGGTGTTACTGATGTCGGTGTTACTGATGTCGGTGTTACTGATGTCGGTGTTACTGATTTTGGTGTTACTGATGTTGGTGTTACTGATGTTGGTGTTACTGATGTCGGTGTTACTGATGTTTGTGTTACTGATGTCGGTGTTACTGATGTCGGTGTTACTGATGTCGGTGTTACTGATGTCGGTGTTACTGATGTCGGTGTTACTGATTTTGGTGTTACTGATGTTCGTGTTACTGATGTCGGTGTTACTGATGTTGGTGTTACTGATATTGGTGTTACTGATGTCGGTGTTACTGATGTTGGTGTTACTGTTGTCGGTGTCACTGATTATTTGTGTTACTGATGTTGGTGTTACTGTTGTCGGTGTTACTGATGTCGCTGTTACTGATGTTGGTGTTAATGATGTTGGTGTTACTGATTTTGGTGTTACTGATGTTGGTGTTACTGATCTTGGTTTCACTGATGTTGGTGTTACTGATGTTGGTTTTACTGATGTTGGTGTTACTGATGTTGGTGTTACTGATGTTGGTGTTACTGATGTTTATGTTACTGATGTTGGTGTTACTGATGTTGGTGTTACTGATGTTGGTGTTACTAATGTTGGTGTAACTGATGTTGGTGTCACTGATGTTGGTGTTACTGATGTTGGTGTTACTGATTTCGGTGTTACTGTTGTTGGTGTTACTGATGTTGGTGTTACTGATGTTGGTGTTACTGATGTAGGTGTTACTGATGTTGGTGTTACTGATGTTGGTGTTACTGATGTTTGTGTTACTGATGTCGGTGTTACTGATGTCGGTGTTACTGATGTCGGTGTTACTGATGTCGGTGTTACTGATTTTGGTGTTACTGATGTTGGTGTTACTGATGTTGGTGTTACTGATGTCGGTGTTACTGATGTTGGTGTTACTGATGTTTGTGTTACTGATGTTTGTGTTACTGATGTCGGTGTTACTGATGTCGGTGTTACTGATGTTGGTGTTACTGATGTTGGTGTTACTGATGTTGGTGTTACTGATGTTGGTGTCACTTATGTTGGTGTTACTGATGTTGGTGTTACTGATGTTGGTGTTACTGATGTTGGTGTTACTGAAGTTGGTGTTACTGATGTTGGTGTTACTGATGTCGGTGTTACTGATGTTTGTGTCACTGATTATTTGTGTTACTGATGTCGGTGTTACTAATGTCGGTGTTACTGCTGTTGGTGTTACTGATGTTGGTGTTACTGTTGTCGGTGTTACTGATGTTGGTGTTATTGATGTTGGTGTTACTGATGTTGGTGTTACTGATGTCGGTGTTACTGATGTTGGTGTTACTGATGTTGGTGTTACTGATGTTGGTGTTACTGATGTTGGTGTTACTGATGTTGGTGTTACTGATGTTTATGTTACTGATGTTGGTGTTACTGATGTTGGTGTTACTGATGTTGGTGTTACTGATGTTTATGTTACTGATGTTGGTGTTACTGATGTTGGTGTTACTGATGTTGGATTTACTGATGTTGGTGTTACTGATGTTGGTGTTACTGATCTTGGTGTCACTGATGTTGGTGTTACTGATGTTGGTTTTACTGATGTTGGTGTAACTGATGTTGGTGTTACTGATGTTGGTGTTACTGATGTTGGTGTTACTGATGTTGGTGTTACTGATGTTAGTGTTACTGATGTTGGTGTTACTAATGTTGGTGTTACTGATGTTGGTGTCACTGATGTTGGTGTTACTGATGTTGGTGTTACTGATTTCGGTGTTACTGATGTTGGTGTTACTGATGTTGGTGTCACTGATGTTGGTGTTACTGATGTTGGTGTTACTGATTTCGGTGTTACTGCTGTCGCTGTTACTGATGTTGGTGTTACTGATGTTGGTGTTACTGATGTTGGTGTTACTGATGTTGGTGTTACTGATGTTGGTGTTACTGATGTTGGTGTTACTGATGTTGGTGTTACTGATGTTTATGTTACTGATGTTGGTGTTACTGATGTTGGTGTTACTGATGTTGGTTTTACTGATGTTGGTGTTACTGATGTTGGTGTTACTGATGTTGGTGTTACTGATGTTGGTGTTACTGATGTTTATGTTACTGATGTTGGTGTTACTGATGTTGGTGTTACTGATGTTGGTGTTACTAATGTTGGTGTTACTGATGTTGGTGTCACTGATGTTGGTGTTACTGATGTTGGTGTTACTGATTTCGGTGTTACTGATGTTGGTGTTACTGATGTGGGTGTTACTGATGTTGGTGTTACTGATGTCGGTGTTACTGATGTTGGTGTTACTGATGTTGGTGTTACTGATGTTTGTGTTACTGATGTCGGTGTTACTGATGTCGGTGTTACTGATGTCGGTGTTACTGATGTCGGTGTTACTGATTTTGGTGTTACTGATAATGGTGTTACTGATGTTGGTGTTACTGATGTCGGTGTTACTGATGTTGGTGTTACTGATGTTGGTGTTACTGATGTTGGTGTTACTGATGTTTGTGTTACTGATGTCGGTGTTACTGATGTCGGTGTTACTGATGTCGGTGTTACTGATGTCGGTGTTACAGATTTTGGTGTTACTGATGTTGGTGTTACTGATGTTGGTGTTACTGATGTCGGTGTTACTGATGTTGGTGTAACTGATGTTGGTGTTACTGATGTTTGTGTTACTGATGTCGGTGTTACTGATGTCGGTGTTACTGATGTCGGTGTTACTGATTTTGGTGTTACTGATGTTGGTGTTACTGATGTTGGTGTTACTGATGTTGGTGTTACTGATGTTGGTGTTACTGATGTTCGTGTTACTGATGTCGGTGTTACTGATGTTGGTGTTACTGATATTGGTGTTATTGATGTCGGTGTTACTGATGTTGGTGTTACTTATGTCGGTGTCACTGATTATTTTTGTTACTGATGTTGGTGTTACTGTTGTCGGTGTTACTGCTGTCGCTGTTACTGATGTTGGTGTTACTGATGTTGGTGTTACTGATGTTGGTGTTACTGATCTTGGTGTCACTGATGTTGGTGTTACTGATGTTGGTTTCACTGATGTTGGTGTTACTGATGTTGGTGTTACTGATGTTGGTGTTACTGATGTTTATGTTACTGATGTTGGTGTTACTGATGTTGGTGTTACTAATGTTGGTGTTACTGATGTTGGTGTCACTGATGTTCGTGTTACTGATGTTCGTGTTACTGATGTTGGTGTTACTGATGTTTGTGTTACTGATGTCGGTGTTACTAATGTCGGTGTTACTGATGTCGGTGTTACTGATGTCGGTGTTACTGATTTTGGTGTTACTGATGTTGGTGTTACTGATGTTGGTGTTACTGATGTTGGTGTTACTGATGTTCGTGTTACTGATGTCGGTGTTACTGATGTTGGTGTTACTGATGTCGGTGTCACTGATTATTTGTGTTACTGATGTTGGTGTTACTGTTGTCGGTGTTACTGCTGTCGCTTTTACTGATGTTGGTGTTACTGATGTTGGTGTTACTGATGTTGGTGTTACTGATCTTGGTGTCACTGATGTTGGTGTTACTGATGTTGGTTTTACTGATGTTGGTGTTACTGATGTTGGTGTTACTGATGTTGGTGTTACTGATGTTTATGTTACTGATGTTGGTGTTACTGATGTTGGTGTTACTGATGTTGGTGTTACTAATGTTGGTGTTACTGATGTTGGTGTCACTGATGTTGGTGTTACTGATGTTGGTGTTACTGATTTCAGTGTTACTGATGTTGGTGTTACTGATGTTGGTGTTACTGATGTTGGTGTTACTGATGTTGGTGTTACTGATGTTGGTGTTACTGATGTCGGTGTTACTGATGTTTGTGTCACTGATTATTTGTGTTACTGATGTCGGTGTTACTAATGTCGGTGTTAGTGCTGTTGGTGTTACTGATGTTGGTGTTAATGTTGTCGGTGTTACTGATGTTGGTGTTATTGATGTTGGTGTTACTGATGTTGGTGTTATTGATGTTGGTGTTACTGATGTTGGTGTTACTGATGTCGGTGTTACTGATGTTGGTGTTACTGATGTTGGTGTTACTGATGTTTGTGTTACTGATGTCGGTGTTACTGATGTCGGTGTTTTTGATGTCGGTGTTACTGATGTCGGTGTTACTGATTTTGGTGTTACTGATGTTGGTTTTACTGATGTTGGTGTTACTGATGTTGGTGTTACTGATGTTGGTGTTACTGATGTTCGTGTTACTGATGTCGGTGTTACTGATGTTGGTGTTACTGATGTTGGTCTTACTGATGTTGGTGTTACTGATCTTGGTGTCACTGATGTTGGTGTTACTGATGTTGGTTTCACTGATGTTGGTGTTACTGATGTTGGTGTTACTGATGTTGGTGTTACTGATGTTTATGTTACTGATGTTGGTGTTACTGATGTTGGTGTTACTAATGTTGGTGTTACTGATGTTGGTGTCACTGATGTTCGTGTTACTGATGTTGGTGTTACTGATGTTGGTGTTACTGATGTTTGTGTTACTGATGTCGGTGTTACTAATGTCGGTGTTACTGATGTCGGTGTTACTGATGTCGGTGTTACTGATTTTGGTGTTACTGATGTTGGTGTTACTGATGTTGGTGTTACTGATGTTGGTGTTACTGATGTTCGTGTTACTGATGTCGGTGTTACTGATGTTGGTGTTACTGATGTCGGTGTCACTGATTATTTGTGTTACTGATGTTGGTGTTACTGTTGTCGGTGTTACTGCTGTCGCTTTTACTGATGTTGGTGTTACTGATGTTGGTGTTACTGATGTTGGTGTTACTGATCTTGGTGTCACTGATGTTGGTGTTACTGATGTTGGTTTTACTGATGTTGGTGTTACTGATGTTGGTGTTACTGATGTTGGTGTTACTGATGTTTATGTTACTGATGTTGGTGTTACTGATGTTGGTGTTACTGATGTTGGTGTTACTAATGTTGGTGTTACTGATGTTGGTGTCACTGATGTTGGTGTTACTGATGTTGGTGTTACTGATTTCAGTGTTACTGATGTTGGTGTTACTGATGTTGGTGTTACTGATGTTGGTGTTACTGATGTTGGTGTTACTGATGTTGGTGTTACTGATGTCGGTGTTACTGATGTTTGTGTCACTGATTATTTGTGTTACTGATGTCGGTGTTACTAATGTCGGTGTTAGTGCTGTTGGTGTTACTGATGTTGGTGTTACTGTTGTCGGTGTTACTGATGTTGGTGTTATTGATGTTGGTGTTACTGATGTTGGTGTTATTGATGTTGGTGTTACTGATGTTGGTGTTACTGATGTCGGTGTTACTGATGTTGGTGTTACTGATGTTGGTGTTACTGATGTTTGTGTTACTGATGTCGGTGTTACTGATGTCGGTGTTTTTGATGTCGGTGTTACTGATGTCGGTGTTACTGATTTTGGTGTTACTGATGTTGGTTTTATTGATGTTGGTGTTACTGATGTTGGTGTTACTGATGTTGGTGTTACTGATGTTCGTGTTACTGATGTCGGTGTTACTGATGTTGGTGTTACTGATGTTGGTCTTACTGATGTTGGTGTTACTGATCTTGGTGTCACTGATGTTGGTGTTACTGATGTTGGTGTTACTGATGTTTATGTTACTGATGTTGGTGTTACTGATGTCGGTGTTACTGATGTTGGTGTTACTGATGTTGGTGTTACTGATGTTTGTGTTACTGATGTTGGTGTTATTGATGTCGGTGTCACTGATGTTGGTGTTACTGATGTTTTTGTTACTGATGTCGGTGTTACTGATGTTGGTGTTACTGATGTTGGTGTTACTGATGTTGGTGTTACTGATGTTGGTGTTACTGATGTTGGTGTTACTGATGTTGGTGTTACTGATGTTGGTGTTACTGATGTTGGTGTTACTGATGTTCGTGTTACTGATGTCGGTGTTACTGATGTTGGTGTTACTGATGTTGGTGTTACTGATGTTGGTGTTACTGATCTTGGTGTCACTGATGTTGGTGTTACTGATGTTGGTTTTACTGATGTTGGTGTTACTGATGTTGGTGTTACTGATGTTGGTGTTACTGATGTTTATGTTACTGATGTTGGTGTTACTGATGTTAGTGTTACTGATGTTGGTGTTACTAATGTTGGTGTTACTGATGTTGGTGTCACTGATGTTGGTGTTACTGATGTTTTTGTTACTGATTTCGGTGTTTCTGATGTTGGTGTTACTGATGTTGGTGTTACTGATGTTGGTGTTACTGAAGTTGGTGTTACTGATGTTGGTGTTACTGATGTCGGTGTTACTGATGTTTGTGTCACTGATTATTTGTGTTACTGATGTCGGTGTTACTAATGTCGGTGTTACTGCTGTTGGTGTTACTGATGTTGGTGTTACTGTTGTCGGTGTTACTGATGTTGGTGTTATTGATGTTGGTGTTACTGATGTTGGTGTTACTGATGTCGGTGTAACTGATGTTGGTGTTACTGATGTTGGTGTTACTGATGTTTTTGTTACTGATGTCGGTGTTACTGATGTTGGTGTTACTGATGTTGGTGTTACTGATGTTGGTGTTACTGATGTTGGTGTTACTGATGTTGGTGTTACTGATGTTGGTGTTACTGATGTTCGTGTTACTGATGTCGGTGTTACTGATGTTGGTGTTACTGATGTTGGTGTTACTGATGTTGGTGTTACTGATCTTGGTGTCACTGATGTTGGTGTTACTGATGTTGGTTTTACTGATGTTGGTGTTACTGATGTTGGTGTTACTGATGTTGGTGTTACTGATGTTTATGTTACTGATGTTGGTGTTACTGATGTTAGTGTTACTGATGTTGGTGTTACTAATGTTGGTGTTACTGATGTTGGTGTCACTGATGTTGGTGTTACTGATGTTTTTGTTACTGATTTCGGTGTTTCTGATGTTGGTGTTACTGATGTTGGTGTTACTGATGTTGGTGTTACTGAAGTTGGTGTTACTGATGTTGGTGTTACTGATGTCGGTGTTACTGATGTTTGTGTCACTGATTATTTGTGTTACTGATGTCGGTGTTACTAATGTCGGTGTTACTGCTGTTGGTGTTACTGATGTTGGTGTTACTGTTGTCGGTGTTACTGATGTTGGTGTTATTGATGTTGGTGTTACTGATGTTGGTGTTACTGATGTCGGTGTAACTGATGTTGGTGTTACTGATGTTGGTGTTACTGATGTTGGTGTTACTGATGTTGGTGTTACTGATGTTGGTGTTACTGATGTTGGTTTTACTGATGTTGGTGTTACTGATGTTGGTGTTACTGATGTTGGTGTTACTGATGTTGGTGTTACTGATGTTGGTGTTACTGATGTTGGTGTTACTGATGTTGGTGTTACTGATGTCGGTGTTACTGATGTTCTGTGTACTGATTCGTGTTACTGATGTCGGTGTTACTGATGTCGGTGTTACTGATGTCGGTGTTACTGATGTCGGTGTTACTGATGTTGGTGTTACTGATGTGGTGTTACTGATGTTGGTGTTACTGATGTTGGTGTTACTGATGTTGGTGTTACTGATGTTCGGTGTTTACTGATGTTCGGTGTTACTGATGTCGGTGTTACTGATGTCGGTGTTACTGATGTTGGTGTTACTTTACTGATGTTGGTGTTACTGATGTTGGTGTTACTGATGTTGGTGTTACTGATGTTGGTGTTACTGATGTTGGTGTTACTGATGTCGGTGTTACTGATGTTGGTGTTACTGATTGTTGGTGTTACTGATGTTGGTGTTACTGATGTTGGTGTTACTGATGTTGGTGTTACTGATGTTGGTATGTGGTTACTGATGTTGGTGTTACTGATGTTGTTGATGATGTTGGTGTTACTGATGTTGGTGTTACTGATGTTGGTGTTACTGATGTTGGTGTTACTGATGTTGTGTACTGATGTGGTGTTACTGATGTTGGTGTTACTGATGTTGGTGTTACTGATGTTGGTGTTACTGATGTTGGTGTTACTGATGTTGGTGTTACTGATGTTGGTGTTACTGATGTTGGTGTTACTGATGTCGGTGTTACTGATGTTTGTGTCACTGATTATTTGTGTTACTGATGTCGGTGTTACTAATGTCGGTGTTACTGCTGTTGGTGTTACTGATGTTGGTGTTACTGTTGTCGGTGTTACTGATGTTGGTGTTATTGATGTTGGTGTTACTGATGTTGGTGTTACTGATGTTGGTGTTACTGTTGTCGGTGTTACTGATGTTGGTGTTACTGATGTTGGTTTTACTGATGTTGGTGTTACTGATGTTGGTGTTACTGATGTTGGTGTTACTGATGTTGGTGTTACTGATGTTGGTGTCACTGATGTTGGTGTTACTGATGTCGGTGTTACTGATGTCGGTGTTACTGATTCTGGTGTTACTGATGTTGGTGTTACTGATGTTGGTGTTACTGATGTTGGTGTTACTGATGGTGGTGTTACTGATGTTGGTGTCACTGATTATTTGTGTTACTGATGTTGGTGTTACTGTTGTCGGTGTTACTGATGTTGGTGTCACTGATGTTGGTGTTACTGATGTCGGTGTTACTGATGTTGGTGTTACTGATGTTGGTGTTACTGATGTTTGTGTTACTGATGTCGGTGTTACTGATGTCGGTGTTACTGATGTCGGTGTTACTGATGTCGGTGTTACTGATTTTGGTGTTACTGATGTTGGTGTTACTGATTTTGGTGTTACTGATGTTGGTGTTACTGATGTTGGTGTTACTGATGTTCGTGTTACTGATGTCGGTGTTACTGATGTTGGTGTTACTGATGTTGGTGTTACTGATGTTGGTGTTACTGATCTTGGTGTCACTGATGTTGGTGTTACTGATGTTGGTGTTACTGATGTTGGTGTTACTGATGTTGGTGTTACTGATGTTTATGTTACTGACGTTGGTGTTACTGATGTTAGTGTTACTGATGTTGGTGTTACTAATGTTGGTGTTACTGATGTTGGTGTCACTGATGTTGGTGTTACTGATGTTGGTGTTACTGATTTCGGTGTTACTGATGTTGGTGTTACTGATGTTGGTGTTACTGATGTTGGTGTTACTGATGTTGGTGTTACTGATGTTGGTGTTACTGATGTCGGTGTTACTGATGTTTGTGTCACTGATTATTTGTGTTACTGATGTCGGTGTTACTAATGTCGGTGTTACTGCTGTTGGTGTTACTGATGTTGGTGTTACTGTTGTCGGTGTTATTGATGTTGGTGTTATTGATGTTGGTGTTACTGATGTTGGTGTTACTGATGTTGGTGTTAATGTTGTCGGTGTTACTGATGTTGGTGTTACTGATGTTGGTTTTACTGATGTTGGTGTTACTGATGTTGGTGTTACTGATGTTGGTGTTACTGATGTTGGTGTTACTGATGTTGGTGTCACTGATGTTGGTGTTACTGATGTCGGTGTTACTGATGTCGGTGTTACTGATTCTGGTGTTACTGATGTTGGTGTTACTGATGTTGGTGTTACTGATGTTGGTGTTACTGATGTTGGTGTTACTGATGTTGGTGTCACTGATTATTTGTGTTACTGATGTTGGTGTTACTGTTGTCGGTGTTACTGATGTTGGTGTCACTGATGTTGGTGTTACTGATGTCGGTGTTACTGATGTTGGTGTTACTGATGTTGGTGTTACTGATGTTTGTGTTACTGATGTCGGTGTTACTGATGTCGGTGTTACTGATGTCGGTGTTACTGATGTCGGTGTTACTGATTTTGGTGTTACTGATGTTGGTGTTACTGATTTTGGTGTTACTGATGTTGGTGTTACTGATGTTGATGTTACTGATGTTGGTGTTACTGATGTTTGTGTTACTGATGTCGGTGTTACTGATGTTGGTGTTACTGATGTTGGTGTTACTGATGTTGGTGTTACTGATGTTGGTGTTACTGATGTTGGTGTTACTGATGTTGGTGTCACTGATTATTTGTGTTACTGATGTTGGCGTTACTGTTTTCGGTGTTACTGCTGTCGGTGTTACTGATGTTGGTGTCACTGATGTTGGCGTTACTGATGTTGGTGTTACTGATGTCGGTGTTACTGATGTTGGTGTTACTGATATTGGTGTTACTGATGTCGGTGTCACTGATGTTGGTGTTACTGATGTTTGTGTTACTGATGTCGGTGTTACTGATGTCGGTGTTACTGATGTCGGTGTTACTGATGTCGGTGTTACTGATTTTGGTGTTACTGATGTTGGTGTTACTGATTTTGGTGTTACTGATGTTGGTGTTACTGATGTTGATGTTACTGATGTTGGTGTTACTGATGTTTGTGTTACTGATGTCGGTGTTACTGATGTTGGTGTTACTGATGTTGGTGTTACTGATGTTGGTGTTACTGATGTTGGTGTTACTGATGTTGGTGTTACTGATGTTGGTGTTACTGATGTTGGTGTTACTGATGTTGGTGTTACTGATGTTGGTGTCACTGATTATTTGTGTTACTGATGTTGGCGTTACTGTTTTCGGTGTTACTGCTGTCGGTGTTACTGATGTTGGTGTCACTGATGTTGGCGTTACTGATGTTGGTGTTACTGATGTCGGTGTTACTGATGTTGGTGTTACTGATATTGGTGTTACTGATGTCGGTGTCACTGATGTTGGTGTTACTGATGTCGGTGTCACTGATTATTTGTGTTACTGATGTTGGTGTTACTGTTGTCGGTGTTACTGATGTTGGTGTTACTGATGTTGGTGTCACTGATGTTGGTGTTACTGATGTTGGTGTTACTGATGTCGGTGTTACTGATGTCGGTGTTACTGATGTTGGTGTTACTGATGTTGGTGTTACTGATGTTGGTGTTACTGATGTTGGTGTTACTGATGTCGGTGTTACTGATGTTGGTGTTACTGATGTTGGTGTTACTGATGTTGGTGTTACTGATGTCGGTGTTACTGATGTTGGTGTTACTGATGTTGGTGTTACTGATGTTGGTGTTACTGATGTTGGTGTCACTGATGTTGTTGTTACTGATGTTGGTGTTACTGATGTCGGTGTTACTGATGTTTGTGTTACTGATGTCGGTGTTACTGATGTTGTTGTTACTGATGTTGGTGTTACTGATGTTGGTGTTACTGATGTTGGTGTTACTGATGTTGGTGTTACTGATGTTGGTGTTACTGATGTTGGTGTAACTGATGTTGGTGTTACTTATGTTGGTGTCACTGATTATTTGTGTTACTGATGTTGGTGTTACTGTTGTCGGTGTTACTGATGTTGGTGTCACTGATGTTGGTGTTACTGATGTTGGTGTTACTGATGTCGGTGTTACTGATGTCGGTGTTACTGATGTTGGTGTTACTGATGTCGGTGTTACTGATGTTTGTGTTACTGATGTTGGTGTTACTGATGTTTGTGTTACTGATGTCGGTGTTACTGATGTCGGTGTTACTGATGTCGGTGTTACTGATGTCGGTGTTACTGATTTTGGTGTTACTGATGTTGGTGTTACTGATGTTGGTGTTACTGATGTTGGTGTTACTGATGTTGGTGTTACTGATGTCGGTGTTACTGATGTTGGTGTTACTGATGTTGGTGTTACTGATGTCGGTGTAACTGATGTCGGTGTTACTGATGTTGGTGTTACTGATATTGGTGTTACTGATGTCGGTGTCACTGATGTTGGTGTTACTGATGTTTGTGTTACTGATGTCGGTGTTACTGAGGTGTTACTGATGTTTGTGTTACTGATGTCGGTGTTACTGATGTCGGTGTTACTGATGTCGGTGTTACTGATGTCGGTATTACTGATTTTGGTGTTACTGATGTTGGTGTTACTGATTTTGGTGTTACTGATGTTGGTGTTACTGATGTTGATGTTACTGATGTTGGTGTTACTGATGTTTGTGTTACTGATGTCGGTGTTACTGATGTTGGTGTTACTGATGTTGGTGTTACTGATGTTGGTGTTACTGATGTTGGTGTTACTGATGTTGGTGTTACTGATGTTGGTGTTACTGATGTTGGTGTTACTGATGTTGGTGTTACTGATGTTGGTGTCACTGATTATTTGTGTTACTGATGTTGGCGTTACTGTTTTCGGTGTTACTGCTGTCGGTGTTACTGATGTTGGTGTCACTGATGTTGGCGTTACTGATGTTGGTGTTACTGATGTCGGTGTTACTGATGTTGGTGTTACTGATATTGGTGTTACTGATGTCGGTGTCACTGATGTTGGTGTTACTGATGTCGGTGTCACTGATTATTTGTGTTACTGATGTTGGTGTTACTGTTGTCGGTGTTACTGCTGTCGCTGTTACTGATGTTGGTGTTACTGATGTTGGTGTCACTGATGTTGGTGTTACTGATGTTGGTGTTACTGATGTCGGTGTTACTGATGTCGGTGTTACTGATGTTGGTGTTACTGATGTTGGTGTTACTGATGTTGGTGTTACTGATGTTGGTGTTACTGATGTCGGTGTTACTGATGTTGGTGTTACTGATGTTGGTGTTACTGATGTTGGTGTTACTGATGTCGGTGTTACTGATGTTGGTGTTACTGATGTTGGTGTTACTGATGTTGGTGTTACTGATGTTGGTGTCACTGATGTTGTTGTTACTGATGTTGGTGTTACTGATGTCGGTGTTACTGATGTTTGTGTTACTGATGTCGGTGTTACTGATGTTGTTGTTACTGATGTTGGTGTTACTGATGTTGGTGTTACTGATGTTGGTGTTACTGATGTTGGTGTTACTGATGTTGGTGTTACTGATGTTGGTGTAACTGATGTTGGTGTTACTTATGTTGGTGTCACTGATTATTTGTGTTACTGATGTTGGTGTTACTGTTGTCGGTGTTACTGATGTTGGTGTCACTGATGTTGGTGTTACTGATGTTGGTGTTACTGATGTCGGTGTTACTGATGTCGGTGTTACTGATGTTGGTGTTACTGATGTCGGTGTTACTGATGTTTGTGTTACTGATGTTGGTGTTACTGATGTTTGTGTTACTGATGTCGGTGTTACTGATGTCGGTGTTACTGATGTCGGTGTTACTGATGTCGGTGTTACTGATTTTGGTGTTACTGATGTTGGTGTTACTGATGTTGGTGTTACTGATGTTGGTGTTACTGATGTTGGTGTTACTGATGTCGGTGTTACTGATGTTGGTGTTACTGATGTTGGTGTTACTGATGTCGGTGTAACTGATGTCGGTGTTACTGATGTTGGTGTTACTGATGTCGGTGTTACTGATGTTGATGTTACTGATGTTGGTGTTACTGATGTTTGTGTTACTGATGTCGGTGTTACTGATGTTGGTGTTACTGATGTTGGTGTTACTGATGTTGGTGTTACTGATGTTGGTGTTACTGATGTTGGTGTTACTGATGTCGGTGTTACTGATGTTGGTGTTACTGATGTTGGTGTTACTGATGTTGGTGTTACTGATGTCGGTGTTACTGATGTTGGTGTTACTGATGTTGGTGTTACTGATGTTGGTGTTACTGATGTTGGTGTCACTGATGTTGTTGTTACTGATGTTGGTGTTACTGATGTCGGTGTTACTGATGTTTGTGTTACTGATGTCGGTGTTACTGATGTTGTTGTTACTGATGTTGGTGTTACTGATGTTGGTGTTACTGATGTTGGTGTTACTGATGTTGGTGTTACTGATGTTGGTGTTACTGATGTTGGTGTAACTGATGTTGGTGTTACTTATGTTGGTGTCACTGATTATTTGTGTTACTGATGTTGGTGTTACTGTTGTCGGTGTTACTGATGTTGGTGTCACTGATGTTGGTGTTACTGATGTTGGTGTTACTGATGTCGGTGTTACTGATGTCGGTGTTACTGATGTTGGTGTTACTGATGTCGGTGTTACTGATGTTTGTGTTACTGATGTTGGTGTTACTGATGTTTGTGTTACTGATGTCGGTGTTACTGATGTCGGTGTTACTGATGTCGGTGTTACTGATGTCGGTGTTACTGATTTTGGTGTTACTGATGTTGGTGTTACTGATGTTGGTGTTACTGATGTTGGTGTTACTGATGTTGGTGTTACTGATGTCGGTGTTACTGATGTTGGTGTTACTGATGTTGGTGTTACTGATGTCGGTGTAACTGATGTCGGTGTTACTGATGTTGGTGTTACTGATGTCGGTGTTACTGATGTTGATGTTACTGATGTTGGTGTTACTGATGTTTGTGTTACTGATGTCGGTGTTACTGATGTTGGTGTTACTGATGTTGGTGTTACCGATGTTGGTGTTACTGATGTTGGTGTTACTGATGTTGGTGTTACTGATGTTGGTGTTACTGATGTTGGTGTCACTGATTATTTGTGTTACTGATGTTGGTGTTACTGTTGTCGGTGTTACTGCTGTCGGTGTTACTGATGTTGGTGTCACTGATGTTGTCGTTACTTGTGTCGGTGTTACTGATGTTGGTGTTACTGATGTCGGTGTCACTGATTATTTGTGTTACTGATGTTGGTCTTATTGTTGTCGGTGTTACTGCTGTCGGTGTTACTGATGTTGGTGTCACTGATGTTGGCGTTACTGATGTTGGTGTTACTGATGTCGGTGTTACTGATGTTGGTGTTACTGATATTGGTGTTACTGATGTCGGTGTCACTGATGTTGGTGTTACTGATGTCGGTGTCACTGATTATTTGTGTTACTGATGTTGGTGTTACTGTTGTCGGTGTTACTGCTGTCGGTGTTACTGATGTTGGTGTCACTGATGTTGGTGTCACTGATGTTGGTGTTACTGATGTCGGTGTTACTGATGTTGGTGTTACTGATATTGGTGTTACTGATGTCGGTGTCACTGATGTTGGTGTTACTGATGTCGGTGTCACTGATTATTTGTGTTACTGATGTTGGTGTTACTGTTGTCGGTGTTACTGCTGTCGCTGTTACTGATGTTGGTGTTACTGATGTTGGTGTCACTGATGTTGGTGTTACTGATGTTGGTGTTACTGATGTCGGTGTTACTGATGTCGGTGTTACTGATGTTGGTGTTACTGATGTTGGTGTTACTGATGTTGGTGTTACTGATGTTGGTGTTACTGATGTCGGTGTTACTGATGTTGGTGTTACTGATGTTGGTGTTACTGATGTTGGTGTTACTGATGTCGGTGTTACTGATGTTGGTGTTACTGATGTTGGTGTTACTGATGTTGGTGTTACTGATGTTGGTGTCACTGATGTTGTTGTTACTGATGTTGGTGTTACTGAGGTCGGTGTTACTGATGTTTGTGTTACTGATGTCGGTGTTACTGATGTTGGTGTAACTGATGTTGGTGTTACTGATGTTGGTGTTACTGATGTTGGTGTTACTGATGTTGGTGTTACTGATGTTGGTGTTACTGATGTTGGTGTTACTGATGTTGGTGTTACTGATGTTGGTGTCACTGATTATTTGTGTTACTGATGTTGGTGTTACTGTTGTCGGTGTTACTGATGTTGGTGTCACTGATGTTGGTGTTACTGATGTTGGTGTTACTGATGTCGGTGTTACTGATGTCGGTGTTACTGATGTTGGTGTTACTGATGTCGGTGTTACTGATGTTTGTGTTACTGATGTTGGTGTTACTGATGTTTGTGTTACTGATGTCGGTGTTACTGATGTCGGTGTTACTGATGTCGGTGTTACTGATGTCGGTGTTACTGATTTTGGTGTTACTGATGTTGGTGTTACTGATGTTGGTGTTACTGATGTTGGTGTTACTGATGTTGGTGTTACTGATGTCGGTGTTACTGATGTTTGTGTTACTGATGTTGGTGTTACTGATGTTTGTGTTACTGATGTCGGTGTTACTGATGTCGGTGTTACTGATGTCGGTGTTACTGATGTCGGTGTTACTGATTTTGGTGTTACTGATGTTGGTGTTACTGATGTTGGTGTTACTGATGTTGGTGTTACTGATGTTGGTGTTAATGATGTCGGTGTTACTGATGTTGGTGTTACTGATGTTGGTGTTACTGATGTCGGTGTAACTGATATCGGTGTTACTGATGTTGGTGTTACTGATGTCGGTGTTACTGATGTTGATGTTACTGATGTTGGTGTTACTGATGTTTGTGTTACTGATGTCGGTGTTACTGATGTTGGTGTTACTGATGTTGGTGTTACTGATGTTGGTGTTACTGATGTTGGTGTTACTGATGTTGGTGTTACTGATGTCGGTGTTACTGATGTTGATGTTACTGATGTTGGTGTTACTGATGTTTGTGTTACTGATGTTGGTGTCACTGATTATTTGTGTTACTGATGTTGGTGTTACTGATGTTGGTGTTACTGATGTTGGTGTTACTGATGTCGGTGTTACTGATGTTGGTGTTACTGATGTTGGTGTTACTGATGTTGGTGTTACTGATGTCGGTGTTACTGATGTTGGTGTTACTGATGTTGGTGTTACTGATGTTGGTGTTACTGATGTTGGTGTCACTGATGTTGTTGTTACTGATGTTGGTGTTACTGATGTCGGTGTTACTGATGTTTGTGTTACTGATGTCGGTGTTACTGATGTTGGTGTTACTGATGTTGGTGTTACTGATGTTGGTGTTACTGATGTTGGTGTTACTGATGTCGGTGTTACTGATGTCGGTGTTACTGATGTTGGTGTTACTGATGTCGGTGTTACTGATGTTTGTGTTACTGATGTTGGTGTTACTGATGTTGGTGTTACTGATGTTGGTGTTACTGATGTTGGTGTTACTGATGTCGGTGTTACTGATGTCGGTGTTACTGATGTTGGTGTTACTGATGTCGGTGTTACTGATGTTGGTGTTACTGATGTTGGTGTCACTGATTATTTGTGTTACTGATGTTGGTGTTACTGTTGTCGGTGTTACTGATGTTGGTGTCACTGATGTTGGTGTTACTGATGTTGGTGTTACTGATGTCGGTGTTACTGATGTCGGTGTTACTGATGTTGGTGTTACTGATGTCGGTGTTACTGATGTTTGTGTTACTGATGTTGGTGTTACTGATGTTTGTGTTACTGATGTCGGTGTTACTGATGTCGGTGTTACTGATGTCGGTGTTACTGATGTCGGTGTTACTGATTTTGGTGTTACTGATGTTGGTGTTACTGATGTTGGTGTTACTGATGTTGGTGTTACTGATGTTGGTGTTACTGATGTCGGTGTTACTGATGTTTGTGTTACTGATGTTGGTGTTACTGATGTTTGTGTTACTGATGTCGGTGTTACTGATGTCGGTGTTACTGATGTCGGTGTTACTGATGTCGGTGTTACTGATTTTGGTGTTACTGATGTTGGTGTTACTGATGTTGGTGTTACTGATGTTGGTGTTACTGATGTTGGTGTTAATGATGTCGGTGTTACTGATGTTGGTGTTACTGATGTTGGTGTTACTGATGTCGGTGTAACTGATATCGGTGTTACTGATGTTGGTGTTACTGATGTCGGTGTTACTGATGTTGATGTTACTGATGTTGGTGTTACTGATGTTTGTGTTACTGATGTCGGTGTTACTGATGTTGGTGTTACTGATGTTGGTGTTACTGATGTTGGTGTTACTGATGTTGGTGTTACTGATGTCGGTGTTACTGATGTTGATGTTACTGATGTTGGTGTTACTGATGTTTGTGTTACTGATGTTGGTGTCACTGATTATTTGTGTTACTGATGTTGGTGTTACTGATGTTGGTGTTACTGATGTTGGTGTTACTGATGTCGGTGTTACTGATGTTGGTGTTACTGATGTTGGTGTTACTGATGTTGGTGTTACTGATGTCGGTGTTACTGATGTTGGTGTTACTGATGTTGGTGTTACTGATGTTGGTGTTACTGATGTTGGTGTCACTGATGTTGTTGTTACTGATGTTGGTGTTACTGATGTCGGTGTTACTGATGTTTGTGTTACTGATGTCGGTGTTACTGATGTTGGTGTTACTGATGTTGGTGTTACTGATGTTGGTGTTACTGATGTTGGTGTTACTGATGTCGGTGTTACTGATGTCGGTGTTACTGATGTTGGTGTTACTGATGTCGGTGTTACTGATGTTTGTGTTACTGATGTTGGTGTTACTGATGTTTGTGTTACTGATGTCGGTGTTACTGATGTCGGTGTTACTGATGTCGGTGTTACTGATGTCGGTGTTACTGATTTTGGTGTTACTGATGTTGGTGTTACTGATGTTGGTGTTACTGATGTTGGTGTTACTGATGTTGGTGTTACTGATGTCGGTGTTACTGATGTTGGTGTTACTGATGTTGGTGTTACTGATGTCGGTGTAACTGATGTCGGTGTTACTGATGTTGGTGTTACTGATGTCGGTGTTACTGATGTTGATGTTACTGATGTTGGTGTTACTGATGTTTGTGTTACTGATGTCGGTGTTACTGATGTTGGTGTTACTGATGTTGGTGTTACTGATGTTGGTGTTACTGATGTTGGTGTTACTGATGTTGGTGTTCCTGATGTTGGTGTCACTGATTATTTGTGTTACTGATGTTGGTGTTACTGTTGTCGGTGTTACTGCTGTCGGTGTTACTGATGTTGGTATCACTGATGTTGGCGTTACTGATGTCGGTGTTACTGATGTTGGTGTTACTGATGTTGGTGTTACTGATGTCGGTGTCACTGATTATTTGTGTTACTGATGTCGGTGTTACTGATATTGGTGTTACTGATGTCGGTGTTACTGATGTTGATGTTACTGATGTTGGTGTTACTGATGTTGGTGTTACTGATGTCGGTGTTACTGATGTTGGTGTTACTGATGTTGGTTTTACTGATGTTGGTGTTACTGATGTTGGTGTCACTGATGTTGTTGTTACAGATGTTGGTGTTACTGATGTCGGTGTTACTGATGTTTGTGTTACTGATGTCGGTGTTACTGATGTTGGTGTTACTGATGTTGGTGTTACTGATGTTGGTGTTACTGATGTTGGTGTTACTGATGTTGGTGTTACTGATGTTGGTGTTACTGATGTTGGTGTTACTGATGTTGGTGTCACTGATTATTTGTGTTACTGATGTTGGTGTTACTGTTGTCGGTGTTACTGATGTTGGTGTCACTGAAGTTGGTGTTACTGATGTTGGTGTTACTGATGTCGGTGTTACTGATGTCGGTGTTACTGATGTTGGTGTTACTGATGTCGGTGTTACTGATGTTTGTGTTACTGATGTTGGTGTTACTGATGTTTGTGTTACTGATGTCGGTGTTACTGATGTCGGTGTTACTGATGTCGGTGTTACTGATGTCGGTGTTACTGATTTTGGTGTTACTGATGTTGGTGTTACTGATGTTGGTGTTACTGATGTTGGTGTTACTGATGTTGGTGTTACTGATGTCGGTGTTACTGATGTTGGTGTTACTGATGTTGGTGTTACTGATGTCGGTGTAACTGATGTCGGTGTTACTGATGTTGGTGTTACTGATGTCGGTGTTACTGATGTTGATGTTACTGATGTTGGTGTTACTGATGTTTGTGTTACTGATGTCGGTGTTACTGATGTTGGTGTTACTGATGTTGGTGTTACTGATGTTGGTGTTACTGATGTTGGTGTTACTGATGTTGGTGTTACTGATGTTGGTGTTACTGATGTTGGTGTCACTGATTATTTGTGTTACTGATGTTGGTGTTACTGTTGTCGGTGTTACTGCTGTCGGTGTTACTGATGTTGGTGTCACTGATGTTGGTGTTACTGATGTTGGTGTTACTGATGTTGGTGTTACTGATGTTGGTGTCACTGATTATTTGTGTTACTGATGTCGGTGTTACTGATGTTGGTGTTACTGATGTCGGTGTTACTGATGTTGGTGTTACTGATGTCGGTGTCACTGATTATTTGTGTTACTGATGTTGGTGTTATTGTTGTTGGTGTTACTGCTGTCGCTGTTACTGATGTTGGTGTTACTGATGTTGGTGTCACTGATGTTGGTGTTACTGATGTTGGTGTTACTGATGTCGGTGTTACTGATGTCGGTGTTACTGATGTTGGTGTTACTGATGTTGGTGTTACTGATGTTGGTGTTACTGATGTTGGTGTTACTGATGTCGGTGTTACTGATGTTGGTGTTACTGATGTTGGTGTTACTGATGTTGGTGTTACTGATGTCGGTGTTACTGATGTTGGTGTTACTGATGTTGGTGTTACTGATGTTGGTGTTACTGATGTTGGTGTCACTGATGTTGTTGTTACTGGTGTTGGTGTTACTGATGTCGGTGTTACTGATGTCGGTGTTACTGATGTTGGTGTTACTGATGTCGGTGTTACTGATGTTGGTGTTACTGATGTTGGTGTTACTGATGTTGGTGTTACTGATGTTGGTGTTACAGATGTTGGTGTTACTGATGTCTGTGTTACTGATGTCGGTGTTTCTGATGTTGGTGTTACTGATGTTGGTGTTACTGATGTTTGTGTTACTGATGTTGGTGTTACTGATGTCGGTGTTACTGATGTTGGTGTTACTGATGTTGGTGTTACTGATGTTTGTGTTACTGATGTCGGTGTTACTGATGTCGGTATTACTGATGTCTGTGTTACTGATGTCGGTGTTACTGATTTTGGTGTTACTGATGTTGGTGTTACTGATGTTGGTGTTACTGATGTTGGTGTTACTGATGTCGGTGTTACTGATGTTTGTGTTACTGATGTCGGTGTTACTGATGTTGGTGTTACTGATGTTGGTGTTACTGATGTTGGTGTTACTGATGTTGGTGTTACTGATGTTGGTGTTACTGATGTTGGTGTTACTGATGTTGGTGTTACTGATGTTGGTGTTACTGATGTTGGTGTTACTGATGTTGGTGTTACTGATGTTGGTGTCACTGATTATTTGTGTTACTGATGTTGGTGTTACTGTTATCGGTGTTACTGATGTTGGTGTCACTGATGTTGGTGTTACTGATGTTGGTGTTACTGATGTCGGTGTTACTGATGTCGGTGTTACTGATGTTGGTGTTACTGATGTCGGTGTTACTGATGTTTGTGTTACTGATGTTGGTGTTACTGATGTTTGTGTTACTGATGTCGGTGTTACTGATGTCGGTGTTACTGATGTCGGTGTTACTGATGTCGGTGTTACTGATTTTGGTGTTACTGATGTTGGTGTTACTGATGTTGGTGTTACTGATGTTGGTGTTACTGATGTTGGTGTTACTGATGTCGGTGTTACTGATGTTGGTGTTACTGATGTTGGTGTTACTGATGTCGGTGTAACTGATGTCGGTGTTACTGATGTTGGTGTTACTGATGTCGGTGTTACTGATGTTGATGTTACTGATGTTGGTGTTACTGATGTTTGTGTTACTGATGTCGGTGTTACTGATGTTGGTGTTACTGATGTTGGTGTTACTGATGTTGGTGTTACTGATGTTGGTGTTACTGATGTTGGTGTTACTGATGTTGGTGTTACTGATGTTGGTGTTCCTGATGTTGGTGTCACTGATTATTTGTGTTACTGATGTTGGTGTTACTGTTGTCGGTGTTACTGCTGTCGGTGTTACTGATGTTGGTATCACTGATGTTGGCGTTACTGATGTCGGTGTTACTGATGTTGGTGTTACTGATGTCGGTGTCACTGATTATTTGTGTTACTGATGTTGGCGTTACTGATGTTGGTGTTACTGATGTCGGTGTTACTGATGTTGGTGTTACTGATATTGGTGTTACTGATGTCGGTGTCACTGATTATTTGTGTTACTGATGTTGGTGTTACTGTTGTCGGTGTTACTGCTGTCGGTGTTACTGATGTTGGTGTCACTGATGTTGGTGTCACTGATGTTGGTGTTACTGATGTCGGTGTTACTGATGTTGGTGTTACTGATATTGGTGTTACTGATGTCGGTGTCACTGATGTTGGTGTTACTGATGTCGGTGTCACTGATTAATTGTGTTACTGATGTTGGTGTTACTGCTGTCGCTGTTACTGATGTTGGTGTTACTGATGTTGGTGTCACTGATGTTGGTGTTACTGATGTTGGTGTTACTGATGTCGGTGTTACTGATGTCGGTGTTACTGATGTTGGTGTTACTGATGTTGGTGTTACTGATGTTGGTGTTACTGATGTTGGTGTTACTGATGTCGGTGTTACTGATGTTGGTGTTACTGATGTTGGTGTTACTGATGTTGGTGTTACTGATGTCGGTGTTACTGATGTTGGTGTTACTGATGTTGGTGTTACTGATGTTGGTGTTACTGATGTTGGTGTCACTGATGTTGTTGTTACTGATGTTGGTGTTACTGATGTCGGTGTTACTGATGTTTGTGTTACTGATGTTGGTGTTACTGATGTTGGTGTTACTGATGTTGGTGTTACTGATGTTGGTGTTACTGATGTTGGTGTTACTGATGTTGGTGTTACTGATGTTGGTGTTACTGATGTTGGTGTTACTGATGTTGGTGTTACTGATGTTGGTGTCACTGATTATTTGTGTTACTGATGTTGGTGTTACTGTTGTCGGTGTTACTGATGTTGGTGTCACTGATGTTGGTGTTACTGATGTTGGTGTTACTGATGTCGGTGTTACTGATGTCGGTGTTACTGATGTTGGTGTTACTGATGTCGGTGTTACTGATGTTTGTGTTACTGATGTTGGTGTTACTGATGTTTGTGTTACTGATGTCGGTGTTACTGATGTCGGTGTTACTGATGTCGGTGTTACTGATGTCGGTGTTACTGATGTCGGTGTTACTGATTTTGGTGTTACTGATGTTGGTGTTACTGATGTTGGTGTTACTGATGTTGGTGTTACTGATGTTGGTGTTACTGATGTCGGTGTTACTGATGTTGGTGTTACTGATGTTGGTGTTACTGATGTCGGTGTAACTGATGTCGGTGTTACTGATGTTGGTGTTACTGATGTCGGTGTTACTGATGTTGATGTTACTGATGTTGGTGTTACTGATGTTTGTGTTACTGATGTCGGTGTTACTGATGTTGGTGTTACTGATGTTGGTGTTACTGATGTTGGTGTTACTGCTGTTGGTGTTACTGATGTTGGTGTTACTTATGTTGGTGTTACTGATGTTGGTGTCACTGATTATTTGTGTTACTGATGTTGGTGTTACTGTTGTCGGTGTTACTGCTGTCGGTGTTACTGATGTTGGTGTCACTGATGTTGGCGTTACTGATGTCGGTGTTACTGATGTTGGTGTTACTGATGTCGGTGTCACTGATTATTTGTGTTACTGATGTTGGTGTTATTGTTGTCGGTGTTACTGCTGTCGCTGTTACTGATGTTGGTGTTACTGATGTTGGTGTCACTGATGTTGGTGTTACTGATGTTGGTGTTACTGACGTTGGTGTTACTGATGTCGGTGTTACTGATGTCGGTGTTACTGATGTTGGTGTTACTGATGTTGGTGTTACTGATGTTGGTGTTACTGATGTTGGTGTTACTGATGTCGGTGTTACTGATGTTGGTGTTACTGATGTTGGTGTTACTGATGTTGGTGTTACTGATGTCGGTGTTACTGATGTTGGTGTTACTGATGTTGGTGTTACTGATGTTGGTGTTACTGATGTTGGTGTCACTGATGTTGTTGTTACTGGTGTTGGTGTTACTGATGTCGGTGTTACTGATGTCGGTGTTACTGATGTTGGTGTTACTGATGTCGGTGTTACTGATGTTGGTGTTACTGATGTTGGTGTTACTGATGTTGGTGTTACTGATGTTGGTGTTACTGATGTTGGTGTTACTGATGTTGGTGTTACTGATGTCTGTGTTACTGATGTCGGTGTTTCTGATGTTGGTGTTACTGATGTTGGTGTTACTGATGTTTGTGTTACTGATGTTGGTGTTACTGATGTCGGTGTTACTGATGTTGGTGTTACTGATGTTGGTGTTACTGATGTTGGTGTTACTGATGTTTGTGTTACTGATGTCGGTGTTACTGATGTCGGTATTACTGATGTCTGTGTTACTGATGTCGGTGTTACTGATTTTGGTGTTACTGATGTTGGTGTTACTGATGTTGGTGTTACTGATGTTGGTGTTACTGATGTTGGTGTTACTGATGTCGGTGTTACTAATGTTGGTGTTACTGATTTTGGTGTTACTGATGTTGGTGTTACTGATGTTGGTGTCACTTATGTTGGTGTTACTGATGTTGGTGTTACTGCTGTCGGTGTTACTGATGTCGGTGTTACTGATGTTGGTGTTACTGATGTCGGTGTTACTGATATTGGTGTTACTGATGTTGGTGTTACTGATGTTTGTCTTACTGATGTCGGTGTTACTGATGTTGGTGTTACTGATGTTGGTGTTACTGATGTTGGTGTTACTAATGTTGGTGTCACTGATGTTGGTGTTACTGATGTTGGTGTTACTGATGTCGGTGTTACTGATGTTGGTGTTACTGATGTTGGTGTTACTGATGTCGGTGTTACTGATGTTGGTGTTACTGATGTTGGTGTCACTGATTATTTGTGTTACTGATGTTAGTGTTACTGTTGTCGGTGTTAGTGCTGTCGCTGTTACTGATGTTGGTGTTACTGATGTTGGTGTCACTGATGTTGGTGTTACTGATGTTGGTGTTACTGATGTCGGTGTTACTGATGTCAGTGTTACTGATGTTGGTGTTACTGATGTTGGTGTTACAGATGTTGTTGTTACTGATGTTGGTGTTACTGATGTTGGTGTTACTGATGTTGGTGTCACTGATGTTGGTGTTACTGATGTTGATGTTACTGATGTCGGTGTTACTGATGTCGGTGTTACTGATGTTGGTGTTACTGATGTTGGTGTTACTGATGTCGGTGTTACTGATGTTGGTGTTACTGAAGTTTTTGTTACTGATGTTGGTGTTACTGATGTCGGTGTTACTGATGTTGGTGTTACTGATGTCGGTGTTACTGATGTTGGTGTTACTGATGTTGGTGTTACTGATGTCGGTGTTACTGATGTTGGTGTTACTGATGTTGGTGTTACTGATGTTGGTGTTACTGATGTCGGTGTTACTGATGTTGGTTTTACTGATGTTGGTGTTACTGATGTTGGTGTTACTGATGTTGGTGTCACTGATGTTGTTGTTACTGATGTTGGTGTTACTGATGTCGGTGTTACTGATGTTGGTGTTACTGAAGTTTTTGTTACTGATGTTGGTGTTACTGATGTCGGTGTTACTGATGTTGGTGTTACTGATGTTGGTGTTACTGATGTCGGTGTTACTGATGTTGGTGTTATTGATGTTGGTGTTACTGATGTTGGTGTTACTGATGTCGGTGTTACTGATGTTGGTAATACTGATGTTGGTGTTACTGATGTTGGTGTTACTGATGTTGGTGTCACTGATGTTGTTGTTACTGATGTTGGTGTTACTGATGTCGGTGTTACTGATGTTTGTGTTACTGATGTCGGTGTTACTGATGTTGGTGTTACTGATGTTGGTGTTACTGATGTTGGTGTTACTGATGTTGGTGTTACTGATGTTGGTGTTACTGATGTTGGTGTTACTGATGTTGGTGTTACTGATGTTGGTGTTACTGATGTTGGTGTTACTGATGTTGGTGTTACTGATGTTGGTGTCACTGATTATTTGTGTTACTGATGTTGGTGTTACTGTTGTCGGTGTTACTGATGTTGGTGTCACTGATGTTGGTGTTACTGATGTTGGTGTTACTGATGTCAGTGTTACTGATGTCGGTGTTACTGATGTTGGTGTTACTGATGTCGGTGTTACTGATGTTGGTGTTACTGATGTTGGTGTTACTGATGTTTGTGTTACTGATGTCGGTGTTACTGATGTCGGTGTTACTGATGTCGGTGTTACTGATGTCGGTGTTACTGATTTTGGTGTTACTGATGTTGGTGTTACTGATGTTGGTGTTACTGATGTTGGTGTTACTGATGTTGGTGTTACTGATGTCGGTGTTACTGATGTTGGTGTTACTGATGTTGGTGTTACTGATGTCGGTGTAACTGATGTCGGTGTTACTGATGTTGGTGTTACTGATGTCGGTCTTACTGATGTTGATGTTACTGATGTTGGTGTTACTGATGTTTGTGTTACTGATGTCGGTGTTACTGATGTTGGTGTTACTGATGTTGGTGTTACTGATGTTGGTGTTACTGATGTTGGTGTTACTGATGTTGGTGTTACTGATGTTGGTGTTACTGATGTCGGTGTCACTGATTATTTGTGTTACTGATGTTGGTGTTATTGTTGTCGGTGTTACTGCTGTCGCTGTTACTGATGTTGGTGTTACTGATGTTGGTGTCACTGATGTTGGTGTTACTGATGTTGGTGTTACTGACGTTGGTGTTACTGATGTCGGTGTTACTGATTTTGGTGTTACTGATGTTGGTGTTACTGATGTTGGTGTTACTGATGTTGGTGTTACTGATGTTGGTGTTACTGTTGTCGGTGTTACTGATGTTGGTGTCACTGATGTTGGTGTTACTGATGTTGGTGTTACTGATGTCAGTGTTACTGATGTCGGTGTTACTGATGTTGGTGTTACTGATGTCGGTGTTACTGATGTTGGTGTTACTGATGTTGGTGTTACTGATGTTTGTGTTACTGATGTCGGTGTTACTGATGTCGGTGTTACTGATGTCGGTGTTACTGATGACGGTGTTACTGATTTTG
This sequence comes from Branchellion lobata, assembly GCA_947562095.1. NCBI lineage: Eukaryota > Metazoa > Annelida > Clitellata > Hirudinida > Piscicolidae > Branchellion > Branchellion lobata. The sequence continues at coordinate 3,565,252 of OX387251.1, read as the reverse complement.
GTGTTACTGATGTTGGTGTTACTGATGTTGGTGTTACTGATGTTCGTGTTACTGATGTTGGTGTTACTGATGTCGGTGTAACTGATGTCGGTGTTACTGATGTTGGTGTTACTGATGTCGGTGTTACTGATGTTGATGTTACTGATGTTGGTGTTACTGATGTTTGTGTTACTGATGTCGGTGTTACTGATGTTGGTGTTACTGATGTTGGTGTTACTGATGTTGGTGTTACTGATGTTGGTGTTACTGATGTTGGTGTTACTGATGTTGGTGTTACTGATGTTGGTGTCACTGATTATTTGTGTTACTGATGTTGGTGTTACTGTTGTCGGTGTTACTGCTGTCGGTGTTACTGATGTTGGTCTCACTGATGTTGGCGTTACTGATGTTGGTGTTACTGATGTCGGTGTTACTGATGTTTGTGTTACTGATATTGGTGTTACTGATGTCGGTGTTACTGATGTTGGTGTTACTGATGTCGGTGTCACTGATTATTTGTGTTACTGATGTTGGTGTTACTGTTGTCGGTGTTACTGCTGTCGCTGTTACTGATGTTGGTGTTACTGATGTTGGTGTCACTGATGTTGGTGTTACTGATGTTGGTGTTACTGATGTCGGTGTTACTGATGTCGGTGTTACTGATGTTGGTGTTACTGATGTTGGTGTTACTGATGTTGGTGTTACTGATGTTGGTGTTACTGATGTCGGTGTTACTGATGTTGGTGTTACTGATGTTGGTGTTACTGATGTTGGTGTTACTGATGTCGGTGTTACTGATGTTGGTGTTACTGATGTTGGTGTTACTGATGTTGGTGTTACTGATGTTGGTGTCACTGATGTTGTTGTTACTGGTGTTGGTGTTACTGATGTCGGTGTTACTGATGTCGGTGTTACTGATGTTGGTGTTACTGATGTCGGTGTTACTGATGTTGGTGTTACTGATGTTGGTGTTACTGATGTTGGTGTTTCTGATGTTGGTGTTACTGATGTCTGTGTTACTGATGTCGGTGTTTCTGATGTTGGTGTTACTGATGTTGGTGTTACTGATGTTTGTGTTACTGATGTTGGTGTTACTGATGTCGGTGTTACTGATGTTGGTGTTACTGATGTTGGTGTTACTGATGTTTGTGTTACAGATGTCGGTGTTACTGATGTCGGTGTTACTGATGTCTGTGTTACTTATGTCGGTGTTACTGATTTTGGTGTTACTGATGTTGGTGTTACTGATGTTGGTGTTACTGATGTTGGTGTTACTGATGTTGGTGTTACTGATGTTCGTGTTACTGATGTCGGTGTTACTAATGTTGGTGTTACTGATTTTGGTGTTACTGATGTTGGTGTTACTGATGTTGGTGTCACTGATGTTGGTGTTACTGATGTTGGTGTTACTGCTGTCGGTGTTACTGATGTCGGTGTTACTGATGTTGGTGTTACTGATGTCGGTGTTACTGATATTGGTGTTACTGATGTTGGTGTTACTGATGTTTGTCTTACTGATGTCGGTGTTACTGATGTTGGTGTTACTGATGTTGGTGTTACTGATGTTGGTGTTACTGATGTTGGTGTCACTGATGTTGGTGTTACTGATGTTGGTGTTACTGATGTCGGTGTTACTGATGTTGGTGTTACTGATGTTGGTGTTACTGATGTCGGTGTTACTGATGTTGGTGTTACTGATGTTGGTGTCACTGATTATTTGTGTTACTGATGTTAGTGTTACTGTTGTCGGTGTTAGTGCTGTCGCTGTTACTGATGTTGGTGTTACTGATGTTGGTGTCACTGATGTTGGTGTTACTGATGTTGGTGTTACTGATGTCGGTGTTACTGATGTCGGTGTTACTGATGTTGGTGTTACTGATGTTGGTGTTACTGATGTTGGTGTTACTGATGTTGGTGTTACTGATGTCGGTGTTACTGATGTTGGTGTTACTGATGTTGGTGTTACTGATGTTGGTGTTACTGATGTCGGTGTTACTGATGTTGGTGTTACTGATGTCGGTGTTACTGATGTCGGTGTTACTGATGTTGGTGTTACTGATGTCGGTGTTACTGATGTTGGTGTTACTGATGTTGGTGTTACTGATGTTGGTGTTACTGATGTTGGTGTTACTGATGTCTGTGTTACTGATGTCGGTGTTTCTGATGTTGGTGTTACTGATGTTGGTGTTACTGATGTTTGTGTTACTGATGTTGGTGTTACTGATGTCGGTGTTACTGATGTTGGTGTTACTGATGTTGGTGTTACTGATGTTTGTGTTACAGATGTCGGTGTTACTGATGTCGGTGTTACTGATGTCTGTGTTACTTATGTCGGTGTTACTGATTTTGGTGTTACTGATGTTGGTGTTACTGATGTTGGTGTTACTGATGTTGGTGTTACTGATGTTCGTGTTACTGATGTCGGTGTTACTAATGTTGGTGTTACTGATTTTGGTGTTACTGATGTTGGTGTTACTGATGTTGGTGTCACTGATGTTGGTGTTACTGATGTTGGTGTTACTGCTGTTGGTGTTACTGATGTCGGTGTTACTGATGTTGGTGTTACTGATGTCGGTGTTACTGATATTGGTGTTACTGATGTTGGTGTTACTGATGTTTGTCTTACTGATGTCGGTGTTACTGATGTTGGTGTTACTGATGTTGGTGTTACTGATGTTGGTGTTACTGATGTTGGTGTCACTGATGTTGGTGTTACTGATGTTGGTGTTACTGATGTTGGTGTTACTGATGTCGGTGTTACTGATGTTGGTGTTACTGATGTTGGTGTCACTGATTATTTGTGTTACTGATGTTAGTGTTACTGTTGTCGGTGTTACTGATGTTGGTGTCACTGATGTTGGTGTTACTGATATTGGTGTTACTGATGTCAGTGTTACTGATGTCGGTGTTACTGATGTTGGTGTTACTGATGTCGGTGTTACTGATGTTGGTGTTACTGATGTTGGTGTTACTGATGTTTGTGTTACTGATGTCGGTGTTACTGATGTCGGTGTTACTGATGTCGGTGTTACTGATGTCGGTGTTACTGATTTTGGTGTTACTGATGTTGGTGTTACTGATGTTGGTGTTACTGATGTTGGTGTTACTGATGTTGGTGTTACTGATGTCGGTGTTACTGATGTTGGTGTTACTGATGTTGGTGTTACTGATGTCGGTGTAACTGATGTCGGTGTTACTGATGTTGGTGTTACTGATGTCGGTGTTACTGATGTTGATGTTACTGATGTTGGTGTTACTGATGTTTGTGTTACTGATGTCGGTGTTACTGATGTTGGTGTTACTGATGTTGGTGTTACTGATGTTGGTGTTACTGATGTTGGTGTTACTGATGTTGGTGTTACTGATGTTGGTGTCACTGATTATTTGTGTTACTGATGTTGGTGTTACTGTTGTCGGTGTTACTGCTGTCGGTGTTACTGATGTTGGTCTCACTGATGTTGGCGTTACTGATGTTGGTGTTACTGATGTCGGTGTTACTGATGTTTGTGTTACTGATATTGGTGTTACTGATGTCGGTGTTACTGATGTTGGTGTTACTGATGTCGGTGTCACTGATTATTTGTGTTACTGATGTTGGTGTTACTGTTGTCGGTGTTACTGCTGTCGCTGTTACTGATGTTGGTGTTACTGATGTTGGTGTCACTGATGTTGGTGTTACTGATGTTGGTGTTACTGATGTCGGTGTTACTGATGTCGGTGTTACTGATGTTGGTGTTACTGATGTTGGTGTTACTGATGTTGGTGTTACTGATGTTGGTGTTACTGATGTCGGTGTTACTGATGTTGGTGTTACTGATGTTGGTGTTACTGATGTTGGTGTTACTGATGTCGGTGTTACTGATGTTGGTGTTACTGATGTTGGTGTTACTGATGTTGGTGTTACTGATGTTGGTGTCACTGATGTTGTTGTTACTGGTGTTGGTGTTACTGATGTCGGTGTTACTGATGTCGGTGTTACTGATGTTGGTGTTACTGATGTCGGTGTTAGTGATGTTCGTGTTACTGATGTTGGTGTTACTGATGTTGGTGTTACTGATGTTGGTGTTTCTGATGTTGGTGTTACTGATGTCTGTGTTACTGATGTCGGTGTTTCTGATGTTGGTGTTACTGATGTTGGTGTTACTGATGTTTGTGTTACTGATGTTGGTGTTACTGATGTCGGTGTTACTGATGTTGGTGTTACTGATGTTGGTGTTACTGATGTTTGTGTTACAGATGTCGGTGTTACTGATGTCGGTGTTACTGATGTCTGTGTTACTTATGTCGGTGTTACTGATTTTGGTGTTACTGATGTTGGTGTTACTGATGTTGGTGTTACTGATGTTCGTGTTACTGATGTCGGTGTTACTAATGTTGGTGTTACTGATTTTGGTGTTACTGATGTTGGTGTTACTGATGTTGGTGTCACTGATGTTGGTGTTACTGATGTTGGTGTTACTGCTGTCGGTGTTACTGATGTCGGTGTTACTGATGTTGGTGTTACTGATGTCGGTGTTACTGATATTGGTGTTACTGATGTTGGTGTTACTGATGTTTGTCTTACTGATGTCGGTGTTACTGATGTTGGTGTTACTGATGTTGGTGTTACTGATGTTGGTGTTACTGATGTTGGTGTCACTGATGTTGGTGTTACTGATGTTGGTGTTACTGATGTCGGTGTTACTGATGTTGGTGTTACTGATGTTGGTGTTACTGATGTCGGTGTTACTGATGTTGGTGTTACTGATGTTGGTGTCACTGATTATTTGTGTTACTGATGTTAGTGTTACTGTTGTCGGTGTTAGTGCTGTCGCTGTTACTGATGTTGGTGTTACTGATGTTGGTGTCACTGATGTTGGTGTTACTGATGTTGGTGTTACTGATGTCGGTGTTACTGATGTCGGTGTTACTGATGTTGGTGTTACTGATGTTGGTGTTACTGATGTTGGTGTTACTGATGTTGGTGTTACTGATGTCGGTGTTACTGATGTTGGTGTTACTGATGTTGGTGTTACTGATGTTGGTGTTACTGATGTCGGTGTTACTGATGTTGGTGTTACTGATGTTGGTGTTACTGATGTTGGTGTTACTGATGTTGGTGTCACTGATGTTGTTGTTACTGGTGTTGGTGTTACTGATGTCGGTGTTACTGATGTCGGTGTTACTGATGTTGGTGTTACTGATGTCGGTGTTACTGATGTTGGTGTTACTGATGTTGGTGTTACTGATGTTGGTGTTACTGATGTTGGTGTTACTGATGTCTGTGTTACTGATGTCGGTGTTTCTGATGTTGGTGTTACTGATGTTGGTGTTACTGATGTTTGTGTTACTGATGTTGGTGTTACTGATGTCGGTGTTACTGATGTTGGTGTTACTGATGTTGGTGTTACTGATGTCTGTGTTACTGATGTCGGTGTTTCTGATGTTGGTGTTACTGATGTTGGTGTTACTGATGTTGGTGTTACTGATGTTGGTGTTACTGATGTTGGTGTCACTGATGTTGGTGTTACTGATGTTGGTGTTACTGATGTTGGTGTTACTGATGTCGGTGTTACTGATGTTGGTGTTACCGATGTTGGTGTCACTGATTATTTGTGTTACTGATGTTAGTGTTACTGTTGTCGGTGTTAGTGCTGTCGCTGTTACTGATGTTGGTGTTACTGATGTTGGTGTCACTGATGTTGGTGTTACTGATGTTGGTGTTACTGATGTCGGTGTTACTGATGTCGGTGTTACTGATGTTGGTGTTACTGATGTTGGTGTTACTGATGTTGTTGTTACTGATGTTGGTGTTACTGATGTTGGTGTTACTGATGTTTGTGTTACTGATATTGGTGTTACTGATGTCGGTGTTACTGATGTTGGTGTTACTGATGTCGGTGTCACTGATTATTTGTGTTACTGATGTTGGTGTTACTGTTGTCGGTGTTACTGCTGTCGCTGTTACTGATGTTGGTGTTACTGATGTTGGTGTCACTGATGTTGGTGTTACTGATGTTGGTGTTACTGATGTCGGTGTTACTGATGTCGGTGTTACTGATGTTGGTGTTACTGATGTTGGTGTTACTGATGTTGGTGTTACTGATGTTGGTGTTACTGATGTCGGTGTTACTGATGTTGGTGTTACTGATGTTGGTGTTACTGATGTTGGTGTTACTGATGTCGGTGTTACTGATGTTGGTGTTACTGATGTTGGTGTTACTGATGTTGGTGTTACTGATGTTGGTGTCACTGATGTTGTTGTTACTGGTGTTGGTGTTACTGATGTCGGTGTTACTGATGTCGGTGTTACTGATGTTGGTGTTACTGATGTCGGTGTTACTGATGTTGGTGTTACTGATGTTGGTGTTACTGATGTTGGTGTTTCTGATGTTGGTGTTACTGATGTCTGTGTTACTGATGTCGGTGTTTCTGATGTTGGTGTTACTGATGTTGGTGTTACTGATGTTTGTGTTACTGATGTTGGTGTTACTGATGTCGGTGTTACTGATGTTGGTGTTACTGATGTTGGTGTTACTGATGTTTGTGTTACAGATGTCGGTGTTACTGATGTCGGTGTTACTGATGTCTGTGTTACTTATGTCGGTGTTACTGATTTTGGTGTTACTGATGTTGGTGTTACTGATGTTGGTGTTACTGATGTTGGTGTTACTGATGTTCGTGTTACTGATGACGGTGTTACTAATGTTGGTGTTACTGATTTTGGTGTTACTGATGTTGGTGTTACTGATGTTGGTGTCACTGATGTTGGTGTTACTGATGTTGGTGTTACTGCTGTCGGTGTTACTGATGTCGGTGTTACTGATGTTGGTGTTACTGATGTCGGTGTTACTGATGTTGGTGTTACTGATGTTGGTGTTACTGCTGTCGGTGTTACTGATGTCGGTGTTACTGATGTTGGTGTTACTGATGTCGGTGTTACTGATATTGGTGTTACTGATGTTGGTGTTACTGATGTTTGTCTTACTGATGTCGGTGTTACTGATGTTGGTGTTACTGATGTTGGTGTTACTGATGTTGGTGTTACTGATGTTGGTGTCACTGATGTTGGTGTTACTGATGTTGGTGTTACTGATGTCGGTGTTACTGATGTTGGTGTTACTGATGTTGGTGTTACTGATGTCGGTGTTACTGATGTTGGTGTTACTGATGTTGGTGTCACTGATTATTTGTGTTACTGATGTTAGTGTTACTGTTGTCGGTGTTAGTGCTGTCGCTGTTACTGATGTTGGTGTTACTGATGTTGGTGTCACTGATGTTGGTGTTACTGATGTTGGTGTTACTGATGTCGGTGTTACTGATGTCGGTGTTACTGATGTTGGTGTTACTGATGTTGGTGTTACTGATGTTGGTGTTACTGATGTTGGTGTTACTGATGTCGGTGTTACTGATGTTGGTGTTACTGATGTTGGTGTTACTGATGTTGGTGTTACTGATGTCGGTGTTACTGATGTTGGTGTTACTGATGTTGGTGTTACTGATGTTGGTGTCACTGATGTTGTTGTTGCTGGTGTTGGTGTTACTGATGTCGGTGTTACTGATGTCGGTGTTACTGATGTTGGTGTTACTGATGTCGGTGTTACTGATGTTGGTGTTACTGATGTTGGTGTTACTGATGTTGGTGTTACTGATGTTGGTGTTACTGATGTCTGTGTTACTGATGTCGGTGTTTCTGATGTTGGTGTTACTGATGTTGGTGTTACTGATGTTTGTGTTACTGATGTTGGTGTTACTGATGTCGGTGTTACTGATGTTGGTGTTACTGATGTTGGTGTTACTGATGTTTGTGTTACAGATGTCGGTGTTACTGATGTCGGTGTTACTGATGTCTGTGTTACTTATGTCGGTGTTACTGATTTTGGTGTTACTGATGTTGGTGTTACTGATGTTGGTGTTACTGATGTTGGTGTTACTGATGTTGGTGTTACTGATGTTCGTGTTACTGATGTCGGTGTTACTAATGTTGGTGTTACTGATTTTGGTGTTACTGATGTTGGTGTTACTGATGTTGGTGTTACTGATGTTGGTGTTACTGATGTTGGTGTTACTGCTGTCGGTGTTACTGATGTCGGTGTTACTGATGTTGGTGTTACTGATGTCGGTGTTACTGATATTGGTGTTACTGATGTTGGTGTTACTGATGTTTGTCTTACTGATGTCGGTGTTACTGATGTTGGTGTTACTGATGTTGGTGTTACTGATGATGGTGTTACTGATGTTGGTGTCACTGATGTTGGTGTTACTGATGTTGGTGTTACTGATGTTGGTGTTACTGATGTCGGTGTTACTGATGTTGGTGTTACTGATGTTGGTGTCACTGATTATTTGTGTTACTGATGTTAGTGTTACTGATGTTTGTGTTACTGATGTTGGTGTTACTGATGTTGGTGTTACTGATGTTGGTGTTACTGATGTTGGTGTTACTGATGTCGGTGTAACTGATGTCGGTGTTACTGATGTTGGTGTTACTGATGTCGGTGTTACTGATGTTGATGTTACTGATGTTGGTGTTACTGATGTTTGTGTTACTGATGTCGGTGTTACTGATGTTGGTGTTACTGATGTTGGTGTTACTGATGTTGGTGTTACTGATGTTGGTGTTACTGATGTTGGTGTTACTGATGTTGGTGTCACTGATTATTTGTGTTACTGATGTTGGTGTTACTGTTGTCGGTGTTACTGCTGTCGGTGTTACTGATGTTGGTCTCACTGATGTTGGCGTTACTGATGTTGGTGTTACTGATGTCGGTGTTACTGATGTTTGTGTTACTGATATTGGTGTTACTGATGTCGGTGTTACTGATGTTGGTGTTACTGATGTCGGTGTCACTGATTATTTGTGTTACTGATGTTGGTGTTACTGTTGTCGGTGTTACTGCTGTCGCTGTTACTGATGTTGGTGTTACTGATGTTGGTGTCACTGATGTTGGTGTTACTGATGTTGGTGTTACTGATGTCGGTGTTACTGATGTCGGTGTTACTGATGTTGGTGTTACTGATGTTGGTGTTACTGATGTTGGTGTTACTGATGTTGGTGTTACTGATGTCGGTGTTACTGATGTTGGTGTTACTGATGTTGGTGTTACTGATGTTGGTGTTACTGATGTCGGTGTTACTGATGTTGGTGTTACTGATGTTGGTGTTACTGATGTTGGTGTTACTGATGTTGGTGTCACTGATGTTGTTGTTACTGGTGTTGGTGTTACTGATGTCGGTGTTACTGATGTCGGTGTTACTGATGTTGGTGTTACTGATGTCGGTGTTACTGATGTTGGTGTTACTGATGTTGGTGTTACTGATGTTGGTGTTTCTGATGTTGGTGTTACTGATGTCTGTGTTACTGATGTCGGTGTTTCTGATGTTGGTGTTACTGATGTTGGTGTTACTGATGTTTGTGTTACTGATGTTGGTGTTACTCATGTCGGTGTTACTGATGTTGGTGTTACTGATGTTGGTGTTACTGATGTTTGTGTTACAGATGTCGGTGTTACTGATGTCGGTGTTACTGATGTCTGTGTTACTTATGTCGGTGTTACTGATTTTGGTGTTACTGATGTTGGTGTTACTGATGTTGGTGTTACTGATGTTGGTGTTACTGATGTTCGTGTTACTGATGTCGGTGTTACTAATGTTGGTGTTACTGATTTTGGTGTTACTGATGTTGGTGTTACTGATGTTGGTGTCACTGATGTTGGTGTTACTGATGTTGGTGTTACTGCTGTCGGTGTTACTGATGTCGGTGTTACTGATGTTGGTGTTACTGATGTCGGTGTTACTGATATTGGTGTTACTGATGTTGGTGTTACTGATGTTTGTCTTACTGATGTCGGTGTTACTGATGTTGGTGTTACTGATGTTGGTGTTACTGATGTTGGTGTTACTGATGTTGGTGTCACTGATGTTGGTGTTACTGATGTTGGTGTTACTGATGTCGGTGTTACTGATGTTGGTGTTACTGATGTTGGTGTTACTGATGTTGGTGTTACTGATGTTGGTGTTACTGATGTCTGTGTTACTGATGTCGGTGTTTCTGATGTTGGTGTTACTGATGTTGGTGTTACTGATGTTTGTTTTACTGATGTTGGTGTTACTGATGTCGGTGTTACTGATGTTGGTGTTACTGATGTTGGTGTTACTGATGTTTGTGTTACAGATGTCGGTGTTACTGATGTCGGTGTTACTGATGTCTGTGTTACTTATGTCGGTGTTACTGATTTTGGTGTTACTGATGTTGGTGTTACTGATGTTGGTGTTACTGATGTTGGTGTTACTGATGTTGGTGTTACTGATGTTCGTGTTACTGATGTCGGTGTTACTAATGTTGGTGTTACTGATTTTGGTGTTACTGATGTTGGTGTTACTGATGTTGGTGTCACTGATGTTGGTGTTACTGATGTTGGTGTTACTGCTGTCGGTGTTACTGATGTCGGTGTTACTGATGTTGGTGTTACTGATGTCGGTGTTACTGATATTGGTGTTACTGATGTTGGTGTTACTGATGTTTGTCTTACTGATGTCGGTGTTACTGATGTTGGTGTTACTGATGTTGGTGTTACTGATGTTGGTGTTACTGATGTTGGTGTCACTGATGTTGGTGTTACTGATGTTGGTGTTACTGATGTTGGTGTTACTGATGTCGGTGTTACTGATGTTGGTGTTACTGATGTTGGTGTCACTGATTATTTGTGTTACTGATGTTAGTGTTACTGTTGTCGGTGTTACTGATGTTGGTGTCACTGATGTTGGTGTTACTGATATTGGTGTTACTGATGTCAGTGTTACTGATGTCGGTGTTACTGATGTTGGTGTTACTGATGTCGGTGTTACTGATGTTGGTGTTACTGATGTTGGTGTTACTGATGTTTGTGTTACTGATGTCGGTGTTACTGATGTCGGTGTTACTGATGTCGGTGTTACTGATGTCGGTGTTACTGATTTTGGTGTTACTGATGTTGGTGTTACTGATGTTGGTGTTACTGATGTTGGTGTTACTGATGTTGGTGTTACTGATGTCGGTGTTACTGATGTTGGTGTTACTGATGTTGGTGTTACTGATGTCGGTGTAACTGATGTCGGTGTTACTGATGTTGGTGTTACTGATGTCGGTGTTACTGATGTTGATGTTACTGATGTTGGTGTTACTGATGTTTGTGTTACTGATGTCGGTGTTACTGATGTTGGTGTTACTGATGTTGGTGTTACTGATGTTGGTGTTACTGATGTTGGTGTTACTGATGTTGGTGTTACTGATGTTGGTGTCACTGATTATTTGTGTTACTGATGTTGGTGTTACTGTTGTCGGTGTTACTGCTGTCGGTGTTACTGATGTTGGTCTCACTGATGTTGGCGTTACTGATGTTGGTGTTACTGATGTCGGTGTTACTGATGTTTGTGTTACTGATATTGGTGTTACTGATGTCGGTGTTACTGATGTTGGTGTTACTGATGTCGGTGTCACTGATTATTTGTGTTACTGATGTTGGTGTTACTGTTGTCGGTGTTACTGCTGTCGCTGTTACTGATGTTGGTGTTACTGATGTTGGTGTCACTGATGTTGGTGTTACTGATGTTGGTGTTACTGATGTCGGTGTTACTGATGTCGGTGTTACTGATGTTGGTGTTACTGATGTTGGTGTTACTGATGTTGGTGTTACTGATGTTGGTGTTACTGATGTCGGTGTTACTGATGTTGGTGTTACTGATGTTGGTGTTACTGATGTTGGTGTTACTGATGTCGGTTTTACTGATGTTGGTGTTACTGATGTTGGTGTTACTGATGTTGGTGTTACTGATGTTGGTGTCACTGATGTTGTTGTTACTGGTGTTGGTGTTACTGATGTCGGTGTTACTGATGTCGGTGTTACTGATGTTGGTGTTACTGATGTCGGTGTTAGTGATGTTCGTGTTACTGATGTTGGTGTTACTGATGTTGGTGTTACTGATGTTGGTGTTTCTGATGTTGGTGTTACTGATGTCTGTGTTACTGATGTCGGTGTTTCTGATGTTGGTGTTACTGATGTTGGTGTTACTGATGTTTGTGTTACTGATGTTGGTGTTTCTGATGTCGGTGTTACTGATGTTGGTGTTACTGATGTTGGTGTTACTGATGTTTGTGTTACAGATGTCGGTGTTACTGATGTCGGTGTTACTGATGTCTGTGTTACTTATGTCGGTGTTACTGATTTTGGTGTTACTGATGTTGGTGTTACTGATGTTGGTGTTACTGATGTTCGTGTTACTGATGTCGGTGTTACTAATGTTGGTGTTACTGATTTTGGTGTTACTGATGTTGGTGTTACTGATGTTGGTGTCACTGATGTTGGTGTTACTGATGTTGGTGTTACTGCTGTCGGTGTTACTGATGTCGGTGTTACTGATGTTGGTGTTACTGATGTCGGTGTTACTGATATTGGTGTTACTGATGTTGGTGTTACTGATGTTTGTCTTACTGATGTCGGTGTTACTGATGTTGGTGTTACTGATGTTGGTGTTACTGATGTTGGTGTTACTGATGTTGGTGTCACTGATGTTGGTGTTACTGATGTTGGTGTTACTGATGTCGGTGTTACTGATGTTGGTGTTACTGATGTTGGTGTTACTGATGTCGGTGTTACTGATGTTGGTGTTACTGATGTTGGTGTCACTGATTATTTGTGTTACTGATGTTAGTGTTACTGTTGTCGGTGTTAGTGCTGTCGCTGTTACTGATGTTGGTGTTACTGATGTTGGTGTCACTGATGTTGGTGTTACTGATGTTGGTGTTACTGATGTCGGTGTTACTGATGTCGGTGTTACTGATGTTGGTGTTACTGATGTTGGTGTTACTGATGTTGGTGTTACTGATGTTGGTGTTACTGATGTCGGTGTTACTGATGTTGGTGTTACTGATGTTGGTGTTACTGATGTTGGTGTTACTGATGTCGGTGTTACTGATGTTGGTGTTATTGATGTTGGTGTTACTGATGTTGGTGTTACTGATGTTGGTGTCACTGATGTTGTTGTTACTGGTGTTGGTGTTACTGATGTCGGTGTTACTGATGTCGGTGTTACTGATGTTGGTGTTACTGATGTCGGTGTTACTGATGTTGGTGTTACTGATGTTGGTGTTACTGATGTTGGTGTTACTGATGTTGGTGTTACTGATGTCTGTGTTACTGATGTCGGTGTTTCTGATGTTGGTGTTACTGATGTTGGTGTTACTGATGTTTGTGTTACTGATGTTGGTGTTACTGATGTCGGTGTTACTGATGTTGGTGTTACTGATGTTGGTGTTACTGATGTCTGTGTTACTGATGTCGGTGTTTCTGATGTTGGTGTTACTGATGTTGGTGTTACTGATGTTGGTGTTACTGATGTTGGTGTTACTGATGTTGGTGTCACTGATGTTGGTGTTACTGATGTTGGTGTTACTGATGTTGGTGTTACTGATGTCGGTGTTACTGATGTTGGTGTTACCGATGTTGGTGTCACTGATTATTTGTGTTACTGATGTTAGTGTTACTGTTGTCGGTGTTAGTGCTGTCGCTGTTACTGATGTTGGTGTTACTGATGTTGGTGTCACTGATGTTGGTGTTACTGATGTTGGTGTTACTGATGTCGGTGTTACTGATGTCGGTGTTACTGATGTTGGTGTTACTGATGTTGGTGTTACTGATGTTGTTGTTACTGATGTTGGTGTTACTGATGTTGGTGTTACTGATGTTTGTGTTACTGATATTGGTGTTACTGATGTCGGTGTTACTGATGTTGGTGTTACTGATGTCGGTGTCACTGATTATTTGTGTTACTGATGTTGGTGTTACTGTTGTCGGTGTTACTGCTGTCGCTGTTACTGATGTTGGTGTTACTGATGTTGGTGTCACTGATGTTGGTGTTACTGATGTTGGTGTTACTGATGTCGGTGTTACTGATGTCGGTGTTACTGATGTTGGTGTTACTGATGTTGGTGTTACTGATGTTGGTGTTACTGATGTTGGTGTTACTGATGTCGGTGTTACTGATGTTGGTGTTACTGATGTTGGTGTTACTGATGTTGGTGTTACTGATGTCGGTGTTACTGATGTTGGTGTTACTGATGTTGGTGTTACTGATGTTGGTGTTACTGATGTTGGTGTCACTGATGTTGTTGTTACTGGTGTTGGTGTTACTGATGTCGGTGTTACTGATGTCGGTGTTACTGATGTTGGTGTTACTGATGTCGGTGTTACTGATGTCGGTGTTACTGATGTTGGTGTTACTGATGTTGGTGTTACTGATGTTGGTGTTACTGATGTTGGTGTTTCTGATGTTGGTGTTACTGATGTCTGTGTTACTGATGTCGGTGTTTCTGATGTTGGTGTTACTGATGTTGGTGTTACTGATGTTTGTGTTACTGATGTTGGTGTTACTGATGTCGGTGTTACTGATGTTGGTGTTACTGATGTTTGTGTTACAGATGTCGGTGTTACTGATGTCGGTGTTACTGATGTCTGTGTTACTTATGTCGGTGTTACTGATTTTGGTGTTACTGATGTTGGTGTTACTGATGTTGGTGTTACTGATGTTGGTGTTACTGATGTTCGTGTTACTGATGTCGGTGTTACTAATGTTGGTGTTACTGATTTTGGTGTTACTGATGTTGGTGTTACTGATGTTGGTGTCACTGATGTTGGTGTTACTGATGTTGGTGTTACTGCTGTCGGTGTTACTGATGTCGGTGTTACTGATGTTGGTGTTACTGATGTCGGTGTTACTGATATTGGTGTTACTGATGTTGGTGTTACTGATGTTTGTCTTACTGATGTCGGTGTTACTGATGTTGGTGTTACTGATGTTGGTGTTACTGATGTTGGTGTTACTGATGTTGGTGTCACTGATGTTGGTGTTACTGATGTTGGTGTTACTGATGTCGGTGTTACTGATGTTGGTGTTACTGATGTTGGTGTTACTGATGTCGGTGTTACTGATGTTGGTGTTACTGATGTTGGTGTCACTGATTATTTGTGTTACTGATGTTAGTGTTACTGTTGTCGGTGTTAGTGCTGTCGCTGTTACTGATGTTGGTGTTACTGATGTTGGTGTCACTGATGTTGGTGTTACTGATGTTGGTGTTACTGATGTCGGTGTTACTGATGTCGGTGTTACTGATGTTGGTGTTACTGATGTTGGTGTTACTGATGTTGGTGTTACTGATGTTGGTGTTACTGATGTCGGTGTTACTGATGTTGGTGTTACTGATGTTGGTGTTACTGATGTTGGTGTTACTGATGTCGGTGTTACTGATGTTGGTGTTACTGATGTTGGTGTTACTGATGTTGGTGTCACTGATGTTGTTGTTGCTGGTGTTGGTGTTACTGATGTCGGTGTTACTGATGTCGGTGTTACTGATGTTGGTGTTACTGATGTCGGTGTTACTGATGTTGGTGTTACTGATGTTGGTGTTACTGATGTTGGTGTTACTGATGTTGGTGTTACTGATGTCTGTGTTACTGATGTCGGTGTTTCTGATGTTGGTGTTACTGATGTTGGTGTTACTGATGTTTGTGTTACTGATGTTGGTGTTACTGATGTCGGTGTTACTGATGTTGGTGTTACTGATGTTGGTGTTACTGATGTTTGTGTTACAGATGTCGGTGTTACTGATGTCGGTGTTACTGATGTCTGTGTTACTTATGTCGGTGTTACTGATTTTGGTGTTACTGATGTTGGTGTTACTGATGTTGGTGTTACTGATGTTGGTGTTACTGATGTTGGTGTTACTGATGTTGGTGTTACTGATGTTCGTGTTACTGATGTCGGTGTTACTAATGTTGGTGTTACTGATTTTGGTGTTACTGATGTTGGTGTTACTGATGTTGGTGTCACTGATGTTGGTGTTACTGATGTTGGTGTTACTGCTGTCGGTGTTACTGATGTCGGTGTTACTGATGTTGGTGTTACTGATGTCGGTGTTACTGATATTGGTGTTACTGATGTTGGTGTTACTGATGTTTGTCTTACTGATGTCGGTGTTACTGATGTTGGTGTTACTGATGTTGGTGTTACTGATGTTGGTGTTACTGATGTTGGTGTCACTGATGTTGGTGTTACTGATGTTGGTGTTACTGATGTTGGTGTTACTGATGTCGGTGTTACTGATGTTGGTGTTACTGATGTTGGTGTCACTGATTATTTGTGTTACTGATGTTAGTGTTACTGTTGTCGGTGTTAGTGCTGTCGCTGTTACTGATGTTGGTGTTACTGATGTTGGTGTCACTGATGTTGGTGTTACTGATGTCGGTGTTACTGATGTTGGTGTTACTGATGTTGGTGTTACTGATGTCGGTGTTACTGATGTTGGTGTTACTGATGTTCGTGTTACTGATGTCGGTGTTACTAATGTTGGTGTTACTGATTTTGGTGTTACTGATGTTGGTGTTACTGATGTTGGTGTCACTGATGTTGGTGTTACTGATGTTGGTGTTACTGCTGTCGGTGTTACTGATGTCGGTGTTACTGATGTTGGTGTTACTGATGTCGGTGTTACTGATATTGGTGTTACTGATGTTGGTGTTACTGATGTTTGTCTTACTGATGTCGGTGTTACTGATGTTGGTGTTACTGATGTTGGTGTTACTGATGTTGGTGTTACTGATGTTGGTGTCACTGATGTTGGTGTTACTGATGTTGGTGTTACTGATGTCGGTGTTACTGATGTTGGTGTTACTGATGTTGGTGTTACTGATGTCGGTGTTACTGATGTTGGTGTTACTGATGTTGGTGTCACTGATTATTTGTGTTACTGATGTTAGTGTTACTGTTGTCGGTGTTAGTGCTGTCGCTGTTACTGATGTTGGTGTTACTGATGTTGGTGTCACTGATGTTGGTGTTACTGATGTTGGTGTTACTGATGTCGGTGTTACTGATGTCGGTGTTACTGATGTTGGTGTTACTGATGTTGGTGTTACTGATGTTGGTGTTACTGATGTTGGTGTTACTGATGTCGGTGTTACTGATGTTGGTGTTACTGATGTTGGTGTTACTGATGTTGGTGTTACTGATGTCGGTGTTACTGATGTTGGTGTTACTGATGTTGGTGTTACTGATGTTGGTGTCACTGATGTTGTTGTTGCTGGTGTTGGTGTTACTGATGTCGGTGTTACTGATGTCGGTGTTACTGATGTTGGTGTTACTGATGTCGGTGTTACTGATGTTGGTGTTACTGATGTTGGTGTTACTGATGTTGGTGTTACTGATGTTGGTGTTACTGATGTCTGTGTTACTGATGTCGGTGTTTCTGATGTTGGTGTTACTGATGTTGGTGTTACTGATGTTTGTGTTACTGATGTTGGTGTTACTGATGTCGGTGTTACTGATGTTGGTGTTACTGATGTTGGTGTTACTGATGTTTGTGTTACAGATGTCGGTGTTACTGATGTCGGTGTTACTGATGTCTGTGTTACTTATGTCGGTGTTACTGATTTTGGTGTTACTGATGTTGGTGTTACTGATGTTGGTGTTACTGATGTTGGTGTTACTGATGTTGGTGTTACTGATGTTGGTGTTACTGATGTTCGTGTTACTGATGTCGGTGTTACTAATGTTGGTGTTACTGATTTTGGTGTTACTGATGTTGGTGTTACTGATGTTGGTGTCACTGATGTTGGTGTTACTGATGTTGGTGTTACTGCTGTCGGTGTTACTGATGTCGGTGTTACTGATGTTGGTGTTACTGATGTCGGTGTTACTGATATTGGTGTTACTGATGTTGGTGTTACTGATGTTTGTCTTACTGATGTCGGTGTTACTGATGTTGGTGTTACTGATGTTGGTGTTACTGATGTTGGTGTTACTGATGTTGGTGTCACTGATGTTGGTGTTACTGATGTTGGTGTTACTGATGTTGGTGTTACTGATGTCGGTGTTACTGATGTTGGTGTTACTGATGTTGGTGTCACTGATTATTTGTGTTACTGATGTTAGTGTTACTGTTGTCGGTGTTAGTGCTGTCGCTGTTACTGATGTTGGTGTTACTGATGTTGGTGTCACTGATGTTGGTGTTACTGATGTCGGTGTTACTGATGTCGGTGTTACTGATGTTGGTGTTACTGATGTTGGTGTTACTGATGTTGTTGTTACTGATGTTGGTGTTACTGATGTTGGTGTTACTGATGTTGGTGTTACTGATGTTGGTGTTACTGATGTCGGTGTTACTGATGTTGGTGTTACTGATGTTGGTGTTACTGATGTCGGTGTTACTGATGTTGGTGTTACTGAAGTTTTTGTTACTGATGTTGGTGTTACTGATGTCGGTGTTACTGATGTCGGTGTTACTGATGTTGGTTTTACTGATTTTTTGTGTTACTGATTTTGGTTTTTCACGCAATGCAGTTCAACATTAATGTTACCACAAGCGCCTCAAGGGATTAAGAGGCACTCAAGCAGGGCGCTTCGATTCGTTGTAAGGCTTCGATGCTTGCAGTGCCAGACAGCAAGGCACACAGGCTTTCATGTAGCGCTACCTGACATTGATTGCCGGTGTATCGATCGACCAAAAATAA